>JABYQJ010000029.1:0-420038 GCA_022606055.1 Trametes gibbosa | reverse complement strand
CTAGGCTCCCAGCACTGGCCGAGGACGGCACAGATTTCAGTGGGGGGAAGGAGCTAGAGCTAGGAACGGAACACACAGCGCACGAAGACAGGACTACATCGCGCGCGCCATCGCGCGCAGGCAGCGCGAACGACCACAACGCGCGCAAAGACAGTGGCAGCGGACACGAGGGCGACGCGCAGGAGCCTCCACCTGAGATCCCAAAGTCCAAGCACACTATCCGCGGCGATGCAAGACTACTGGGATGTCAAGGACTGGCTGAGTACTCTCCAGAGACCCCTGGATATCTCGGACGAGGCCTACGCGCGCTTCATCAAGTACGCGCAGCAATTCTTCCTGCACGACGGACGACTCTGGCGCAAGGATCCTCAGGGCGCGCACAAGTTGGTCATACACTACGAAGGCCGCTACGAGGTACTTCGGGTCGCGCACGACTCCCTAGGTCATCGCGGGCGATACGCGACTCTACAGACCATCGCGGAGCGCTTCTGGTGGCCTACCCTGCGCGACGATGTGACCTGGTTTGTGCGGACCTGCCATCTCTGCCAGATGCGCCAAGTGCGCCAGATTGTCATCCCGCCCACCGTCGCGATGCCAGCAGCCATCTTCGCGCGCATACATATTGACACAATGTTCATGCCAGTGTCAGGCGGATTCAAGCTCATAGTCCAGGCGCGCTGCGCGCTCACAGCCTATGTAGAATGGCGCATGCTGCGCCGCGAGACGGAGAAGACCCTGGCTGACTTCATCTACCAGGACATCCTCTGTCGCTGGGGTGGAGTCATGGAGATCATCACAGACAACGGTGCGGCATTCGTAAAGGCCATGCGCAGAATAGAGCAACAGCATGGAGTCCACCACATCCGTATCAGCGGATACAACTCGCGCGCGAACGGACTCGTTGAGCGTCCTCACTTCGATGTACGCCAGGCCCTGTTCAAGGCAGCGGACGGCGACCAGACCAAGTGGTCCCAGGTCGCGCACTCAGTATTCTGGTCGGAGCGTGTCACTATACGCCGACGCATGGGCTGCTCGCCTTACTTCGCGGTCACCGGCTGTCATCCGATCCTCCCCTTCGACATCTCTGAGGCCACCTACCTCATGCCTGCGCCGCAGGGTCTTATATCTACCACAGAACTCATCGCGCGCAGAGCGATCGCGTTACAACGACGCACGGAGGACGTCGCGCGACTACAGTCCACAGTCTACAGCGCGCGAATTCGCGCGGCCCAGAAGTTTGAGCGCGATCACCAGCACACGATGAGGGACTTCGACTTCGCGTCCGGTGCGCTGGTTCTGGTGCGACATACTCAGATCGAGAAGTCTCTCAACCGCAAGATGCGCGCGCGGTACACCGGACCAGTCGTGGTCGTGTCGCGCAACCGCGGAGGCGCGTATGTGGTCTGCGAGCTCGACGGCACGGTCTTCCATCGGCCCGTCGGCGCGTTCAGACTCATCCCATACTTCGCGCGTCAGCACATCGCGCTTCCTCCGAACTTTGCGGACATCTCTGAACGGCGCCTAGAGGAGCTCGTGAGCTCGGAGGATAACGGCGCGGAAGACGAGGACATGCCAGAATAGGCGCGCGCGGCGGCAGCGCGCGAGGTCACGGGTCCCATTCACCAGTCACAAGTCGCGCGCATACCTAATATCCTTTCTGATTGTTGAAGTCCAACTCTAGCCAGTCATTACAATTTAAAATCACTCGAAGAGCCAAGAAAACACGCGCGCATTCAATTCACCAAGATAGAGGCCGGGGATACATCTGGGGACTGCGATGCTATCTACAAGGCTATCTACATGTCGCAAGGATGCCCGTCAGTCGCGCGGCGCGGTCCACAACTCAGGAACGTCGTCGCTGGTTGGGTCCGCCAAGATCCGCGCGATGTAGTGCTCCAGCAGGTCGGTGATCCCCTGCAGCGTAGCGCGTCGCAAGCGCACAACGTGCAACTCCGCGCGCGCGGCCTCGAGTGCGGCACGGCGGGTCGCGGTCAGGTTGGTGGGGTCGCCAGTAGCGGCGAGTGGGTCGGCCGGGATGGTGGGCGCGGTCCTCACTGGCAAGCGGTCGAGAGGCGTGGTGGGCGGAGCGGTAGCAGCGATGGTGGAGGGCGCGGAGACGGTACGCGCGACAGGGCGAGGGCGCGGCGGGGCGCGAGCAGCAACGGCAGGCGTCGCGGCCATGCGCGCAGCGCGAGCGGTGCGGGACGTGGCGGGGACCGTAGGCTGGGAGGTGAGAGCGTCGGCCGAGGGGCCAGAGGCGGCCGTGGCGCTCTCCGTTCCCCTCTTCTTCCGTGGTGTGGACGGCTGCGAGGGCGCGGCCACAAAACCGGCGGGGGGCGGACCCTTGAACGTGGCGCTTGCGACATGACCCGCTGAGTCCAGCGTTACCCGAGCTAGTACAGGGAGAAGTCAGCGCGCGAAGGACAGGCACACGACCGAGGACTTACCGCGCTCGAATCCCTGCTGGTCGTACCAGGGCGCGTAAGGGGTGTCGCCCTGCGCGACACACCGTTGGCGACGGCGCGCGCAACGGTGGCATTTGGACGCCCCTTCTCCGAGGACGCAGAGTAAGGCCGATTTGCGGCAGTTCTCGCACCTGGTGTGCTGCTGTGGGGAAGGATCAGCCAAGCGTACGCGACCGCGGAGCGCGACTTACCCTCCAGTGTTTACCGAGCGCGGGCTCCGAAGCCTGCGCCGCGCGCGGGACCATCATTTTGGCCCTCTTCTTCTTGGGAGGGGCGGGATGCGTCGCGCGAGGTCTGAGGGCCCGGGTCGAGGTCGCGCCAGTCGGTTCCTCCTCATCGGACTCCTCCACCGGCTCGTCGGACTCCTCTATCGGCCCGCCCACCTCGGACTCGGATTCTTCAGCGTCGTCGCGCTCCACATCGGCCGAAGGGCTGCGGGCGTGCTTGCGGAGAGCGCGGGGGCCGTGGGTCTCAATTACGACCGACGGGACGCTCACGCGCGACCGGGCGCTGCGCGTGGAATGCGAGGGAGTGGTGGGGGGTGGCGTCACATCGTCGGCGGCGATAGTTTCAAGGGCGGCCCCGAAGGGGTCCGATTCCTCGTCCTCTTCGGCGAGCGCGGCGGCGGCAGCGCGTCCGCGCGCGGCGAGGATCTGTCCACGCGCCCATACCGGCCAATCCGTCTCGAGCATCGGGAGGTAGCCCTCCACGACATTCCAGACGGCATCGGCATGCGCGCGAAGGACAAACGGGGGGCAGAGGCGCTCCCCCGCGGCATCCTTCAGGCGTACTCGGTAGTCAGCGCAAGATCAAGAAGCCAGAAAAGCAGGACGTACCAAGACCCGCGCTGCGCGTCGAGCCCACTGCTGGCGTACCTCTTCCTCTGCGTACCCTTCCGGTTCTCCAGCCCAGATGGGCCCCATGGCAGTCTCGAGCGCACGCACCAGTCGAGAGTCGCGGCCTCCCCAGTTTTGCTGTGAGGGTGGGGGTGCGGGCATATCGGTAGCCAGTAGAGGGGGAGAGCGAGTAAGTGCAAAGAGAGGTGAAGAACGGGAGGCAAAAGAGCGCGGCGAAGGTTTGACTGGCCTTTTCCTGAGGCCAGGACAATGGCGCGCGGCGACGTTGCGCGCGACCCTGCAGAGACCGCGCGCCTGGGCCCCCGTGGGCGGCTATGACAGCAACACGCGCGCCGGTTGAAGAACGCACGCGCGGGCCGGTCACGCGACGGCGCCTCCTTCGCGCAAGCGCGCCACTGGCCCAGAAGTCATGTGCAGGTGATGTCACCAATTCCATTCGCAAATCTCCAAGTCCCTACTCCGAATCTTCCTCGCGCGCTCCCGACTCTCTCCGTCGTGCAAGCGCTGCCTTCCTACGCGCCGGCGGCCCGCGGCAGGGTGCGCGCTTCCCCCTGCGCTTCGCGGTTCTCCAATACTTCGAGGTCCCCTTCCCCATAGGCGAACTGCGCGTCCATCAGCTCGCGCTGCAGGTCCTGGATATCATGTAGGTGTCCGTCCACGCGGACTAAGGTCGAGGGCGCGGGCGCGTTCATAGGATCCAGGACGCGCAATCCCACCAGGGCGTCACGGTACTCACGCGCGCGGCGTTCCAGCAGCGCGAGGATGGGCAGCCATTGATTGAAGATCATTGGGGCGACTCGCGCGCGCATGGCATAGAACTCGTCCTCGAAGACGCGCGCGAGGTCCATCTCGGCGGGTATGGTCGCTACAATCTCCTCGACGGTCTCCACACGCTCCGCTAGGGTCGGACCACGCGGGTACACAACGTAGTGGGCTTCCTGCCTGGCTCGTCAGCGGGGGGAGCGCACACGCGCGCGGACCACTCACAAAGGCGCGAACCACGGCCGCGACATTCGCGCGCAGGACGTCGCGCGATGCTAAGCCCCCCTCGACGGCGCGACGCAATACAAGGATGGCGCGGTCGATCCTGGGGACGGTAGCGGCAGGATGCAGGCTGCGCAGCTCTCCACCGACTTGCAGGAGTTGTTCAAGTGTCAGGTTCATGGCAAGGAAGCTTTGACGCGCGCGCCAGGTCCCCAGCGCCCCCTTTTATCTCGACGGTCACCCCTCTCGATCGCGTTGACCGGGGACGGTCAAGATTTTAGTGGGGGGGAGATGATGAGCACCACCGGCGTACCACACCAGAAAACCCCGCTTTTCGCGTCTCTGCACGCGCGCGCGCGCACTCCGCGCGTTAGCTCTTCAAGGCGCGCGCACCCCCACGCATCCCCAAGTCACTGTCCGAGTCCTTCCTCCATCCTCCATCTGTGCGGGTTGCGCAAACGCGCTCGGTCTCCGTCCGAGGGGACGCTCCGTGTCTCCGGAGGCTGCCCGGTCTATCGGGGCCGGCGGCGTTCGGGTTTTGGTCAGCGATGCATCAGTGGCGCGCGCACCGCGCGCTCCCGTACCTGATCGCGCGCTTGGCGCGCGATCGGCGCGCAGGACATTCCAGCTTCCGTTTCCGAGTATCTTCCGCCTCGTAGCACGTGTTTTGATTCAGCCTTCGGGCATTCCTGTACATAGTCGTTTTGGGGGCATTCGAACCCCCCAGACAATCCACCCCTTACTCTCTCGTCTTTGGGAACGTGTCCCTTGCGCTCCACAACGAATATCGCGCGCAGCTCACCCTCCCCTACACTTGCGTGTCCGGAAAGCTCTCCGCCTTGACAGCGTAAAGTCAGCTGCGTCCACTGCGTTTACTGCGTTCTACTGCGTTTTCACTGCGTTCACTGCGTTTACTGCGTTTTACTGCGTTTTCACTGCGTTTACTGCGTTCCTCTGCGTTCACTGCGTTCTACTGCGTTTACTGCGACACTGCGTCCCACGGCAAGCGTCGCGCTCATACCCCGCGCGCTACATCGATACTGCGAATTGCGCGCGTTGGGCATAGCATCGCGCGCGCACGTCCTACCTCCGCGCTCGAGGACTAATTCCCATCATCAGCGGCCTAGTGACGATCCCAGGGAGCTCGAGACCTTACTCCCCTTCACCCCTTCCTAGAGACGTCCTCTACCCCTCGGCTATCGGCCGTCAGAGTATCTCTTACCGTATCAGCGCCAAAGTTACGGACGCGCGGCGGCACATAGGTGGCATCGCGTGCCTTTGCAAAGGGGTGTTCGCGCGACGGTTCCGGCGCAGGTGGTGCACGCGCAACCGCTGGCGCAGGCTGGTGTGGGGGAGGATCACGTACCGGTGCCTCCGCCGCTGCTGCCTCGCGCGCCGCGTTCCCTCCGACGGTGTCCGGGTAGACTGTCGGCCCTCCTTGATATCTTCCTCCGCGTGTCTACAGAAACGCACCTGACAGCCCGCGTCGCCACAGTAGTGGCAGTAGCTGCTGTTGGCGCGATAGTCGTACTGATTCTGGCCTCCTATGGGGCCTCCTGCCGCCGCGCGCTGCGCAGAGGTCATGGCTGCTGGGTTCGCGCCCTGAAAGCTGCTGCCCGCGCCGTTCTGCTCGACCATAGACTTGGTGAGGAGCTTGAGGAGCGGCGCGAGATCCTCGACCTTCAGGTCTGCGGCGCGCACGCTCGCGCTTGGTCGCTCCTGGGGAACAGGGGCCGCCGCTGCTGGCAGGTTGACCATCGCGCCGGTCAGGACGTACTCCGCTGCACTGAGGACTCGATCTCGATCTGGGTCGTAGGGGCGGTCGGCGGGCTGATCAGGGAACTTGAGCTGGAGGCGGTTCCTGACTTGCGTGCGCAACGGCTCGCTGATTCCCTCGATAAAGAGACGATCGCGCTCAGTGATGCTGTAGACCCCCGCCTTGATGAGGCTCGCGGTTATTGCCTTGAACTCGCGATGGTACTCCGCCATCTCTGCGATGGAAGCAATGGGGGTTGTGCCGCGTCGGAGCGCGAGAGACTGCGCCTCCCGCACGAAGTAGGACTTGATAGCGCCTGCGCCCGGGTAGAGCTGGGTGAGCGCGACCTTGAACTCTTCGTAGGTAGCATCTCCTTCGGACTCCGGGAGTGCTACCGCCAAGTCGGCCACATCGATAGGCAGATAGCGGATGACCCAACTGATGCGCTCTGCGTCCCCGCCGGTTGCAGTGCGCTCGAAAAGGAACTCGAGGTCCTGGAAGAACCGACGGAGCGTCCGGGGGTTCGCGGGGTCGAAGACAGGGGCGGTACTATGGCTGCGCGCGGGCATGGACGCGCGCGGGAATTGTGCAGGGTGGTCATGGTGTTGTTTGTCAGCCATCTCGCGCGGTTGAGAGCTAGGGGAAAGCGCGCGTTCGGACAAGCTGGAGAGTGTAGAGACTGTGGGCTCGGGGGTATCCTCTTCCGATGAGGCTAACAGCGCGGTAGTCGATGCAGTGCGCCGGGAGTGGCGTAGCTTTGCCGGGAACTCGAAATCTGAGGGTGGCGATGGGGGAACCTCTGGCGTAGAGGGAGCGGGGTCTTCGCGAGGCAGTGTTTGGGCCAAATCGCGGAACCAAGAGGTGGTTGGGTTCGAGCGCAGGCGGCGCGCACTGTAGCTCAGAAAGAGGGAGAGGGACTCAACGACGATGTGGAGATCCTGGGGCGTACACTGGCTATAGCCAATAGTGAGGAGCTCGCGAAGGGCGCTCTCGAGCAGTTCCGCTGCTAGGTCGGCGGCCGTGGTAGCCGTGCGCGCGCGCGGTCGGCTCTAGTGCGCAATCCGAAGGCGTAGGTCGAGATCTGAAACCCCCTCGCGGTGGGCTCCAAAATGATACGGTAAGAGATACTCTGACGGCCGATAGCCGAGGGGTAGAGGACGTCTCTAGGAAGGGGTGAAGGGGAGTAAGGTCTTGAGCTCCCTGGGATCGTCACTAGACCGCTGGTGATGGGAATTAGTCCTCGAGAGCGGAGGTAGGACGTGCGCGCGCGATGCTAGGCTCAACACGCGCAATTCGCAGTATCGATGTAGCGCGCGGGGTATAAGCGCGACGCTTGCCGTGGGACGCAGTGTTGCAGTAAACGCAGTAGAACGCAGTGAACGCAGAGAAACGCAGTAAACGCAGTGGACGCAACTGACTTTACGCTGTCAAGGCGGAGAGCTTTCCGGGCGCGCGGGGGGGTGAGCTGAGCGTGATATTCGTTGTGGAGCGCAGGGGACACGTTCCCAAAGATGAGAGGGTAAGGGGTGGATTGTCTGGGGGGGTTCGAATGCCCCCAAAACGACTATGTACAGGAATGCCCGAAGGCTGAATCAAAACACGTGCTACGAGGCGGAAGATACTCGGAAACGGAAGCCGGAATGTCCTGCGCGCCGATCGCGCGCCAAGCGCGCGATCAGGTACGGGAGTGCGCGGTGCGCGCGCCACTGATGCATCACTGACCAAAACCCGAACGCCGCCGGCACCGATAGACCGGGCAGCCTCCGGAGACACGGAATGTTCCCTCGGGCAGAGACTGAGCGCGTTCGTGCGACCTGCGCAGACGGGGGATGGAGGAAGGACTCTGGCAGCGACTTGGGGATGCGTGGAGGTGCGCGCGCCTTGAAGAGATAACGCGCGGAGTGCGCGCGCGCGTGAGCAGAGAGGTGAGAAGCGGGGTTTTCTGGTGTGGTACGCCGGTGGTGCTCATCAGCGCGTGATGCTAAGCTCAGCACGCGAGGTTTGCAGGATCAGTATAGCGTGCGGGGCAGTGATATGCTAGGACTGGCTCTGACGGCCGGTAGCTGTGGGGTAACGGACGTCCTAGTAGTGATGCGGGGGAGTTCGGTCTCGAGCTCCCTGTCGGACGAGCTTGTGGCTAGGTGGGGCAGTAGGATTGCGTGTGCTTGGGGAAGGGGGGGTCACAGTTTCGGGGAATAACGCAGTGTTGCGCGTTGCAGGGAAGTCGGGTCGCTATCTTGCGCTGAGAGTCGCAAGGTGTAGCACAACGCAGTTGCAGTCTCAGGATAACACAGTTGCAGCTCACTCGTTCTAACGCGGGGGATTGCTGGGATAATGCAGTCATAACACAGTCAGTTGGGACACTCACAGGTAATCGGGCATATAATATGCAGACAGGCGGACCTGGTATAGAACCCTCAGTGCTCTCGTGAACTTGACAGGCAGTCGTGACACCCTGGAACCGTTTGTGGGCTTCCGGGGTGAATTGAGAGTGAAAGGGTGGAGGTGTCTGTGGGGGTTCGTCGCCCCAGAATCAGGATATGTACAGGAATGGGCCTTGCACCCGTAACTACGAAAGTCCAATGCCTAAGTCTGAAGGAAACTGTCTGGAGAGTCCGTGATTGGCTGCGCGCCGCGCGCGCGTGCTGCGAGACTCGTGTGCCGCCGAGAGTCACTGCCGCGCCACCGCTGCAAGATCACGATTGACGCACTGCGCGGTCACTCATCTTGGCCACACAGCTGCTAGGGTGCAGGGCTCGTGCTCGAGAGTTGGGGGTCTCTGGGATCATTGGAGGGCGTGCAGAGCTCCCTGGGCCCCACTGAGGTCTGGCAGGCATAAAGCGACTTGCCATTGTGTCCGCTGCCCATCGCCTGCTGGGAGTGAATCGTGTGATGCGTAGGTTGCTTGCGCCAGGCTCGTGCAGGCTGCGCTGTGCCCCAGAGTATGCGCAGATAGACCTGGGGTGTGCGCTGAGACTGCGCTCCGGTCGTGGACGCCATGCGTGCGTATCAACGTCATGTCCTTGATTCATGTCCCGGCCACTCTGCACGGAGGCCAGTCTCAGGACCTGAGTACGGTGTGTGAAGTAGAAAATATGAAGCTGTTTCAACGTTGTATATGTCTTTTCAATAGCTGGATACTCTTGTGGACAAATCATGCCTATATCTCTGCCCAGACAAGTGTGTGTGCAGAAGTGTGCAGAAGACCTTGCGAAGGGATCCCAGTCAATGAATCTGACAAATCTAAGTTCAATGACAATGGTGATATGTGTATTGCAATCAGGAATGCGTTCAGTTACAGTCAATGACATGCACATGGACATTAACAAGGGTTTGCATGCGATCAGGCAAGGAGAATGCGTACGAGACCAGTGGAAAGGGGGGGCGCGCGAAAGACTATGGAGAGAAGGAGGATGCACTACGCTTAGCTCGGAACACATTATATCTCATGCCCTCCGTCGCCACTGAAAGTAATCCTGTATACTCTTTCCACCCGCCTACGACGCGTGGTTCATCCGCTGTTCGTGTTTTGGTGTTGTGGTGGCTGCCAAGAAGGGAAGTGGTCTATATTGTCCGTTCGTGACGAAACAAGCACTGTGCCCTACACGCAGATGATACGAGTCGGAATATGAAGGAATCAACCCGAAAGGTGAAGAATTGAGCGAGTTATCGCTGTTCTGCGTGGCGTTGTGCTGAGAGCTGCAAGTGTGCGAAGAACGCGAAATCAGGCCGGCGACAAGCGCCGTGCAACTCGCAATAGCGCCCGATTCCTTGGGCGCGCTCGTGCTCAATCGCGCTCACTCGTGAGACTACGTCTCTCAATCGCCCTCATTCCTGCACACTCTACCACGTTTTGACTGGGGCTCATCTACAAACCTCCCGTACGATGTCTCAGATCGTTCGCACAGCTGTCAGCGAGATTGCCCACCGGGAAGTGATTGACCTCACTCTTGATGACTCTGACAACGATATACCTCGACAAGAGGCAGTCAACAAACCCGTGTCTCAACCGCCTGGTAAGCTGGCTATTTCTCCTCGCTTATGCATACATTGTTGATAGCATAGCACGCAGTGCTTGCGTCCACAGTCACACCAGTTACCCCCATGTCGAAGCCCATCAAGACCTTGGATCTCAACGCTGTTAGGAAGCTCCGCAAACCGCACAGGACGCCTCAACAACTTCGGTTGTCAAAGCCAACGCTGACCCCATTCCCCCGTAACTTACACCGGGTAAGCAGCGCACCCACACTCCCAGAGGCTATCACGATGGCCCTTTCCTCTACACAAGTCAACGCGATGGCGAGCTCGTCTACCAATGATAGAAGATCTTTGAGCAAGACACCCTATTCCAGCATGGTAGTCCCGCCGCCGCTACCGAGGCCTATACTACCACGCTTATGTGACCTTAGGAAAAGTGCGCAGGACACCAGCATTCCATATTCGCAAGCCACGCCTGGTAGTCCGCCATCAATAGTAGCTCTGGACGCTGGTTCACCGCAGATCCCGCCTTCAAGCACTAGCAAGAACACTTCCTCGGAAGACGTTCGTGCATTAGGGTTTTCCCGACGGAGTCCCGCCGTCGATCTTGTTCCGCGCGAAGCGACCCCGCCACGTTCGTCGAGCCCTGAAGACATGGAGGAAGAGGGCTGCCTGAGTCTCGTTTATCCGGACTCTGCCGAGAACAGCCCTGAGGTTGAGGTGTGTCATTCCGATATTTGTGACCGTCAGTGACTGAACCTACCACGAAAATTGATAAGACCGACGGACATGGACCAGACACCGCTGAAGGACACGCGCTCAATCATGAACTACATCTTGAGCGCGAGCGGGAACAAGATGTTATAATACCTAATGGGCGGCGCACGCGTAGCCAAGCTACCTCTGAGGCGTCGTCGATCATGTCTGGTCCCAGGCGTTCTACACGTCTGACTTCTGGTTCTGCAAGCTCGTCGGTGGAGCCGCCAGAACAACCGATCACCCGCTCCCGACGCTCTCAACCTTACATCCGCACGCCCAGCGACGATGTTGCCGTCTCACAGGGCGGCATCTCTCGTGATGCGGCCGACGCGTTCACCAAGGCATTTGAGGACGCAGGGTTTGAGTCGCTGTCCTGGAGCACAGACCGCAAACGGATCGCCGCCGAGTTCACGCCGCTCGTACCACTCGCCCGGAACATACCGCACGAGCTGCACGACCGTCTGAACAGCCTGAGCCTGGGTGCGCGCTACGCAGGCAACATGCAGCTCCTCATCTTCGAGGCCGAGATCCGCGCGAACACCGCGCGCGACGAGCCCCGCGCACCGCCGATCCTTATCGTGAACGAGGTCGACGACGAGCTCACGCCGCCACTCGAGTTCTATTACTCCAACCTGATGTGGCATGGGGAGGGCGTCCCGGAGCCGGACCACGAGAACCTGCACGGATGCGACTGCGTGGGCCCCTGCGACCCACTATCGAGGACGTGCGCGTGTGTCAAGCGGCAGCGCGAGTGCAAATGGGACCGCGGCGGGTTCGTGTACGACAAGAAGGGGAAGCTGCGGGCCACGGAGTATCCTATCGTGGAGTGCAACATGCACTGCGCTTGTTCGGAGGACTGCATGAATCGGGTATATCTTCTTATGTTTGGTATTTGGGTGTGGCGTCTCACGCTATGTTAGGTTGTACAGAACGGGAGACAGCATGAAATCGCCATCTGCAAGACACCAAACAAGGGCTGGGGTGAGTCCCCCAGATTCAGACGAGTGATCTGCCACTCACTCCTATCGACGACAGGGGTATTCGCAGGACCAAGGAAGATTGCCGCCAACTCCTACCTGGGGCTCTATGCCGGTGAATACTTGACGCACTCGGAGAGTGAAGCTCGTGGCAGGTACGTACACGGGTCTCCAGAACGTACCCCGAAGCAGGTTCCTTACATGTCGTCCTGCACAGGCTCTACAACAAGTTCGGGAGGACATACCTCTTCGACCTCGATTTCTGGCACCTCAATAACGGGACTGGAGAGGTGAAATATTGCGTCGATGCGTATCATGCAGGCAATGTGAGCGTATATGTTGCAGTCATCCAGAAGCAAGTTGCTGACCTACCCCTCCAGTTCACTAGATACTTGGTCAGTCGGCTTGTAACCGCTACGTGTACATGCGCTGACAGCGTCTGCAGAACCACAGCTGCGATCCTAACTGTATCATCGTCGCGTGCTACATCAACGAGGCGAACTTGGACAAGCCCCTCCTCACCATCTTCACCTGCAGGGATGTCGAACCATACGAGGAGCTCTGCTTCTCCTACCTCGGCCAATTGGATGATGACGATGAAGACGACGAGGAAGATAACGAAGAGAAGGACGAGAAGGACGATGCTGTGTATGTCAAGTGTCAGTGTGGAGCTCCCAACTGCAGAGGGAAAATGTGGAAGTAGTATTCGTCGCCCACATGGCGCCGTTCGTCCAGTGTTGTAGTATCTATCGTATGGTGCTTAATCATGGGGGCTGTATGTTACGTTCAGCAACGTTGTGAATTAGGCACGGACAGTATCCAATATACAGGTATATATATTCAACATACAGATGTGTGCAACAAAAAGCAAGAAAGCAAGATTATAGATGTGGGATATGAAGCCATGCAACGCTTACGCGGGGGTATGTGGAGGCCCAACAGACACATCCGGCCCTGGTGGATCCTTGGCCCGAACACTTTCATCAGCCGGTCGCCCAGACCAGGGCCGCCCGCCGTTCTCCTTGAACTCCCACTCTCGGAGGGCGTCCTCATCCCACGTCTTGTCGTGCAGATCGCCCTCTTTCAGCAGGAAAGCCTCCCCATGGAACTGTATCGGGAGATAGTCGTTCGTGACTGGATGCCTGCACGACCACACGATCATCAACTCTCCCGCCTCCACGCACAATACAGCAAGAACAGTGACTCACGCATACTCGGGGTTGTATTTGTACCCGCGCGCGTACCCGAGGGTCTGCATAAGCCCTGTTGGCGCGTTGCGCAGCATGAGCGGCACGGGGATTGTCATGTCAAGTTGCGCGGCCTCCTCCGCGCGCTTGTAGCCCTCGTACGCGCGCGTCGACTTGGGCGCCTCCGCCAGGTACGAGATGAGGTGCGCAAGGTTGATGCGGCACTCGGGCATCCCGATCACCTGGCACGCTTGGTACGTCGCCATTGCCTGGCACAAACATCGAAAAGAAGGGCGTGAGCAGCAAGCGGGACAGGTGAGGAAGCGACGTACAAGGGGGAGTGCGTGGCTGTCCGCGAGCCCGATGTCCTCGCTTGCGCAGACGACCATGCGCCGTGCGATGTAGAGTGGGTCTTCACCCGCGCCGAGCATGCGCGCAAGCCAGTAGAGTGCGGCACTGCCCTGGCTCCCGCGCACGCTCTTGTGCAGTGCTGAGATGAGGTCGTAGCGTGCGTCGCCCGAACGGTCGTACGCGGTCGACACCGAGCGGCGAAGCGCGGCGAGAAGCTTGCCCTCGTCCCCGTCAGGGCGTGCAGAGAGGACGAGTTCGAGAAGGGAGAGGACCGTGCGCGCGTCGCCGGTGGAGAGCGAGACGATGGTGGAGAGCACCTTGGGCGTGAGCTGCGGATACTCAGGGAATGCGGGAGTAGACTCTTGGGTGGTGGAAGGTTGGGACCCAGAAGGACCGGACTGCGAGGAAGGCGGCTGGGAGGATTGTGATGGCTGTGTCAAGGGTTCCTCGATATCAGGTTGCGAGCTTGCAATGTCACTGGCGGTATCCTCAATGATGTGCACAACATCCTGGGTGGGCGCCACATCTTGCGATTCCATTTGTATGATCCGTCCCACCGCTTGGGTGACGATTCGTGTGATATCGTCATCTGTGAGTCGTTCCAAGACAAACACGCTACACGGAAGAGATGCCAGTGTGGTCTGGGCTCAGATGGTGGGAACTTACCGACAACGGCTCAGCAGAGCGCTGGTGAGGCGGAAGGACGGATTCTCGGTTGTCGCACCTATCAGCTTACCTTGGCGGTCAAACGCGGATCCCTGGTCGTGAGATGAAACGTGCCTACTTGCAAGTGTCCTAGCTCCAGGAAGGGCAGAAAGATGTCCTAAGGCGTCGTTAGTGACGTCGCAGCCGCAGCACGGAAGACCACTATACCTGCTGGGCTTTGTTAAACCGATGCACCTCGTCCAAGAATAAGATAGTTCGTCTAGAAGGCAGTCGGATGCATCAATGTGCGATCGATGAGAAAGCGTCGTAGCGCCAACCTTCCTGTGAGTGCGAGCAGGTTCTTGGCTTCTTCGACCACCGCACGGACGTCTGCTATTCCAGAATCCGTCGCACTTAGCTCTTTGAACACCGCGTTAGTGCGTGTGGCCAGCAATCGCGCCAATGTCGTCTTGCCACATCTGCACCCGGCGTCAGGCAAAGCATCTTGGAGAATGCTTGCAGCATACACGTACCCAGGAGGTCCCCAGAATATAATGCTTCCGGTGGCACCCCGATCAAGCTGGCTCATGAGGAGAGAACCGGGCTCGGTCAGGTGAGGCTGCCCGACGAATTCCTCCAGGGAGTGAGGTCTCAGTCGTTCCGCCAAAGGAGCGGCAGACTGTAGCCGCGAAGATGCAGTCACTCGTTGACGTTTGGTTGAGATGAATCCAGCGCTGGACGTATCTTCCGCCTCGCTGCGCTTCCGCGTGTGTCCCAACTTGCTCGATGACTGAGTAAAAGACGGGGACGCGTGTATGGTTTTCCCTGAGTGCGTGAAGAGAGAAGTTAGGGATGCCTGGGACATCTTTCCCTTCTGCATAGCGGAAGGAGTAGGTGACATATTGTCGGCACAGTTGTTGTCCAAGTGATGATTGATGTCTTTGTCTGGCACTCTCTTGGAGCAGACTGGACTATGTAACGATAACGCTGAGTTTTTATCAGAAGCTCGGGATTGGTCGTGCGCACCAGGTCACTGTTCAAGCGCGAATGAGGACGGGGTCTGATGGATTGGGGTGGAAAAGACACTCGTCCTCTACATACCTTTTTCTGAGCTCATCACTCCTTCATGTATAGCCCGTGCAGATTATATGTATAGTAGCGCAATACCACACGGCTTAATGAGGGTACTAAGTGAAAGGAGAAAGGCGAGAGGGAGAAGAGGGAACCCGCGCGGTATCCACTCGCGAACGACGCGTTGATCACGTGCTACGGGCGCCGCCTATAATCCTCGTCTTATGCGGTCGACCCTCCGCGATGCGTCGGGTGGAATAGCGAGAGTCGCGGACCGGGCGAGACAAGTGTAGGCAGGATGATATATGTTGTAGCAGAATGAGGAGAGCATGTGGCCGAAGGAACGAGTACTAGCTTCGCAGAGCGGGAGGTCTGTCCCGCATGGGTGGTGGGTGGCTGAGCGTCGTAGCCCAAAAGACAGAAGATCGTCCGCGTTGTGATGTGTGTGCAGCGGCTGCGTGTATGGCTCCCGTGTGTGCACAGCGGGCGTGGAGGTCATGGGAGGCAGCAGGAGGATAGGATGGAATCCATGGGCAGCCCGGGGTCCGGACGACTGGCGCGCACCAATCGCAGGCGTCGACGGATGAGCCGGCCTCCGCGACCGCCTCCCTCTGTCTTACATACAACTTCCTTCTGCTCCTCTCCTCTCCTCTCCTCGCCTCTCGTCTCTTGTCTTCCACCACCATCCCCGCCGTCTTCGCACGTCGTCGCCGGCCGACGATCCCAGAGATGCCTCCCATCGTGCCAGCTTCAGACGGTATCGACCCCAATGCCCTCCGCGTCCTCATAACAGGGTTCGGCGTGAGTATTACCTTCTCACCCTTGCGAAGCTTTGCTCACACCTCGTTCGCCCGTAGCCTTTTGGAAAGTACGCGGTGAACCCCTCCTGGCTTGCGGTCAAGCCCCTCCACAACACCATCCTCTACACCGATCCGCCCACCGACATCCTTTCCTCCACCGATCAGACAGCGATGATCACCGACGAGATGGAGGAATTCTTCCGGCGCCCCCAGCAAATACATATCACTGTCCTCCAAGTCCCCGTCACCTACCACGCAGTGCTCAACACCGTTCCTGGCCTGTACGCTCGTCCGCCCGCTATTCCCCGCTCCAATGACCCCGCACTGGCCATCCCACCACCCCCAACGAATGGCTACGACTTCATCTTCCATATAGGCGTCGCAGGTCGTGGACCGCTCCGCATTGAGCGCATCGGCCACAAGAATGGGTACCGGATGAAGGATGCCGACGGCGAGTACGCACCAATCGTGCACCTCCCGAAGGACCCCATCCGCGATACCGCCGACGCAGAGCTCGAGCGGATGGAGCGTATGCTCGTTGGAGCATCTCTCCCTGGTCCGAGCGGACCTGAGGGGCCCGGCCCGGCGGAAGTCATGGACATCCCGCCTGTGCCTAACCGCGGGTTCGGGAAGGGGTATGAGAACTTCGCGGACGAGCTGTCGACGGAGATCGACGTGCCCAAGTTGATCGTCCACCTGAAGGAGAGCGGTATTGATGTGCGTGTTTCGCCTTTACTGTCTCCGCGCGGCCCGCTAACGGCCCTTGCAGCAGGTGTACTCCTCGATGGACGCAGGACATTATTTGTGCGACTACATCTTCTACTGCTCGCTCGCGGAGGCACGGCGGAACGTCGCGCCCCAGGAGAAGTTCAAAGAGCGCAGCACACCGCCCAAGACCACGCCAGTGCTTTTCATGCACTGTCCCCCCGTCGATCAGCCCCTCAGCACGGAGCAGGTGACGGACGCGATCCAAAGGATAGTCCTTTGGGTGTGCGGCCGGCTGCACCAGCCGTGAGTAGCAGTTGTTCTACTCCTTGCATTCGGCCTTCTTTTGTGCCCCCGCTGGTACTGGTGCTTGTGATCCCGCCTTGTAATTGTACTGGCAGTAGCCTCACCGATACTGCAGCCTACTTACCTTGACGCCTCCCCGTCTCTCTCGCTGTCGCATTGTGTTATATACCACGCACGCCCATTGGACCGGCCCTGTATCGAAGTGTATTGACGTACGAGTAATGCATCACTGCGCCATGCGTGCCGCCCTCTTGCGCGAGCCAGTCAGACGCCGCGAGTCTCCCCAGCCTCTCAAGCGCGCTCCCACCACACTTGCATTCGCTGTCGTCCTGCGCATACGCTTACCCCACCATTGGTCCCCAACGTGCGCGTCGTCCTCGCTCATCGCCCCCCGTGCAGCAATCTGGAATTCACCCTCGCGCTGAATCATCCGCACCGCCCGCAAGCGAATTGCTCCTTGCGCGATTCGCTGCTCGCGCGCCCTCCGCGGAGAGGGCGACAGGAATGTCACGTGCACATTCCGTACTTATACCACTATTGCGCGAGCGGAAGGAAGGAACATCACTTACAACTTTCCGCTGCCGTACCCCAACCTCACATTCGATACCTGCTGTAAAAAGTGCGCGATGGCGACGAACATTGTCTTCCACCCCGGTGAGTGTCCCCGCGCGCAATTTACCTCCTGCGAGAGGCTGCGGCTTACCACGCGCGGGCGGTCCTTGCAGGATCGGTGAACGCGGAGGAGCGCGGGCAGCTGCTCGGCCAGAAAGGTGTCACCGTCTGGTTCACCGGGCTCAGTGCGAGCGGAAAGGTGCGCTCTCTCGTCTCGCGCACAGGGCGGGGTCGCTCACTGTGCCTCTCTCCATGCGCGTTCATGCAGTCAACGATCGCATGTGCGCTTGAGCAACACCTCCTGCACCTGCACAAGTTCGCGTACCGCCTGGATGGCGACAACGTCCGGTTCGGGCTTAACAAGGACCTCGGGTTCGACGAGAAGTCGCGGAACGAGAACATCCGCCGCATCGGCGAGGTGCGTTCCTTGCCCGCCTCCCCGCCCGTCTGTCCGTCTCGCGCGCAGCCAGACTTACCCCATGTGCTCGACTCCATCGCGCGTTTCCAGGTCTCGAAACTCTTCGCAGATGCGTCCGCCGTGGCGCTCACCGCGTTCATCTCGCCATACCGCGCCGACCGCGCCGTCGCGCGCACGCTGCACGAGCAGGCGGGGCTCGCGTTCGTCGAGGTATTCGTCGATGCCCCCCTCAACGTCGTCGAGCAGCGCGATCCGAAGGGCCTATACAAAAAGGCACGCGCGGGCGAGATCAAGGGTGCGTTCGAGTTCTTCCTTTCCCTCCCCCTCTTGCCTATAGGGCCTATATATGCCATCCTGTCCCCAAGATCGCGCCGTGGTGTGAAACGGAAAGCTGACACGAGTGCTCGCAGACTTCACTGGCATCTCTGCACCATACGAGGCCCCAGAGAGCCCGGAGGTGCACATCAAGACGGACGAGTGCGACGTTACGGAGGCGGTCAAGCGCATCACCGAGTACCTCTCCCAGCGGGGCCTCATCTAAACACTTACTCTTTACCTTATTGACATCGTTCGCGCCCTCGCTCAGCTGTGTATACCTGGCGTGTAGGAGTAGATAGACAATCCCATATAGGCTCTCTCTCATCGTGGCCTGTTCGAGATGCGGATGCGTGATGTGCCCTCAACTTGTTGGTGCCACGGGTTCCAGCCTGGACGATGGGTAGTATGGGAACACGACCGTTGACGTCATCTGTAGGTTTACAAATTGACTAGTATACATGCATTACGCGTCTATAGAACGCCCGACGATACAGACGAAAGGTTCATTCACGAAACGTGAGAGGAAGGCGTAAAAAAATTCAGACAGTGTACCCCAAACATGGATACAACAGTGCAAGACCCAAACCCAGTACACGAGCCCTACTCCAGCGCCACGGGAATCACAAACGATCCCGGGGTGACCGTGCTGCTGCTCACCGTCCGGCCGCCCTCCGCAAATTCGTCGCGCAAGCTGCGGTCAAACACCGCCCCGTCCTCCTGCTCTTCCTCGATCGTGTCCCGCGCGGGGTGCTCGAGCATCTGGGTAAGGCCGGCCTCGACGACAGACATCCACTGCTGCAGCTCGTCGACGGTGCGCGCGAGCTCCGAGTGCGTCGCCTCGTGCGAGTGCATGAGCGGTGCAAGGTCGAGCGGGCGGATAGGCGGGCCGGAGAGCATGTCGGACGAGAGCGAAGGTAGCGAATGCGAGCCGCTGAGGGAGAGGGAGCGCGTGTGGGAGGTAAAGGAAGAGGAGAGCTCGGATGATGCGAGGCGGAGGTCAGCGGACGAATGATTCGGATACGAAGAGAGCGAGTTGAGAGAGGTGGTCGACGAGGATGCGGTGGAATTTGGCTGGGGGTTAGTTCCGGCCAGTTTTGAAGGTTGTGGTGGAATAGCGAAGGGCGAAGGCGAAGGGGGCAGGAGGTCTGTCATACCCAACTTGTGCTCAGAGCTGAGCGTCGGTATCTGAAAAGTGATCAGAAGAGGTACACAAGTAAAGGGGGAAACGGTGGTGCATACCTTCAGCACGTCGCGGAGGCCGGGAAGGACAATTCCTGAAGACTGGCTAAACGACGATTCCGCAGGGCTACCACTTCGTTCATCGCTCCGCTTGGCGAACGGTCTTGGAGGCATATCAAGTACCCCAACAGAGCCTAGACGAGTCAGGCTTGGTCGTCTGAAAGGTCCCTTCGCCGATGCTATAGCAGAGTTCTGGGCCGCTGCGAAGGCACCAGGTGGTTCTAAGGCCGTGGCCGAGCGAGCGCGGACTATGGGTGGCGGGGTGGGTAGGGAGCCGCCAGGAGATGCGAGGCGTTTCGGAAGAATGGAAGCGTCCAAGGATTGAGATGTTTGATGTATACTTGATGTCGTGGATATGGTAGATATGGTAGATACGCTCGAGTGAGTCGGCGACCTGCGGTCATGTCCATGTGGTAGTTTGAATGTGGGCAGAGGAGACGAAGGCGCAGCGATGTCTTGAACACTGGGCGGGAGGGGAGATACAGGAGGGAAACGGAAGTCGGGGGTAGCGAGAGCGCGTCCGCGGGCAGGTCTAGAGATGGGTGGAGGAGATGAGATACCAGCTGTACTACTCTGCGATCTCTTTCGACTGGCCACTGGTCGGTCGGAAGTTGTGCGTTCTGGCGAAGAGGTTGACAGAACTATCGGAAGGCCGCCGTCTACGGTCGTGTCAGTAGGGGATACCTCCGGGATCTCAATGTTAGGCACTCCACGATTAGACCTGATTTCCCGATAGGTTGAGACGGGCTTAGAGACGGGCGTTCCAGGAGTACCTTCTGCGTCTATATGCGACGAAAGGGGGGCAGCTGTGCGGGGGATACCAGGACCGAGAGGCGGCAAGCGTTCTCGTTTGCGTTCGAGGGGGGAGGGTGGAGGTTCGGAGTCTTCCTGGTCGTCAATCATAGGCTTTGATCGAGGTGTCGACGATCTTGGAGGGAACACAAAAGCAGATTGTTTAGCTGTATGTGGATCGTCTCCAGGGGGCTCGGGGGTGAGACCGCGAGAGGGACTTCGTCCACGCATAGGAGGAGAGGCGATATTGAGAGAGGGGTTGGCCATGAGTTCCTCTGAGGGCATCTCAAAAGTGGGTAGGGGGTAGACATCGGGAGGAGGATCACCATAGTCGAACAAGTTTCGCAGTGTAGCAGGTACATTGGTCGGTGGCGGGCGTACTGTAGGTTGGCCACCAGCAGTCTCATCCTCAAGAATGGAAAGCAGAGCGCTAGCAGGCTCGAAATTATCTAAACTGGAAGTCGACCGGCCCCTGACAGTGTCAAACTCCCATGGATTCTCGTCATCCTCAAGGTCCGAGCCATCCCGTATCCTGGGTGACGCATAAGCTCGTTGTCCAAGAAGGATAGATCATACGTACTCTCGATCCCGCTCCTCCTCTTCCTCCCATGGAAGAGGTGCCGCCATACTCGCGCGTGAGCCGCCACCTTTGATCCAAGAGTCATAGCGAAGTATCAGGTCCCTGAGGGTTGCCAGGGGAGTTTTCCGGACGGCCTGTATCCACTTTGTCTTCAACAACTCCTCCGCAGACAAACGCTAGGAAACATACGCGTCAGCAAAAAAAAACAAAGCACTCGCTGGAACAGAGCATACATCGCTGGGGGACTCTCTCAAGCACGCGACTATAAATTCGCGAAGCTCCTTGCTGCCCTCTGCCTCAGACAGACGAGGGGGCTTCATCCTCGGGATAAGCTGGATGAGCTTATGCTGGTCCACGATGTGCGAGTTGGGGGCGCTCCCCTTGATCATCTCGTATATCATGATGCCCAAACTCCAGATATCAGCCTTGGTATCGTACGCCGACGCATGCGCCACCTCCGGAGCCATCCAGTGCGGAGTGCCGACAAGAGTGTTGCGCTTGCTCGAAGCGGTGACCAGCAGCGCGGAGACACCGAAGTCCGCTATCATGACCTTCCCCGCGGCAGTGATGAGGATGTTCGCCGCCTTGAGGTCACGGTGGATGATGGCCGACTTGTGGAGGTAGCTGAGGCCGGTTAGGACCTCCCGCGTGATGACGGAGACGTACTTCTCCTCGACCACACCGTCCTTGCATGCCTTCATGAGCGTCCGCACGCTGCCTCCCTGGGCGTACTCCATGACGATCCAAACCCGAGGGCCGTCCATGTAGCAGCCAAAATACTTGGTGACGTTCGGTGCATCTCGGAGCTGAGTCAGGAGGGCGACTTCGCGCTGGATGTCGCCGACATCGTCATCTTCGGTATCGAGGTTGATAATCTTGAGTGCGACCACTTCGCCCGTCCGTAGATCCCTCCCCTTGTGTACTGATCCATAAGCACCCTTCCCGACAGTCTCAAGCCTCTGGTAGAGCTGGTGCACGGAGACTGGAGCCATCGTAGCAAGGTCGTGACGAAAAGTGAAGAATTGTACAAGAACCAAAGAATGAAGTGATGCTTAGAACCAGTCTGGCAGAAACCATAGATATCAGCTGAGCGGATCTGGCGTACACGTGCGAGGTTTAGCAAGCAGTAGAAAAAGACATGGGCCTGCGAGAGAACACCCGAGCTCGTTGCAGGAGACAGTGACGGAAGAAGACAAGTTGACGTCGGTTCGCAATATTATTGCCGAGTCTCATATTGCTACCGCTCGACCGGCCCTCCGGCCCGCCGAAAGCCTAATGTTTCTTTCCTATTCCTCATTCCCACGTGCGGCTCGACATTACTCTCCCAGCTTCACCTTGACTATAGAGCTTGAAGCATGGTCAGTATAGGCTTCAAGTCATCCAGTGTAGTGACCGCAATTGTGCATTAAATTAGTGTAAAAGTACGTCTTTTCGCACCAGCCTATGGTGCATAGTGATAGAGTCTGCTAACGAATGTTCTGTAGAAGTGATCGACGATAGTGAGGTGCGTGATGACAGCCTTTCCCAAGGAAATCCAGCGTTTCCAGTATAATCTATTTATTCTTCGCGAGGGGACTGATCTGGGGAAGACCAGGGTAGAACGATGTCGGAATAGTCCTACAAACCCACTGGCGTTAACTTCCGCGCTTCCTACTGCTTGTATCGCACAACCGGTACTCACGGAGTAGGGATGGCCGCGTCGGTCGCAAAGCCCGACTTGAGGTCGCCGTGCATGGTCGTAGGCGACGCGTACCCCGCCGGCTTCGTGATCGACTGCGTCACCTTCGCGTACGCGGTGTACTTGGAGCCGCTCTTGATGCACGCTAGTCCGGAGCCGTACGCGCTCTCGCATTTTACGACCGCCTTGTCCGTCTTGGACCACATGTGGACGTCCTTGAGCGTGATGCCCGTGCAGGGCGCGCCATCCGCGCAGATGAGCTGAACCGGGGGGCGCTGGAGACCGTCGGAAACGTAGCCATTCCAGTTCTATATTCATGGTTAGCATCTGTAGAACAACGCAGCGGAAACGCAAGAGTCGCACAGAGAAGGTAATATCTTCCAACTGCACACCAGCGCCCTCGCCAGCCTTCTGCGATGACCAGTACTGGTCGATATTGAGGCCATATGCGGTGCCGTGGGACATGAAGTCGTTGAACTGAACATCGCGTACGTATCCAGAGCCCTTGTTGCTCTTGATCATGAGGGCCTGGTTGCCGCCATTCGTGTAGACATTCCTATTTAGAGGGAAGGAGAATGAGCTGGACCCAGGCGTGAGTCTGGCTGAGCCCACCTGTAGATGACTTTCTCAATCGCAGTGCCGTCGGACAAGCTACCGATGGCACTACCCCCGGACTGGTTGCACCAGACTGCCACCACCACGATCAGTCTTCGTAGTCCAGCTGCAAAGTGTAAAAGAAACCTACTGCGTTCTACCAGAATGTTCGAAGCCGGCGACTGACAGTATCTGTTTAGCACGGTCGTCACGAAATCGCTGGTAGCGCCTTTACCTTCACCGTCACGCACTCGTCTCGGTTGGTCACTTCGACATCGTGGACCCAGTGGTTCGTTCCCCAAACATCAATACCGTCGGAGCCCCCGATGTTGGCACCTGGACCATAACGATTGAGAGGCAACGCTGCATGCAAAGAGTGGCATGCCATACCGCGGATGGCCATGTTGTAGACCTCTCCGTTTGAGCCTGCTTCGAGGACCAAGTGGAACTCGGGAGCTAACAGCGCATTTAATAAAATCATCGTCAACTCAAAGAGATACACTCACAATCAACGAGGATAAGGTCGTGCACCGCGAAGTTCGTCGATTTCACCATGCGAATGAGACGTGGGCTGTAGTGCGTCTGTGAGCGTTCGCGAGCCATCGCGAAGAAACACTGTTATGCTTACCCGGCGTTACGACACTGGTAGCCGTTGCCCTGAATTCCGCCCGCGCTGTTTGCAGAGTAGAACTCGAAGTCGTTCGCGCCCTGGACGACTATCATGTTCCCGCCGGTCGTGGCTGCACGTATCCGCGTTCTAAGCGTGGACATGGTGGATTACACCGCGGACTGACCTGTCCGAGTGATCAGCCCGTCAAGGCGGAACGCCCATTTTGATCCATTCTTCAAAATGACCCAAGTCTTCATGTTGTAATTGCCTGGCGCGGACCGATCAACGGCACTGGCACACCAAGCTTACCCACAGGACGCACCAGCAGGGACATAAAGCGTCGACCCCGAATGTTTCGTGACGCATTCCTACATGCCGCCGCCAATGACCACCCATTAGCCACCCTCCACACGTGCGTCGACAATGGCCACAAAGCGCACATCAAACGCCTTCTGGATCGCGGGCCCAATGTCGCTCGAGCCGACCTTGCCTCCGTAGTCGAGCACGTTGCACGTTGTCGCCTGCTTCGCCGACAGAGAGCTCGTTGGACCAACGTGCCCTGAGAGCTGCGCGGACGCGGCCGACAGGAAAAGGAGTGACGGAAGGAGTGACTTGAAGCTCATGGCGACGTAAGCCAGAAGACTAGCAGACCAAGACAGACGAGGGGAAGAGCAGAAAAGAAACGGCGCATGTGGCCCCCGTCCCGGTCATGACTTTATACGAACTTCCGGCCGTTTGCCGCCTCGCCGCCATGCGATGCATCCCAGCTCGGTGTACAGCAGATCGAGCGGGTGTGCACCCATCGGCCTGGCGTAACTCTGGGCTCTGGCATGTGCGGGTGCCGAGGGAAACGTCGAGGGAAACGCGACCGGGGCCGAGTGGATTTAAAGTCCGTGGGCCGTTGGATGGTCACCGAGACAACACCAATAGTGACCGAATCCTAGTCCAGTACCAGACTACCAGTGTTTGCCATATTGCTGGGCACGCGTGAGGCAGCTAAGGATGCGTCAGAAAGGTCAGAAACCTTCGAGTGCAGTCCCTTCGGAAAGGAAGTAACCAAGCCGGTAAAGCTTCGTCGCGATAGACCGACAGTCGGGTTGCCTGGCGATCTTTGTGGCTCTCGCGGAACCGGAGGTACAAGGCCCTGACTGAGGCAGCCATGCTGTCGTTACCAGGTACCGCCGGAAGAACAGACCCAAACCAGCGGCACTCTTGGTGGTGGCTTCAAATCAGAACTGCCCTTGCCAGTGCGATACGACCTGACTTGTGTAAGAGCACTGCTCGATATCGATGGGGTCAGTTATAAAATAGGTGGCGGATGTCTCTCTTATGTTGTAAAGAAGCCCACACAAAGACGACGACGCAGCGAGAAAGCGGATCGATGAAAAGGATAGGACTTAGAATGAGAGAGAGACTGAACTTAAGGGCGTCTAGGCATGCTTATATAACCCACTGTCGACGAGCGGTAGCAACTTTAAGCGGTACAAGAGTTCACGTTCTGCGATTACGTCATGGCTAGTAAGTTACTGCCTGCTCGCAATTCAGAGTTCCACGTTAGCACGCCGCTGAAGACGAAACATATCACAGCGACAAGCAGAACCAAATACGGTTTTGTCAATAAGTCACAATCCTTGAACACATGATTCTGTTTTCGTTCGAATCATGCATCAACCGTAAGTCGCCGACACGGCCCATAACTCCCACAACCGCATGGCGCGCACGCCCCCACAAGCCCAAAGAGAGCATAGCAGTGTTTATTGGACAACTCATAACAATGCAAGAAAAGAAGAGACAGCGGGTGATGTTGCATCTAGAACTACAGGTGCACAGCAGCGCTTGGACCTTCAACGAGCGCGATCAAGATGGCATACTGCCAAAAGGAAGGAAGACAAGGGAGCGCGGTGGACGGAGGGGAGGGGGTATTGTCCGATCCTAAATATATCATACACCGACGCGCATCGAGAGGTGCGCGAATTTACGAGAGCGCGGCGAAGCCGACGGCGTCGTCGTCGAACGAGAACGCGGTGTACACGTTCTTCATGAAGCTGTCGCCGAGGAGCCACACGTTGCTCCCGAGACCGATGTCCTGCCCCGCGAGCGCGCCGACGCACTTGCCGGAGCCGGTCTCGGTCTCACCGAGGTTGAAGCTGCAGGACACAAGCCAAAGTCCAGTCAGTGCCGGGGCCCGTCACGTGGCGCAGTAGACGTACTTGTCCGCAGTGATCGCCCACTGCTTGCCGCCCCAGCTGAAGGAGATGGAGGGGGGCGACTTGCAAGGGTACGAGTAGTAGCCGTTGCTGGAGTCGAACAGCGCGGAGCCGCTGACCTTCGCGTACAGCTTCTTGACTGCGGCGGGAGGGCCGTACATGATCGTGGTGCCGCTGTCGATGATGGTCTCGAAGCCGGTCACGGCGGCAGTCGAGCCGACGTACGCCTTCGCGCCAGTGATTTGCCAGAAACCGGTGGAGGTGTCCACGGGGTGGTACTCAATCGAGCCCGAGAAGTGATCGCTGTTTGTACCGCCGAGGTAGAGCTCAGAGCCCGCAGAAGCGAGCTTGAACCCGAAGACACCCTCGTCGACGGTGCCCTGAGAGACCGCTGTGTTGAAAAAGGGGGGCTGCAAAAGCCCGTCAGAGAGATGTGGCATAACGCCAATTGTATCTACGCACCTTGTTCAGGTTAGAAATAGCGGGGTATGCGAGACCCAAGAGACCATCAATAGGGTCATCGGCGAAGCTGCTCGAAAGCGTGGTCACGGGCGAGAAGTACTGCTTGGTGGCCTCGACGCCGGCGACGTTGACTGACGGCGACTTGAGCACAATGCTGCGAGAAACAAGAAACAATGCGTACCAGACTCCGTGTAGACGGGGCCAGAGACAGTGGAACCATCACCGTACTCAATCTGGAAGGAGCCGCTCTTCTTGGAGCCTGTGGAGGAAGCGGATGCGGTGTACTTCTTCTTCTTAGAGCAGGTAGAGCTGCTGCAAGCAGAGGAGGGAACCCAGAGGTCGGAGGAGCCGGTGTCAAAATCGATGAGGAACTTCTGGGCGGGGGTGCCGATGGAGATCGTGCCGGCCCACTCGGTGTCCTCATCCTCGTCCGTCAGCGCCTCGCTCTGGCGCTTTGCGAGGGAGACAGGGATGCTGGCAAGAGGCTTGATCTCTGCGCCCTCCTTGAAGGCGTGGCGACCGACGTTCCTTTCCAAGTTGATCAAGTTCGCGCGGTGCTTGCTGGGAGTGAACGGAGTAGAGTGTCAGTATTGGAGATGTGGGATGTGCGAGGGAAGGCTCACTTCTGGGTCTTGATGGTCGCGAGGATGGCCTTTTCATGGTTGAAAGTGCCGTCGGCGTTGGTGAGGGAGGAGCGCTTGCTGAGGGGGATGCTGATGCCGGCCGAGGGGGCGGGGCTGGCTGCGGCGATGAGCGCGAGAGCGACGGTGATGAGGGAGGCCTTGCAGAACATGGCGAATGGGCGTGAGGATGAGCGAGGGAAGGGAAGGCCAGTGAAGGGCTTCGAGAGTATTCAGGAGGGAGGAGAGGGGACCTGATGTAGAGCAGGTCGGTTGGGAGGCGGCTTTATAGGATGAGGATCGCGCGGCGGAGAGACAGAGGGATCTGAAGCTGGCGGCGACACCGCGGATGGGGCTAGGGAGGCGGTGAACGGGCTACGGTTCGAAGGTCAGATGGCGCCCATAGGCAGTTCATTCGCCCGATATTCTTCTCCACCCTGGAGCCCGAGGATAGATCGTTGATGCTCGTAACATGGATGAGCGATCGAGCAGCTGCAATGGACGACCATGCGGTCAGATAACTGCTCGTCGTCCGGATGGCGTGTTTGCACATGGATGGCAGTCGCACGGGCGAGATTCAGACCACAGGCAACGCCTTTCAACTACCTGTTAAAATTAGGCAACATCAATAACCATGGTCCTTCGTTGTGGAGGAAAGCAGAGAAAGCCTGGCGAAGGGCCGGCGGCAGCATGCGATGATCGACGCGCCACGTGGCTCTCTAGATCGCCCGCCCGATTGCTGCCTCCGCCGCAAGTACTCGGACTCGGACTTGGTCTCTCCGAGTATACGAGGTGTGCAGCACAGAAACCCTCTCGCAGCTGTGCGAGTGCGGCAACACTACCTGCCTTCCAGATTCCTACCTCCGCACTCCATGAGGCACTGGACCACATGCTACTACCCCGAGGCAAGCCCATGACTGCGTCAGCGATATCGCCCCTCGTTTCCGCTGTCAATCCACACGGGATACCGCATGGCGAGTATGATGAACGCGCCCGTTAGGACGCACCCCCACGTCGCGCTGCCATCCGATTCCCAATAAACGCCTGCGCAACATGTGAACATCTCCTTCTCGCTCGAACGTCGCCATCATCCCGTCGTGCAGACTCGTGCGTATGCCTCCCCTCTGTTCTAATATTAGCACGCATGCATACTCGCGCATGCCCCTCACCGTGCCAGCCACATGTGTGTGCTGCGAGAGCCTTGTGCTTCGCGCAACAGCCACCAACTCTGTTCATTGTTACACCACTGTCCGTCTCGCGCAATTCCGTAGGCGGGTCTGGCCGCCGTTATCTCAGTACCCGACATCGAGGAGCATCCCGACGTCGCGCGGCGCTCGGTCTCGTTCGTCCCGAGAACAAAGGTGGCTCACGGTATAGGCGCGATCAGGCTTCAGCGTCGGATTTCATTCATATTGTGGGTGGTCGGCCGCGCGACGCGTTCTCAACGAGGCAACCAACACCCATCGCGATCTCAACCATGCAACATTCGGTCATAAACCCGCCAGAGCCTACCCTTCGGGGGCGAGGACAGGGCGCGTGGACGTCGGCCACCAAATTATCTCGATCACCTCATCCCGCTCTCCGGCGAACCTACAGCCGCTCAGGAAAACGCCACACAGAATCTGCAGAGCCGGATATGACATAGATACGACTCGGGGTGTGTGTCAAGTCTCCACCTGGGGTCCACCGCCTGCGCTCAAACTCAGCTGGTCTGCGCACGACCACCCTATGGACGCCGGGGCCGTGAACCACCGCGCGTGCGTAGGATGAGACACAGACGGTGCTCGTTCATCGCGAGAGCTTGCTGCAATTACATAAAATCCGTGCTGCTGCTGCTCCGCGGGATCCAACGGTCGATGATCATCACCCGACTCGTGCTGTCTCACCTTGCACGGTACCGGCGGGCATGTACGCTGATGGCACGAATAGCGCAGACGCCTCTTTCCGACGCTTCAAGGCCTCAGGCCTCAGGATCGCGCACTGGTCGGGCGAACCACGTCGGCTAGGATACACGGCGACACAATGGCGTATCTGGAACACCAGCATCACCCAGTTCATCATGCAGTGCCAGTGCGTACATCGCCACCGACGCTTCAACGCGTGCGCCGTGCAGGTGCGATCTCGTCGCCATCATGACTACTATTATAATCACAAGCGCTCCACAATCCCATGGCGCTTCATCTGGCAACGACTCTCGCTGGTCACGCTGAGGCATTTGCGCGCTGGCTATCCTTCAACGATCACAACACGGGCTCATCGGATCTACCAGGAGGCCGACATCTATCGGGAAGAAGGTCACCTCATCTCAAACACGATGCTACATGGCGGTATATCCCAAATACCCCGAACCCGGTTCGTTATACGACTGAATATGTATACATACATTGGCATCGCTCATACATCTCCGTCCACCGATTCTACGAAGCACGAGCACCCAGAAGCACACGCGGGCACATAATTGGTATATCGGCCCCTGCTTTGCCCCTCCCCCCCCCCAATCCGCTGCCATCTGCTGATCTCGCATTTCAATTCCGCATCCGCTCTACTTCCTTTCCTCAAACGGGTTCTCAACATACTCCAGCTCATCATCTTCGTCGCTCGGCCGTGTCGCGGGCGGCGTGTTCGCACTCAGCAGCGCCACCGGACGTTTCGGCAGCAGCCCGATCTTCGCTGCAACGCATAGTTCAGCTAGCCATTCCGTAAAGCCTGCCGGAGGCACAGGGCACAGGGCGAGGATGACTGGCGGGACTCACCAGCATTCACCGGACTGCCGCTCGTCGTCGAAGGCGGCCTCGGGACGTCTCCAGAGGGCCGTGGGGAGGCCGCAGGGGAGCGATGCGCGCCGAACCCGGCGGGAGGGGTAGTCGGACCCGCGGGGCTTGGGTTGGTAGGCGCTGCAGCGGGCGCGGGCGCGGGCAGGTTTGGCGCCTCGAAGTCGTAGCCCTGTAGCTGCTGGCTGCGCAAGGCAGACGGGCCCTTCAGCGAGATGGGCTGTTCCAATGCGGGGCTGGGCTCAGAGTTGTAGTACTGCGGCTGGTACGCCTGCGAGGCGGTGTGCCTATCGAGTTGACCTGTGGGGGCGGGGCCCCATTGGGGCGCAGTGGACGTGCTGGAGGATTGTCCGGCGTTCCTGCATGAGAGACATGAATATCAGCGCCACGAGCCTGTATCGAAGCACTGGACGCACTTGGTCGCTTCGTACTCGTTGATCTTCGCCTTCACCTTTGAGACGATCGAGCTGAACGTACGCTTTCCGCCTGAAGAAAACCCACGGTCAGCTCGCTCCGCCGAGAGTTCAAAGTTAGAACTACTCACTTTCCGCAATCTGTCCCATCGTCCGCTGCAGCTCTTGCAAGTCTGACCTGCCCTCAGCAGGGGGCACTTGCCCTGGATTCCTACCCGGAGCCTGGCGCGCCTGATATGGCACGTCGGCCTGGTCGCGTCGGGGCCAGGAGACACCTGCAGGGTGGCGTTGCTGCTGTTGCTGGTCTTCGAGCATGAGCTGGCGCGCGAGCTGCTCGTCCAAATCGAGGGAAGGCTGTGCTTCCTGTAAACCCAGTCACGGGTACTTGTCAGCATACTCGGTGTTGGCTGCAACACACAGTACTGGAGGCGAACGCACATGAGGCTGGACGGTTTGCGTAGAGACGTACTCCGGGTCGCTCATACCGAGGAGTATGTCTATCGCGCGCTCCTGGTTGCCGTTCACCGAGTCCAACACGGACTGCCTGCACCCCCGGCGAAAACACACACACGCCCCGCGCGAGAACGAGAACATGTGAGCATGATAGGATCGCGTGCGCTCGGAGAGCGGGTACGTACAGGACCACGACGTCGAAATCGGGGAACATCGAGCGCAAGGCGGCGGCCTGCGGGCTGACCTGCTCCTCCTGCACCCCCGCGCCCGCGTTTCCCCCCGGACGCGCCGCCGGTGTCTCCACGTCTGCGGTGGTCGTCATCGGATATTCTATAGCAGCTTCGGGCCTCGGGGGCAGCTCGGGCGTCGGTTCGGAGTTGGTTGCGTGTTCGGAGGAGGGGGCGGCACCGTCCTCGAATGGGTTCGTACTTGCGCCTGCGTGTGGAAGCGCAGTCCGAGTCTGTGCTTCATCAGGAAGAGAACCTGTATGGCTTGTGCTCCCCGACAGATTGGGTACCTCAGGCAGCGCGGGATCTGATTCTGTTGTGCTCGTGCTCGTGCCCGGCACGGTGAGAGTCGTCGGCGCGGCGGATGGCGCTCCGCCGGGAATCGAGTTATCTGCGCTTCCGGCATTTGCAGCCGGTGCGTGCAGGGAGATTTCTACTGCAGGTTCTGTCGAGGTCGCGGACATAGTTCAACAGGAAAGATGTTGTAGGTCGTGAGGGTCGCGGTTGTTGAGAGCAAAGATGTAAGCAAGGATGGGACAGGAGGAACAGTTGGGTTGCGCAGTGCTCGATGCGGGATATGTAACGCCATCTCAGGTGGCGGCCCGCTAGAGCGCAGTAAGTCGGCGTTCTCCGCCCTCCGCCACATTCCAGCAAGGGCTATGCGTATAAGCCTTCGCCGCAGCGCTCTCAGGTTAATACTGCGCATTTGCTACATAGAGTGCTCGCTGCTGACCCGGATACGAGAGAATAATTGCGCAGCCTACACGCAGCCACTTGGCATGGAATAGAATCGTGGCAGCTTCCTCGAAAGCGCCCATGATCAAACGGACATTAGACATGACTACGGTATATACAATGCTCAGTGGGAGTTGCTAGCTGTGCCCCCAGTAAGGGTGCTAGGCAGTTTCTGGTCGCCCACCGCGGTGAGGAGGGCGATCGATCCGCCGACAAGGAGCAATAGAGTGATGGTCGTTCCAGCGAGGAGAACGAACGGTCTGGACGGAGAATTGGTGAACAACGGCAGAGAAACACACACGCATATAATGTGCACTCACCCGCTGACATCCTTGCGCTCACACGAGCTTCCAGCCCATTGCTCGCTCCTGCCCTTCGAATCCTTCGTAGGACCACACGCGCATACGAAGCACGTTTTGCCTGCTTTGCTAGCCGACACACATTCACCATGTCCGCTGCACGAGCTAGTCACGTTCGTGCACACGTCCGCACTCGTATAACAGGTGGAGATAGAGTCAATCGGCTCTGCGGGATGTGGGAGGGGTGGAGGGAATGGGGATTGCGGGGGCTGTCGCTTGCCGTGCTTGCCAGAGGACGAGGGCGCGACAACAACCGCGAGTTTGGTATTAGGGCTCTTGAGAACGTAGTTGACGATGTTGGCCACGGTCTCAACGGTAGTACGATACTGCTCGCTTTCCCTTCCGTACGCTTGGCGCAGGTCGCCGAGGTGGCTCAAATCAAACGCACCAAACCGATCCGCTGGGAGCTGGCCATCGCCCAGAAATTCCATGAGCGAGTAGAACTCCTTGATTCCGGTTGACAGTCCCTCGGAGGGTACAGAGAATGCGTCGAGTATCCGTTTCGGCGCCTCGATTGACTGCTCTTGAGACTCATATACGTACGAGTAGACGTGGTGCGCGCGTCCAGTGTACGTGGAAACGAGGGATGAGATGGCATCTTGCGAAGGGTGTGATTTGAGGTGGAAGGTGGACTTCAGGGATGAAGGAATGACATCTATTCTACTGTAAGCTGGGAGGGTAGAGTTCTATACCGGCTATACGCACCCTTCGCATAATCCTTGCTCAAAATCAACAAAACACCTGTGCTGGGTCCCTGTCCAACCAATAACTCCTGCTCTCCGGGGTATGCGGTCGCGTCTTCGAAGCGCTCGAGGTTTAGGTGTCTGGAGAGAACAGCTCCAGCTTCGTTAAGAGATAGGCGGGAAGGAACGTTTGGTGCGGGATGAAGATAGACATTTACGGCCTGGCAGAGACCGGCGAGCAACACAGAGACGAAGAGTCCCTTCATGGTGTGAGGTTGCTGGGCGTTGCAAGCCAAGTGCAGGCCTTCGGCATTGACGTGATGGTTTGGTCGTGTTTGCACCTGTGGCGGCCTCCACTTGCAGTGCTGAAGCTTGCAAGACTATCGAACTAAAGTACATCTGACAGTAAAGGACCTTCAGGTGTGTGTACCAAAACCATTTCATAGAGACAGAGATTGTATATAGAACCTATATGAATGCCTGCACATGGCCAGCAGGTTAGAAGCTCGTTGTATGTCATACAAACAAGGCCAGAAAGGGATACGTGACTACCAAGAGAACTGATAGAGTACATGGTATAGCAGATACAGCGCAATGATCCATGTTTGTAAGGAAAACAGTGAGGAGACTAGAGTTGCAAGGTATAACTTATGCTCCGAGGATGTGTGCAAATGTCTCTTAACCATGACGCCCGAGACGACCCGTGCTCTTCCTGATCGTCTTGGCCTCAGCCTGTTTGGCTTTAGCACGACGAGCCCTTTCATTGCACAGTTAGTAATTAGGAGCTGAGTATTTGAACAGAGCTGTTGCTCACTCTTCGAGAGCTTCCTGCTCAAGGCGCCTGACGTGGTCCCTGGCGCTCCGCACAGCGGCCCGCGCGTCGCTCAAGGCCCTGTCTGCCACCGACTCTGCTGTCTCAGCCTCGGTGACTTTCTGGCGAGCGAACTTAATGCTGGGGTCCTTGCTCAAGTCGAGAGAGCGATCCGAGTCTGACGATGAGGAGCGATGCCGGCTAAATAGGCCGCCTGAACGACTTGAACGCGTCGACGTGTTTGCGTTGACTTGGTTGTGGCCATTGCTGTTGTTATTCTCAGGAGAGTCCACGGAGTGGCGTCCGAAGAAACCGCGGCTGCGGGTAGGAGCCTCGGGCGGCGGTGGAGGAGGCGGAGGTGAGGAACGGAAGAGCGGCATGGCTGAGGAGAGTCTGAGTATCGCACAGAACGTAGGGCAGAATATCGTCAAGCTTACCGAATGTTTGTGAGAATTCGAGGATGCGATGGAAAGATTCGACGGTGAGGACGATAACTCCTCTGTCGTAGGAACCGTACATATAGGGCTGGCGGAAAGAGTACGTCATTGGGGCAGCTCATCAGTGCCTTGTACCTTTGTGTTCGAGTGTCCACACATCGTGGGCGGAGCTGAAGGCGTTGCGTGGAGCAGACATGGCCCTGAGGCTATCTGTCCCCGCTGCCATGGACTGGGCCTATGACCCTCTTGCCATGCTGGTCTCGCCTGGCGGTGTCCGAGTTCGTTACGGTTACGTCACCCTCGGCCAGTGGTCCGTGCGCGGGAAAGATATCGGATGACGGAGTTTCAACCGGAGTCTCAACTCTTCCTTCAATCGCAACCTTCTATAAATGCCTTCTCCTTGCTTCCTCCGCTCACTACTCGTAGCCCCGCTACCGTGCTCGTTGTTGACGACGGTCTCGAGAGCGTCGTGCAGATGTCCAATAAGATTGTGGTGAGCTGCTCACCAAAGCCATGCCTCTCTTAGCCCAATGATAACGGTGAATTCCTCGATGAGCCCTCCATCTATCGCGCCGTCATCGACGACGTAATTGCAAACATAAAGTCGGAATTTGACGAGTACGGTGTCTCCGAGGATGTTCTCGCCGAGCTGCAAAGTGTAAGTATGGTTTTCGCACGTTCCGCGCACTCATTCACCAGGTACTTTGTGACATAGAAATGGGAGGCCAAAGTCATAGCCTCTCACGTCGCAGACTTCGAGCCAGCTCCGGCCCCCCCGCCTCCAGCTCCCCCTGCGCATGCAGCGTACCCCCCACACCCCATGCACATGCCACATGGGCACTATCCGCCTCACACGGCGTACGCGCAGCCTCCCCATCCAATGCAGCCTCATGTGAAGGCCGAGCCGGTCGACAATCGTTACATGCTGAGCAATCAGGGAATGTCCTATGGGCTGCCTTCCCTTGCTGGACCTCAGATTCCGACGAGACCTCCCGTCCCAAGTGGACAGCCGTTATCGTATACGCATATGACTGGTCGGCCCCCGAGTGCTACAAGTCAGGCACCTCCTCCACCTACTGCTCGTTACGCACCTCCCCCGACGAATGCTACGCAGTCTCAACCCCCAGCCAGGATACCTCAAGTGGATGGTCCGTCTTCTTCGGAGTCAGAGTCCCCATCCCCACCTCCTAGTCAGGGCTATGCGCCCAGGTCCTCACATCCATCGCTCCCTCAGCCGTCGCAAGCTCCTTCGGCCACGAAGGCCGATGATTCTGAGGCTATCAACAGTGACTTAGATGATTCTGACTCTGACGTCGATCAAGATGGTATAGAGGGTGGAATCGCAGATCAAGATATCGTGTTCTGCACGTACGACAAGGTCGGTTCCTGTTGTCCATTTGTCCTGGCTCAATACTCACGTTTATTGACACCCCCAGGTTGCACGGGTCAAGAACAAATGGAAGTGCGTCCTGAAGGACGGCATGATCCACATAAACGGAAAAGACTACCTTTTCGCCAAATGCAGTGGGTACGTGGTATGAATTACCTTCATGTTCATATCTGTTGACCGATTTGCAGTGAGTTCGAGTGGTAGCTGGCGCCGCGTATCTGGTCTCCTGTTCCTGGATCTATTGTATCTTTGTCGAATGTCGTTGGGTCAGCACATATCACTATATCGCATTGAACACGCATACTGTTAGGATCATCGCATGTAATATATATCGCGGGCTATTGGACATTCACCCCAGTTCCCACATATGAGTCGGAGATACCAACGCGCCCCGATATCTGATAAACGATTCGTGCGATAGACGTCGGAATTGGTGGCCCCCATTGGGGATATTCAGCGCTAGCTGGCGTTATGAAGTTACGCTAAGGACGTGCTATTGCCATTGGCACGCAGTACGCAGCTGCCTTTGCTATCCTCGGAGCAACGGCGACTAGCACGCGGTTCAATTACATTTCTGATTGGGGGAAACGAAGAGACAAGAAACGCCGAGAATCCATGTCCATGATTGCCCGTAGGCACTCCATGGTGGGTTCTGTTCACAGTTCAGCTACTTCGAGAGACTGTTGATGTTATTTTTCCCCTCAAATTAGTGCACGGACAACGACACCGCAGAACACCCTGGACGCCTGAATATTCAACTATTCGTCGCATGCCCTAGAATCAACTGCAACCTCGTGATGAATCCTCCCATGATTCGCAGTCTCATGAAAATCATCTAGAGCGTCGGCTGTGGACCCTGACGTTATCCCTATTGATGCTATATCCTTGCCCCGGAGTTGCTAATGCAGGTTCCTGGTCAACGCCACCCGCCGACGCGCGCACTATCGTCAGCGGCACGCAGGAGACGCGTTACAATTTGTTTCAAAGTCGGTGCACCAAGCCAGGAAGTACTCGTATTCTCGGCATGACAGTACGTACGCAGGCCCGGCGTTTGCGCTTTCTTGCATCTCTCGTACGTTCGCATTGCCGCTCAGGCATCGAGAGCCTTCATATCATCCAGAAGGGTGATCCACCGGAATACAACGACTCAAAGTAGAGGCGCAATCGGACGGTAGGACGGCGGAACGCGCCGCTTACGGCCGCTGTTTGTATGGGTGGTAAGGTTTTGGGGCACCGTGGCCGGTCGCTACTGCCTCGTGACGAGTGCCACTCTGCAGAGTTTTCGGACAAATCTTGACTGCGTCATGTCATGCGAGCGGGACCGATCAATCCAACACGGTGGAGAGAGGAAACGGTGAGCGTTTTACAGACATGGAGCGTCAAGCGATGGAATATTAAAGCCAGGAGCAGCTCGGGGTACCTCAGTCATTCGACGAACGGTGCTATCACCCCTCTGCGAACTCATCATGACCGACCACTCTATCACTGCGTCAGCTCAACAACTGCTCCGCCTCGTCGAGACTATCGAGTCTACGGCGGGCTCGGCCACGGCAGGCGATGCGCAGGACATATATGAGGCGCGCAAGCGTGTCCAACAGCTGGCCGCAACGATCGTGCGGGGCGTCTCGGGCCCGCTCGAATACACTGTCCTTCTTGCCGGTACGCTTCGGTCTGTGTGGCGGAATTGAGATGTCTGACAGTGGCCGCGCACAGAATCCTGCCACGAAAGCGCAGCTCTCTATCTGGTCACCGAATATGCTGTTGCCGACGTCATTGGGGAGGGGTCCAAGACCCTCGCTGACATTTGTGAAGAGGTCAAAGTCAACTACAGATACATGGGTTGGTGATGCATTCCATCTCGCGCGCTGGACCTGTCTTCACGTTAATTTTGTATCAAAGATATCGCGATGAAATGCTTGGTGTCGCATGGGTACTTTGAAGAAGTCGGTGGATTCAACGCCAGAATTTTCAAGAACAACGCAATGTCGAACGTGCTCCGGGCGGGACATCCGCAGTCCCTCAAGGCGGCGATAGGTTTCATGTATGTATGGTGTTCCTTGAAAGCGCCACCAGATACTGATTTGCGCCTATCGTAAGATGTGACGACGGAGGCAAAGCGGCAGCCCATCTAGTAGAGGCGGCTCGTACCAGCGCGTCTCCAACGGGGACTCCTACTCCCGCTCTCAACTTGGCGTTTGGGTTTGATGGACCTGTGTTCCAGCATTGGAACGGTCCTTCCAACGCATGGCGTGCGGACCGAATGGGGCTCGCCATGAAACAGGTTCACCAGATGGCGAACGGGAATGTCGTTCATGGTAGACGTTATCCGCTCAATCACCGTCTGCCGCTCTCGCTGACTTATCCTCGAACGTCCGCCTAGACTTCGACTGGCCGTCTCTCCCCTCGCCGGTAATTGATATCGGAGGCGGCATCGGTACTTTGGAGTTGGCCCTCTTGAAGGTGTATCCCGAGTCCACCACCCGTTTCACCGTGGTCGATCTCGCCGAGACCATAAAGAGCGCAGAGACGGTGCGTTGGGTTCAAGAACCAGGAGTGACAACTTACTGAGACTCTCGATAGGTTTGGAAGACCCAGTCCGCCAGCTCGCGCGCGCGCGTCACCTTCACGGAGGGCGACTTCCTCGCCCCGACGCTCGATGCTACGCGCCTTCCGTGCGGCCAGCCCACCTACATGCTTCGACACGTCTTGCACGACTGGACAGACGAGGAGGTTCTCGCTATTCTCCGGAACGTCCGTGCGGCCATGTTAGCTCCGCCGCCCTCGGGACCCAAGGCTCCCGTCACGCCGAAGCTGTTGGTGTGCGAGATACTCCTTCACCCCGATAGCGGCAGGTTCATCTACACGACTAGCGTGCAGCTCCTCGCGCTGAACAACGGGGTCGTCCGCACGCATCAGGAGATGGTAGACCTGCTGAAGCAGGCGGGCTTCAGCATCGTCGCCTCTCACTCTATGCGCGCGGTCGATATGATCATCGAAGCCGTGCCGCTGACGACGTAGAATGTGCTCGTGATAGAAGTTACGCGCAAAGAAGTGCCACATTTGTATTTGGGTTTGAAGAGCCTGTCTGTGTGTCAGAAACACGAAGATCGTTGAGCTTATACGATACCAATATAGACCAGATTTTGAGACAAGGCCAGGTGCATATACTATTGTGGGAGTCGCTGGTTGCGCCACAGATGCGTACCGCTGTATAGAAGGGTGGGCGTATGGTGGCGATTGCTACCCCATTGAAGTTTGATGCGATTGCCTTGAGCGCGATCCTCAGACGAATTCTTGTACCAACGCCAGGACGGGCGTCCAAACGCCCAGCTATGGAGTGACCTGCGATTTATCTAGACCGCGTTGTACGTGAGCAGGTGGTAGCCGCGCGCATATTAACCTCTTTGTCAAGAACTTACGATAACGCTCGAAGCCTCGAACGCCAGCTAGTTCACCTGCACCCCTCCCATATCACCGATTACCAATGGCATAACAAATACACTGGCTCGGATCACTCGACCTTACCGTCCTGTTGTACCCGCTCCCGCCCTTTGACTAAGAAATCCCCACGTGGAAACTCGAGCACGCTGGGTGGGCTGCTAGCGACTCGGTCTAAGGCATGTTGCTGCCAAACAAGGTGTCGTGGTGGGACGTCTTAGCCCTTCAAAGTGTGAGAGGGACGAGCGTGACGGCCATCGCGGTGAGGCCGGTGTACACACGCTGGTGAATGTGTCTCCGAAGAATACTGTGCTGCTGTTCCAGGCGCTACTCGGGGGCAATTGCGGCTGCCATCAGCCCAACTTCTTTCCCGGGGGACGGGTGTTGGGGCGATGATGTGAGACTTAGGCCAAGCATGAACGCGCACGTACGCACACGGAATATATTGCACTTACCACAAGTGTCCATGATACGGTATCTCCGTATCGGTCTTTTGCCTTCTATAAGCCTTACCGGTCTTGAAGCCGTGCAACACTCTAGAGAGCGTCGTTGCCTTCCCGGAAGCGCGGCGGGTGTCTTTGTTGCGGAAGTCTTTTGTAGGCACCTAGGTAGCCGTCATGAGGTTGCTCGCGATGAGGGACACGCGGAAGGCGAAGATAACTGTAGGGTGTAATATGGCGTGAACGTTATGTGTACGTGTGGGAATGACAGTATGGACGCTTACGACTACGGGGCGCAATCAATGGCATGCATTCGCTCGTTCATGTTTCCTAAACCATAGCCTACCTTATTTCCAATTGTGGAGTATTCCCCTCTTTGCATCTCAGAACAAGAGCGTAGACATATTGAACCCGTCTGCAGTTCGAGTGTCAAACTACCACGGACCTAGATTAGCCACACTTACTCGGTCGTCTACGAGCAGTGGGACCCGCCATGTTAACGCATAAGGAAGCAATGCTGAGATTGAAAACGAGATTCGCCTGCAGTCGATGCATCTTTGGCGCATTCAAAAGAACCCTGTGGCAAGCTAGCATTCAGATCAGTACTTGAATGCCCAACTGAGGTATTGCAAAACTTGGAGGATTCCACAACGAAGCAATCACAGCGGTACGCCAATGATGCCCTAGAGTAATTCGAAGTCAACGAAAAATCAAGCGAGGTACTCGCCTTGTTTGTTTTGATACTCGCCGTTATAGCTTGAGTTGCCGAAAGGCTATAGCAGCGAGAGCAGAGGGGTAGACGGATGGATCGTTGACGTGTTGACGTGCTCTGTACTGAGAGGTAACACGTCCCTGGTCTGTACGGGGGAAGTCAGTGCTACTTGTACAGCAACGATTCAGGGCATACCCAGGATGAGTGCACTAACGCAAATTGAAAATATTGGTAGGAAGACCGCGGGTTCAGACGGCGGGTGCTCATGTCGAGCAACTTAAACAAGGTGGACCAAATGGAGCATGACCAATGTCTAAGACAGCCGCAATAGGGCGGTACCGGATCCGGTACCAGTGCGATCGGCACCTTCCGTGTGGATCTTAGTCCGCCAACTCGGGCGTCTACGCGCTAGTACTCATCTCCATCATTGCATCATGCCCGAGAGGAAACCCGCACACCTGCACGCTCATCATCGCCTTCTATCTATTGTGCATCCCCACGCTGCCCAAGGTTGGACAGATGGAGAATGCGAGCACAGAGCTGGAGAAGCGGCCTGACTGTGTTGCATGCAGCGTAGGGTCTGCACAGGTCGCTGGCATGTCAAGCGTTGAGTTCCCAGCATGCCGGCATCTTAGTGCTTTTGATGAATTTTGGTAGCGGCGGCACCCCTTGCGGCGCTGCGCTCGCGCTGTGCTGTTCGGGATTCGGCCTCGCCGGGGGTACTCCGAGGCAGCGATGCAGCATAGCGACCCCGTGCCTGTTATTGCCTGTGCTCGCGCGCTCGCTCGATGCTCGTGGAAGAGTGTGTGCAATGCGCGACAGAGGCGGTGGAGAGCCCCTGTCGTTACGTCTTGCCAGCCATCATCGCTTGCTGAACAAACCATTGGGAATATGCATGACAGATCCTATCGCCGCCCACTTTGCCGAAAGAGGTGGGAGACGGGAATGGGCGCTGTGTTGTGGAAGATTGCGTTCGGACTCATACAGCAGAGTCCCGAACCGCACACTTCTCTCTACTGCACAAGAAATGCCTCACCTGAGGCTCAGCTGGACGTCAAATTGGGAATCAAAATGTAATGGCCGAGCGGGAGATGCGGCAGTACGAGTCCGAGAGGCTCAGGTCCTCAGGAAGCCGTGCGGTCGCCGAGAGCGCCGGGCGCCCTGCGCTCAGCACAGGTTCCTGGCCCGGGGGCGTGTTTGATAGTGCCAAGTCTCAGGAGATGCGACAGACGTCTCAGCGCCCTCACAGCTCTCCGCAAGTCCTATTTAACACTCTGGGCACGCGCCGGCCAGAATTCAGCCTTGCCTGCACTCCCCTTCTTCCTCATGTTCTCTCCCTCCAGCGCCGCCCGCGCGCTCTTGGTCGCGGCTTTATGTTCTCCCGTTCTTTCTGTTCCTCATTTGTCTGCCCGCCACGTCAAGCGTGCTCTTCAAGAATACGTTGACCACCTAGTCTATGTGGACTCAAGCAAGTCTGCGCTCTACGCGGCTGTAGAGATCGACGGTCAGACGTTTGGTGCATCCCTGGACAATCACTGGTGAGTGATACCAATATGTACTCGAAACATCACGTCTGACAGCGTGCGCAGGGGCGGTCTCGTTGTCAAAGATAATACGTCATCTCAGACCTCGTCGCTCACCGTCGGGCCTGTCTCTTTTTCTGGTGAGTCCGGCCAAGCTCCCCTAGGCAGTTCAGGATATTGAACTGGAGACTCTCAGCGGCGAAGGTCCACGGGACCGTCGGTTTCTTGCAAGAAGACATCGAGATCGATTATTGTGAGTCTGAATTCGCCCCTTTGTTCCACCTTGTGCCTGACCGCGTTCCGTTCCAAGATTCTACGAGCTATTGGCCGAAATCGTGGCCGGCAGTAAATAGCACAAGCGACATCGGCGCTGCGCGGGTCGGTATCGATATCACCGACTCGAAGAGTGTCATCAACCAGTACCTCGCTGCGACATCCAAGGGCAAGGACTCCTGGTTTTACGACCTCCTTCTTTTCTATGACTGGCAAGATTCCAGCTACTCCGCGACGGAGATCGACTTCGCAGGTATCGTGACCACCGGCTCTCCTCTCGATTGGACCTCGGTGTTCGGCATTTCCTCGAGCGATGTCAGCAAGTATGGCCTGCCCGACCTCAGCAGCGTCAAGCAGCAGCCGTACATCTACCTCCGCAACGATGGAACTATGTATGTCGACAACACGATCTGGGCGAACGGGAACCAGGTCAGCGCGAGCAGCCATGTGCCCAAGACGCCCTCGGGCATGGTCGTCGCCGAGGTCGACTTGACCATGCGCTTCTCGACATTCCCTGACGCGGTCGTCAAGGCGCTGTACGGCAGCCTCCCTGGCGCAAAGTACTACGGCCACTCGAAGTACGGCTACTGGCAAGTGCCGTGTGACAGCCAGGTTTCGTTCTGGTTCACGATCGGGGGCACCAAGTACAACGTCAACGCGGAGGCGCTCCTTGCGCCCAACCCGTGGTCGTGGGGTAGCCAGTGCGTCGGCACGCTCTTCACGAGTGGTCATGCTACCCCCTCCACGAACTGGGACATCGTCCTCGGCTTCCAGTTCAGTGCGTATTGTCGCTGTTGTCGCGCGCGTGCATGTTGCTGACCCGGTCATGTCTTCTTTCGTGCAGTCTCTTCATTCTACTACCGTACGGGTATCACCAGCAGCGGCAACCAGCCGTACGTGCAGATGCTGCCCCTGCCCTCCGGCGGCTGGTCGTACGGCGACTGGTCAGGCTCAGCAAGCGCAGGCGCGCCTTGGCCCGCCAGCACTGGCACCGCCGGCAGCAACAACAACGGTGGAAACCAGGGTGCGACGTCGACCAAGAACGCCGGTGCCGCCTCGATGGCAAACGTATACAGCACGTACACCCCCCAGCACACGAGCTACGCGGGCAGTGGCTGGTCGAGTGCGCAAGGCTCGAAGGGACAGAGCCAGCGCAGCACCAGCACGATCTTCACCACCACGACGCGCACGATCATTGGCACTACGACCGTCGCGGGCCCGCCCCCGTCCAGCACCGGTGGCTACTCTGGCTCTGGCTCTGGCTCGGACGCTGGCTCGTACTCTGGATCCGGGTACTCCGGTTCTGGGTCCGGGTCCGGGTCCAACGCCGAGAACCTGGCTGCGGTCGGGAACGTCGCGGAGACCGACAGCGATGGCAACGACCTCAACCTTCCTCACGGCGGCATCGCCGACCGGGTGAGCTCTTCCGTGCCATTCTCTCTCATGAACAGGGCGTATGCTGATGCATTCCTCCCTCCAGCTCAAGCACTGCTTGCCTGCGATCATCGTCATCGCTGCCATTGCCGGACTCGGTCTGATCGGTGGCCTCATCGCTTGCCTCGTCCGCCGCCGTCGCAGCAGTGTGGGGGGCTCCGGCCCGTCTGCATACAAGAACCTGCACGACGCCGACGTGCACGCACCCGTTCACGTGCCGCTGTACGGCGCCGAGGAGGGCCACACGCGCTACTCCGACCCGTACAAGGACCAGGAGTGAGAGTGAGTGAGCGAGCGAGCTCGGCGGGCAGGCAGGGCTCCCGTTTGACGACATGTTCTGAACGTATCTGTATCTTCCTCCACGCTTTTTGTGTTTGTTTTTTTTGGTTGGACTTTCTGCTGTTGCTTCGCCGCCCCGCCCCCTCCCCAGCTATATCCCTAGTACATACATCTACAGCTACGCACTTTATATACGACCGGCCCTCCGAGACACACACCACGCACACACACTACTTACGCATCGCGGCCGAGAGGACTTTCGAGACTCGTGTGTTTCGGTCTACAGTGTTTCTATATTCATATCACCCCGTGCACAAGGCAAAACGTCCCTGGGCCCCTTGCGCGATGTGTGCTCTTTGCTGGACCGCGGTGAGGTGAACGCGAACCCACTGATGGTGGAGTGGAGATGACAGGTCAGGGATGGAGAGCGCAGGCTCAGCACGCGCACCTTGACAATGACGGCCTATGAGGTTACCAGTGGTCTGTCGAAGCTTGAGGCGTCCAAGGGTCCGTAACGGTGCGTGGGATGAGAATCATCGAACTGGAGTGTGATGCACTGACAGACGGCATGAGGTTCACGCGTGCCGACGCGCAGTACGACTGGTGACAGATATTCATTCGCCCGGGCACGCCGCAGTACGTGTGCGAAGGTGATGAGCTGCCAGATACAAACTCGGAGGGTTGGGGGGTGGACCTACGCATAAGTGTAAGTTGGGTGATGGTGTCTCCACATGAGTCCCTGCCGCACGGCCGAGGCACCCATCCGGTCACCCGCGCGCAGAGATTAGAGACTGATTTGCAGAGACCGGCAGCGAGAGGAGCTCCGCCTCCGAGTCGGAGCAGGCTTGGATCATCTCGAATTCGCGCAAGATGATTGTTATGAAAGCGGAAGGCGAGGGGCACGTGTTGCGCAAGCGTCGAGGGCGGCGGCACAGCCGCAGCCAGCGTGCAGGGCTAGTGGCGGCAGCGATCCCGAAGCCGACCCCCCTCCTTTTCACCTCCGCCCGTCCACGCCCGGACTTCTGCTGCCAAGGGCCCTAGATGCGAGGACCAAAAACGTCGCGTTCGTTCCCATCGAGAACCTCACGCCCCACACGGCCGCAGCGCTAGTGGCAGCAGCGAGAAGTCGGCGAGGGGCAAGCATGCACCGCGCTTCCTCGTGCAATGCTAATCATCGGCGGTGAGTGCATATGCGCCTCCGGACGCCATCTCTATGCATCAGTCTTTAGAGAGCGCGCGAGCACCAGCAAGATCATATGATATGTGTCTGGGCGGCGGGCGCAGGCGCAGGCAGCAGGACGCTGGCGATCAGCGCGAGGGATGGGTGGGCGGCGAGGGGGGCGGAGGAGAGGAGCGAGGCGCTGGTCTGTAGCAGACACGATGATGCTTCTGCCCTTCTCCGCGACCAGCCCTTTGCCGGTGTGATGCCAGCCAGGCCTGGGATCCGGGAGGCAACAATCCTGTCGGACAGGGCCCACCTCCGCAGCCTCGTCGACGCTGCCCACGACCGCTCGAGCGCTGTGCCCGGGTGCTGTCCGAGAGGCCCGCCCTCGGTCGACGCTCTCTCGAGAAGGCCGTCTGTCGATCCCCGAGTCGGGCTGGCGGAGGAAGCTGCACGGGCGGGGGCCAGGGGGGACGGGCGCCAGTCAGAAAGACGCTTTCCGCGAGGCGACCGGTTTGGAGACAATGGCGCACTGCTTTTGCATTAATTTTAATGGCAGCGATATCAGTCCGTGTCTCCCATCAGCGCGGTCTGCACCCAATCACTGCTCCAACGCTCGTCCCAACCCTCCTCCGTCCTCCGTCCTCCGCTCTCTCCTCCTCCCTCCAAGGGCCCAGAGCATTTTCTACTAAAAGCCCGCAGCTCTCCTCCTCGGTCGTGCACCGCGCCCTGCGCGCTCTCTCTCTCTCTCCTCAACGCCTCATCTCCGCCCGCTACGCCACATTCTCACTCCTGCTCTCCCCTCCATTCGCGCACCATGCAGCTACCCACCTGCACCGGCATCCGCATCCGCACCATGGCGGACGCGCATGTCATCTTCCATGCCGTCACCATCGGCCTCCTCCCTATCGTTTCCCGTCGACTGGACATTGAGGAACGACGATACATCCATTCCGGATGCGTGTGCGTCTGGGAAGAACGCAGCGTCTCCGGCCAAGGTTCCTCGGTACGTCGTTCGCGCTCCCCCCCCTCACGCTCCCGCACTGCGTGCACACACCCTTCAGCTCCCGCTCTATCGCATCCCCCGCTCAACCTTCGCTCTATAGGCAACCGGCATCGAGCGATGGACAGACGGTAGGCGATGGGGGCCTTCCAGAGTTCGCGATGTGAGCGCCCCGCATTCCCCGCCCGCCATCATTGGCCATTCTCACCGGCCCATGTGCACAGGAGTTCCTCTACTACCAGGAAAAGCTCCCCGAATTTGAGGCCGACGAGGAGCTCGCCGCACTCATGTACGCCCCACACCGCCCTCTCCGCGCCCGGACAGAAAGCTGATGATGCCCAACGGAACACGGCAGCTACGAAAGCCGGCTCATCAAGCAGACGTATTCGGTCTTCGTCGATACCCCGACTGGTCGGCGAAAATGGCACCTAGGTTCGCGACCCACGCTTCTATCTCTGTTGATCGCGCCGTACTCACGCACCGTCGCAATACCTGTGCGTCCCTGATGCTCGCTGCGTCCCTCCCGCGCACCCGCGCTCGCGCCACGCAGTGGCCTACTTCACGGGCGAGACCCTCGAACGTCTCTCCACCGTCGACGACATCCCCGAGCTGGCCGCCATCCGCCCCATGATCCCCTCGGGCAAGTACAACGCCGCGCGGCTCGCGCGCCAGCGGACCCGACCCGAAGCTTCTGACCCCTGCCCCCTGGCGATCCCCCCCGACGGGAAAGCGGCGGGCCCCCCACCGGAGGCGGGTCCGTCCGCGCTGCCACGCCAACCGCTGCACACGCTCGCCCGGGGCAACCTGGTCGTCGCGCCGCACCCGCGCTCGGACATCTGCCTGCCGTCGCTGAAGCCGACGCCGTGGGGCCGGCCGCGGACGCTCGAGGAGGAGCTCGCGGCGCGCAAGGTCGTCCTGCCCTGCGCGCGGGCGGACCTCCGCCGCCGGCACGAGATCAGCCTCGCCCCGCTCGTGTACCTCCGCAAGCAGCCGTATCCGCCGCGCGACGTCGCGGACGACGACGTCCTGCAGAAGTTCGACTGTGGGGTCGTCTGACCGACCGAGCCGCCTCGTCCGTCCGTCTGTCTGTCTGTCCGCACGTCCGACCCGCCGCCCCCATTCCCGTCTGCGTCATCATGTCTGTGCGGGCTGGCGTGTCCCGCCGCGGGCCGCCGTACCGCCTGTTTCCGATCTTTCTCTATCTATGGCCGTCATCCGTTACCGCCCACTGTATAACAAGAACAAGGAGGGGAGGGAGGGACAGGGGAGCCCGAGGCTGAGGCCTGAAGTGCTGCTGCTGCTGCTGCTGCTGCTACCCCTTTCCCTCCCCCCGCCCCCCCCCCCCCCGGCCGAAGCCCCGTCCTGTTGGTCAAGGGGCCTCGCGGCGCGTCGTGTCGGATACATACCTACCCGGAGCACATACATGCATATATACATCCATATACACCTGCCATCAACACGACCCCATCCATCCCCCGGCGCGCGCAGCGCACTGTATTACTATCTGTATACGCTTCCTTCCCCCTTCTCCCCTCTCCCCTTCTCCCTTTTTTTCCAGCACGGTCACCGGATCCCTCTGTGCCATGCACATGCAACATGCAACATGCGTAGTATATGCGAAGTCGGTGGGCCGACGGCGTACGATCCCGGACGTCCCCAGAACGCGACTGCGAGTGGCAAGCAGCAAGCTGCAGACGCGTGCGGTGTATACGCAGACGACGCCCCGAGCCGTAGCCGTAGTTCGAGGAGGCTATTTACACGCGCGCGAGGGCCTACCCATGCACGCCCGCCGATCGCGAGTAGATAGCGATGCTCAGATGCTCAGCGCTCAGGCTGGGGGGGTGCGGAGGGCCGTGCGCGCCTCCGGGAATCGCGGCGTGGCTACACCAAAGGCTACCAATATTTACAGCACTGCGAACCTTGTCGAACAGCGCATGCGCGCATGGGCCAGCCCGGAGAATCCATCCACCGCGCGCGGGAGAGAGAGAGAGCGCGCTACGTACATGACCGACCAGAAAGCCCGCGGCGCCGAGGGGGGGGGGGGCTGAACCAGACGCGGGGGCGGCAGGCAGCAGGCAGCTGGTGTCGACCGTGCAATTTATTTATTGTTCCGTTTCGAACGCGCGGATCCGGGGCCCGGGGCTCGCGGAGTTTGAGGCCTGAGGTGTGAGGTGTGTGTTTGTTTGGGGGAGGGAGGGGAGGATGGCGTGCATACGATCGAGCGCCGGGCGGGCGGAACTTGGGATCGGGGAGGGGGCGGAGGCTGCATCGATGGTACACCTGCTGTAGTTGACGCTTCCGTGGTGGGCGCGCCATACGTATGTATGTATGTTTGATCAGGGCACGCTAGGACGGCTTCGTGCTCGAGGCTTTGCTCTGATCACCCACCGCTGTGTATCACCATCCTATCCGATCGATAGGGCGCTCGCTCGCGCGCGGGGGGGTGGACAATAAACACCATGCGACGCGTTTGGAGGCCAGATGTGGTGGCGCCACCTCGACGAGCCTCGAGAGGTCAATCAACATTCGATACCGCCAGGCTCCGGTCACGATCTAATCGTGAACGGTCACGGGTACATGCCCCCTCGGAGGACACGCGGACGGAGCCGACGCCGGTCACCTTTTGGCGCAGGGCGAGCAGCACGCCATATGTCTCTTTCTTGAGAGAGCTCATAGCTATCGATACTACGATGCCAGCCTGAGCCGGAAGAGGCGCCTCGACGAGCTTCGAGCTTCGGGCTTCAGCTTCAGGCGCGGTCGTCATCTGTCAATATTCATAGCTTGAACTCAGCCTCAGCGCGGTCTGGCGGTCTGGAGTCTGGACCGGGGGGGGGTAGCCTCAAATTGCGCGTGCGCCCGTCGAGGTTCTCGCGAGGTTTGTCCCTGCAACGCTTCAACGCCCTCGGGTGGCGCAGTGGCGGGCGGCGCCCACTTGTCCATCTCGCTATAGCCGAGTCGGTGTCAGTGACCGTGAACGCGCGCGCCCCCCCCCCCCTCCTTCAAGCTTCCGGTTCCCCACATCCACGACCTGGCGCCGCCGCCGTCTCAAGGCTGGTGCGGCTCGGGCCCCGGATCTCATGCTGTATACCCTCTACGATCGCTATGACCGGCGAGTGCTGTACGCGTTCTCGCCGTGATCAACAACGGGGGGGGGTGACCGCCGCGCGCAGTGTGAATGGGGGGGCCATTCTCGCCGCGCGGCACACCCGCACTAGTAGCCCCCCCTGGAGAGCAGCAAGTACTACCGCTGTGCAGTACTTGCTAGCACTCTAGCAATGGCAGGCCGCGTCCGATCGAGCGCAAGACTCGGCCTCCATGCAACGTATACATCACCACGGCTTCGAATTCCTCGCACACATTCCTGAACTGAATTCGCGCGTGACGCGCGAGACGTATGGACAGCACATGCGCCGGTCGGTCTCGCGAGCGCGTCCCTAGCAGCAGTGCTAGTAGTACTCACACTGGGTACGGGGTGCCAGGCACGGCCCAGGATCTGCCCCTCACCGGCACGCACGCACGCCACGGCGAGCCGCACTTGAGCTGAGCGCTGAGTGCTGAGCCCCGTCCTGGTCGGGGCCCACGGTCGCTGCTTCCATGCGCCCTCCCCCCTCCCCCACACACAGCTGTCAAGCGTTCAAGACGTCTGCAGTCGACCCTCCGCGTCATCCAGTTAATATCAAAGATCCCCACCCCCTTTCCCCCCCCCCCCCAAGGCCAGCACTAGCACTCTGACCGCTGACGTGCACGCGCGCCCGAACCCTGCCCAGATCTCGCCCTGAAGATGCGGCGTGCGTGCACGTTCGTTCGTTTGCGTTTGCGTTTGCGTTTGCGTTTGCGTTTCCATTTCCATTCCCGTCCTCCGTTTGGGTTTGGGTTTGGGTTTGGGTTTGCATTTCCGTTTGTCGTTTGCGTTTGTCGTTTGGCGTTTCTTTTTCTTTTTTTCATATCGCGCCGTCCGCGCCACGCCACCACGGTCCAGCCGAGCGAGCGGGTCCCCGACCAGGGCCTCGAACCTCCCCTCACGCGCGCCAGATGTGACATCCAGCAGCAGCAGCAGCAGCAGCAGCAGCAGCACCCCCACCCCACCCTACGTTGGCAGGTTCAGTTAGCACGTCCACACGTCGAGCGCACCCGTGGCTGATGTCGAACTCCCAGCGCACGCCCCTGCCGAGCCCCCGCCACCCGTCCACCGGAGCAGCGGCAGCACCACGGCGTGGGCGAGAGTTCGAACGTTTGAACGTCTTCAGATCTTCAGACCGTGCCCGCAGCTCGGAGGCGTGAGCTGCGCCGCCCTTGTTCGTCGTCCCTCTCCCCTGCCCTGCCCTGCTCGCTTGCGTGGCAGTACCTCGGGAAGGCGCAAACGCCGCACCTCAGCCACCTCATAGGCTGACAGCCGCGTCGGCCCCGCCGACCTCTTGGGCTGGCGCCAGGCGTGTGCGGGCACGGCTGACGGCCCAGACACGGACGGGTGCTATGGTGGCGGTCGAGGGGGACGGGCGCGAGCGCGAGCAGTACTGTCGCACGACAGCGCGCGCAGCAGCGGGGATCCTCCAGATTCGTCCAGCGACGAGCGTTCGCCGCCCGACGTTCAACGTCGAGCGCCGTCCGAGCGTCCGAGCGTTCAGATGGTCGGACGCACTAGTAGCGGGAGGACAGCGTGCTAGTCAGACGGACGGCTCTGGGCCGCGTCCCTCCATGATCCGACGTGCCCACCTTCGAGTGACCAGAAGCGCGTGCCTCGCGCCCCGCGCCCGCCACGCCCCCACGCGATCGCGATGCGATGGCTGCGATGGGGATGACGAAAGGGGGGATGGGGGGGGGGGGGGAAGGGGGAGGGGCACTAGGCTTAGCACTCGCGAAGCCGCCGCAGACGGGAAGCGAGGATCCTGCGAGCTGCGACCCGTCTTCTCAACTCGCCGACGAGCATCCTTCCTCCTTTCCCTTCCTCCCTTCCCTCCTTCCTTCGCGCGCGCGGCAGCGGATGAAAGATTAATGGGGGTCACGCCAAAATTAACGTAGCCCGTCTGGCGAGCGTTGCGCCGATGGTGATGGTGACGGCGATGCGAGAGCAGCAAAGCCCAATGCCTAAGCGCTAATCGTTTATACTCCGAGCGTCCGCCACGGCGCGGACCCACCTTCCACACCGGGCAGAGAGCGCTCTGGGGGCTCGAGCTCAAGACCCTGGGGGAGGGGGGGGGGAGAGTCGTGCGGGGGGCACGCATGCACAGGCGTGCTGGCTGGCTGCGAAGAAGCCTGGGGAAAGGGCCAGAGGCTTCAGCGAACGCGCCGCAGCGCGCGTGCGCTCCCAGGCGTGCCCATGCCAATAGAGTGCGCGCGCGCGCAGGGGCGGCCAGCTGACCGGGCTTGTTTCGTCGGGCTCCCACGTCAGCTGGGGGAGAGGGGGGCCTGGCACGCATGACGCATGACGAGCCCGCGTCGCGGCGCTGGATTGGGTTCGCGAGCGGACACGGTGGGCTGGGACGGGATGGACGGATCGAGAAGGGAGTGTGGCTCGGTGGGGGCTGTTTATTGTTGCATTGGGCGCGGGGGGGGGGTTGGTTATGAATATATATGAATGGCGGTCTGGACACGGGTTGTGCGGCGGGGACTGGTCGTGTCAGCGGACGGGTGGGAAGGCATGGGGAGTGTATTGGGAAGCGGACTGGTGTTCTGTGAGGGCTGCAGGGACGGTAGCGTTGGGGGAGATGGAGAGTGTGGCAGAGCGGTGCTGATTGCGGGGGAGAGAGAGAGTACGGTTGGGTACTAGCCCCGTCCTGTCCTCTCCCAAAAGCCGTCGCGGACCCAATCCAGCTCGGGTTTCGCCGACAGACGCAGGGGCTGCCCTGCCCGGGCCGCCATTGGCCGCGCAGCTGGATCAGATATGGTGTGACCAATTCCCTTTACCGGGCATGCCGACCACACTTGCCACGCGCATCGATCGCGGCCACATTGACGGCGATCGGCCAGATCTGCGTCCGATCCAGGCATGCGGCATTGTCCCAGGACTGACTAGGCTCGCGGTGGAGAAGAGGGAGAGAGAGAAGGAGAGAGAGGAAGAGAGACGTTGGCCAGCTGCGCACTCGCAAGTCTGGTTCTCTGACGCACTCGTATCAGCCCAGCTGACTGGCAACGTACCACGCCCGCCGCACGGACGTCACTGGCAGCACTACTCCCCCCCTTTGCGTTTGCGTTCAGACACCCGTTTCCGCCCTCGCCCTCGCTCTCGCCCTCGTCCACCGCTCCCCGCCCTCCGCCGCAGTCGCGACGACGCTTTCACCTCCAGTGCCACTCGCACACCACCCACCCACACAAACCCATCCCGCGCCCCCCCGGCTAGCGACCCTGCCTCCCATCAACAGCCCTCCCGCTACCCCCGCACGCACCCCAGATCCCGGACGGCTCGCTCGCCTGTCCCATGCCCTACGTCAGACAGCCAACGCGACGGTCCTCATGGCCCACGTCGCCCAGCACAACTCGCACAGTCAGACGACCGCCCGCTTGCCCCCGCTTGTCCCCGCCTGTCCCCCCAGCCATTGACAGGCGGCTGCGCGGGAGACGCGTCCAGCCCCTGCGGTCGTTCGCCCATTCACTCATTCTGGGGTGATGAATCCCGGACGACCCTCCCAGCGCGCGTCCTAAGCGACATCAGGGGGGGGGCGAGCGAGCGAGCGCGAAGCAGCACGCATAGCATTTAGTGGCGTCGCGAACCCGTCTTCGTCTTCCTATCCTTATTCTCCCGTCCAACAATGCGTGGAATAGATCAGGGCCTGAAGCGATTGAAGCGTCGTCCGTGCGCACGCAGCGGAGGGGGGCATCCGCCGGGCTCGTTCTCGGTGCATCGCGGCATGGCGGAGCACGTTCTGTGCCCGTGGGCCGTGTTCTGTGTTTTGTGTTCCGGGATTGCAAGTCCGACGGGGGTCAGCGCGTCGCCGTCGTCGACCATCTGGTCGCGGCGGGGGAGGAACCTCAGCATCGCGTCATCTGGCTGAGCTGGGATCGAAAGCGAGAGCGGGTTCTGGTCGCTCGGCTGGGGCGGGCGCGGGTGCGGGTGCGGGCGCAATACATGGCGCGTTCGTTCGTGCGCGTTTTTGTCAGCTGGGGGTGGGGGTGGAGGCGGCGGTCACCATGCGAAGGCGCGGCATTGCCGAGGCCTTCCCGCGAAGGTTGTGACGTGCGGAGAGGGAGGGGGTGGGGGAAGACGAAGATAGAACGCGCTGTGGGAACGCAGGACGGGCGTGGCGGGATCAGTATGGCCGTCCGGGGGGAGGGAGAGGTCTAGACATCGGGCGTGCCAGCGTCGCGTGCGCAGAGAACGGCGCCGAGTGCAATACCCGGAGCTAGTCGTGATGGAGCAGAAGAGGGCGCAAGAACGAGCGTGGAGGCGAGGACCACGCGCACGGCCGAAAGAGCAGATATGCAGAACTGGGTGCCTGATCCAAAAGGGCCCGGGGTGGGCGAGCTCTGGCACCGGGGCCACGCAGAGCACGCAGTGGGGGACCCACGAGGAGGTGCTGCTGAGCTCGCCCGCGGGTGGCGAATGGCCGGGAGGGGCAGGGCGAGGGCGAGGGCGAGGGTGAGGGCGAGTGAGAGTGCGAGTGAGAGTGAGAGTGGGACTGGCACTCAGACTCGGACTCGGACTCGGAGCAGGGACGATCAATCTGGAGCGATAATAGAGTTGAAATGACTAATGGGAATCGAGATTAGATTGGGAGCTGGCTACCAGTCGTCTGGCTCGCGCACTGTCCGCTGTCCTGGCTCGCCCAGATTAAGCCTCTCCTCCCTCGCCCTCTATATTTCCTCTCTGATTCCAGCGACCTCTGCCTGATGCGGCCAAGAACCTCGCTCATCCCCTCCCCGGCCCCTTCCATCCTCCCTCCCTTCCCGCTCATCAAATCACACCCTCCTCCCCACATCCTATATAATCGCATCCCTGCCCTCCCCGCCCGCCTCTGCTCCCCCTCCCCCTCCCCCTCCCTCTTCCCCTCCCCCCCTCCGCCCTCCACCACCACCCATGACGGCAGATATGCAGCGCCCGACCCTCACCAACGTCCACATCCGCTCCGCCCCCGATGCCCACAAGCTTTTCTACGCCGTCCAGCTCGGCCTCCTCCCCAAAATCGAAAAACGCCTCGACGCCAACGAGCGCGCTGCCCTTCGCCCGGGAGATGTATACGTGTGGGAGGAGAGAGGCCCAAATTCAGACTCGTTCAGCGTCAGCATGGAGCGGTTCACAGAGGGCAAGTCCTGGACCGCTTCCCGTGTGCGAGAGGTGCCTCCCCCCCCATTCCTCTCTATCTTCGCCTGTCTCCTTATCACCGCTTGTGCCCGCCAGGATTTCCTCATGTATTTTGAGAGCCCGCGGAGGGGCAAGGGCAACGCGCGGTACGTCCCTCAGCTCCCGAGGTATCGGCGTGGATCCTGATGGTCCCTCTTCGTCGCGCACATCAGTACCTCCGAAAACCAGGTCGTCCGCCCGGGCGAACAAGATCTGTATATCAAGCTGACCTATTCAGTCATCCGCGAGGACGTCATGGAAGCCTCACAGTCAAAAGACACCGTCGACAAGCTGAAGAAACCGCCCAAATGGCACATGAGTACGCCGCCGCGCATCCCTCTCCCTCCCCCTTTTGTCCCGACTTCTCTGACCGCCCGTGTACGTCACCACAGATGCCTACTTCACAAAATTGACAGAAGGACAGCTGCGCACGATCGACGACATCCCAACCCTCCGCGACCTCGTCGTCCCCGACGGCATCTTCAGCAGCGCACGCACATCAAAGCCAGGAAAGCGCAGCGATGGCCCGCGCACCGCGAGCTCGTCCGTCAAGCGCATGTACGCCCCCTTCCCGTCCCATCCCTCTCGCCGCGTGCGGTCAAACGACACCCCGCCCCCCGCATCCGTCCCGTCCGGGTCTAGCTCGGCCGCGAGCACTGTAGTCGCCTTTGGGGGTGCGCCTGACGTCCTTCTCCCGCCGCCACCGCCGCCATCCTCGTTTTCGGCAGGTTCGGTTCCGCTCCATCCGCCGTCCACCCACCACACCTCCGCCGTGCTTCCCTTCTTTCCCACTCCCGAGGTGAATTGGTACTTCTAACTGCCATTTTTTCTGCTATTCACAGTATCCCGCAGCAGCTGCAGTCCAGTTCGCTGTCGCACGCCCTCTCCGAACGCCTCGTGATGCAGGACGACGTCAAGCCTCTGCTGCCGACCGTGTCGGAGCTGGCAGGCTTTGCGTGCGTGGGCCTGAACGAGCCCACGCCTCATTATGGTTGGAACACCGACTCGGGGTATGCGGCCACCGCACATCGCCAGCATCGAATGTCGAACTCGCGTTCGCCCAGCTTTTCGGACCGCTCCTCTCGCTCGCCCCTGCACACCTCGCCTGCGCTGTCGAGCGCGTCAACATCGTCCCAAGACTCGCCCATGCTCGTGGCCGCCACGCCGCCGCTGTGGGACGACGGCGAGCTGTACAAGCCCGCGCCGATCCTGCCCCCAAACGACACCATGAGCACGCCGCGCGTCGACCTCGTTCCGCTCGACACGCTCCCCCGCACCCAGGTGTACCGCCGGAGCCCGACAGACGACCGGGCGCTGCGTCTCCTCGCCCAGGCCCCCCTGCCGCGCTGAGACGCGCGCGCCTCCACCCGACGGGGGAGGGGGACTGGAAACGCCGCCACGTTCGCACCAGAAGAGGCCCTCTCTCCCCCTCCCGCGTGCTCGCCCGCAGCTGCATGTGGCCTCCGCTTTGCCGTCTACCCGTCATCTCGAGCGCCGGACGTGGTCACCGTCCGCGATCTGGATGGCGCGCGTCCGGTCGATGGGTAGAATGCGACGGGATCGCACTTGCGCGGCGCGCGTACGCGGGGATCCGTGGCGCGATTTCCTCCCCCTCCCACCCGTTTGAGACGCTGCTGCTGCTGCCGCCGCCGGCGCCCGCGTCGGGCGGCACGCGCGCTGTACCACTAGCGAGTCTAACTTCGGATAGACGCATCGAGAGGCTTGGGACGATCGCCTCTCTCTCTCTCTCTCTCCTTCTTTCTCCGACTCGGCGTTTCGGTTTCGTTCGTTCATGATCGGGACACACCTGCGTCCGCGCACCCTCGTTGTCGGCCAACGTGGTGCGGGGACGATGACGCATGTACCAGTAGTTATACCACCACACGCACACACACACACACGTCAGGGCCGTCGGACATCTATGGGCCCTCATAGGACATTCGCTTTGCTTTGCAGTGCATCCCCCCCCCCATACGCATTCCCCCCTCACCCCCCCTCACCCACCCCACATGCACATGACCCACATGATGTCCGTTTCGCGTGCGGCATGGACGTGTCCGCTGCGTCGATGCCGCCGATGTTCGCCCCCCCCTGAGGCCTCCGGCCTCAGCCTCGGGGCATATTGTACATAATAGCCGGGGCGTCGTCACGACCGCCCCCCCCTCCCACACCCATCCAGCATACCACCCCCGTTGTAGCAACAAACCGGCCTTGTTTTACCTGCGGACGTTCTGACGCGGGTGCGGATCGCGATATGTCGCCGGCCGCGCGCTGCCTTGCCTTGCCGTGTATGATGTGTGATGCGTGATGAGCGAATGAGCGGTGGGGAGGGTGGGGACGCGCGCGTGAGGTTGGTTGGTTAGGCCTTAGGCCTTAGACTATGGAGCCCTTGGCCAAGTTCCCGGGCGGGTAGATACGCGACCGGGCTCTGGCACTACTGGTACACCAGGGACGGATGGGTCGGATTCGGGCGGCGGTATCTCGGTGCTCAGTGTGCGACGATTTGGGCTGATGCGCAAGCACTCGGACCACTGCTGAGTACTGAGTACTGGACGGCCCCCAAGAGATGGACGAGAGAGAGCTGGTTCGAGCGGTGAGATCGATGTATGGGAAGACTTGTTCTACCCCGACACGCCAGTGCTGTCAGAGGCTGGGTACGCACCCCATGAGCTAGTGCGCGTCCGTGCGGTTCGGCGGTGCAGGACCTCGTGAGGTCGCGCTATAGCTAGCAGGAGCGCGAGTGGCCCTCCGGCGGCACGCGGTATCGGTAACGATCTGATCCTGCGTGCGGCGCGTCGTGCGTGTTCGATACTACTACTACTACTACTACTACCAGCGCCGTGGGCCAGGGCAACGACGAGGGCGACGAGGGCGACGACGACAGCTCCGAGTCCGGCCGAGGATCGAGCTGGAATTTCACCGCTGCCAATCCGGCGCGTGCGCGTGCGCGTAGGCACACTAGATTCACCGGTGGCAGTAGTAGTAGTAGTAGCAGCAGTAGTAGTATTCTGAATCAGCTCGCTCGCTCGGACTCGGACACTCGGGGTACGCACCCTGGCACCTCCTGCCAGCAGCCAGCAGCCAGCAGCCAGCAGCCAGCAGCCAGCGCTCAGCACCAGGTGCGGTGTGACATGCCGCGAGCGGCTTGACGGCGGGCGCAGTGATGGTGGGGTGGAGTGGAGTAAGTAAGTACTAAGTACTGGGGTTGCGTCCCGGGTGTGCCTCGATTCCAGAACGGCGGTGTGCTGTTTCGAGCAGGTGCGTGCCGCCGTCCGCGCACCCCCGTAAGGGCGGGTGCTATTATTGATTCAGTAATGAGGGCGCGGGCAGCCGCCCTGGAACTTCCAGGGAGCCTGGAGGAGACATCAGGGGTTGGAAACATCGTTTGTGCGCTGCAGCTGGCACTGTGGTTGGATCGGCGCGTCCGCGCCCCTTCCCCGGCTGCTCCGTGCGTTTCGGGTGGGGGCTCGGGGTGCTTACTATACGCGAGGGTGCGGGACGCCTGGGGAAGACTTTACCTGAAGTAACAGGTCGGTTGCCGCCGGCTGCCCGTGGATAAGACATTGTTCAGAGACTTCCCGACATTTTTACCTGGGGCTTCTGCTCTAGTAGGGCTAGCCAGTCACGATAGCCTCCGAATGCGATTGTTCGTGATCGGGTCGGGTGTGGTAGCAGTGCGTTGATAGTAAGAACGACGGGGGCCGTGGGCGCGGGCGCCGCGGCACGTACTACGAGTGGGAAAAGGCAAGACGTCCCCGGACCCGGCGTGTACACGGTCGACGCGAGAGGGGAGAAACCAGGCTCATTAATTTTGTTGTGCGCCGATAGGGACAAGCGAGATGGCGACGAGTGATGGTTCCCGCGGCCGGTGTGAACGAACAAACGAGGTCGGAGGCCCACGAAGTTGTCTAGAGGCTACCGTGGCTGCTAGGCGACGGCGGTAGCGCACTTAAGAGCGCGGGATTGACTTATCAGAGTGCTGCTGCTGCAGCCGGCGTCGGGACCGGAGACAGGGCCGGGTGCCGAACGGCGGGAATTGCCATATTACGGTGCTGGCATCAAAGGCGGCCGGATTGGGGCATGCTGGTGCGAGTGGTGCTTCGTGGTGGCGGACGGACGCGGACGTCTGAATCCTTCACCGACCACGACGACGCTCGCGCATCGCCAATCCACCTCAATCGTCCGCATACCTCTCGCCGTCCGCGCGGCGCACATTGCACCACAAGCACAAGCACGACGCTAGAGCATCGCATCGCGATCCTGAGCGCGCTCGACCGATATTCATCTCCACACCTGACTGCAAGCCGGACAGCCAGTCCACGCCCGAGCTACCGTCCGAGGCCCCCACCGGGCTCTATCACCGACTTTGAGACAGTTGTGCCACTCACGTCCGACGAGGGTGGTGAGTACAGTCATTTGCTGTGCTCCCGTGCGTCCTGGTAGCATACGCCGTACACCTCCCTGTCTTTGGTCAAGGTAGATTACTACCCATGGGGATCGCTACATCGCACCTTTTCACACCCATCCTGTATGCTGACCCGTCCAACGTCCTCCGACAGGCTGCCAGTATGGGCATGATTGCAGACGAATCACCTCCTAACACGCATGACGTAGGGTGCGGTCCCCTGCCGCCCGTCCCCGACGTCGGGCCAACCAATCATCCGCCCGACTGCTCACACACCCACGCCCTCGATGACAGCGATGCGTCCCTATCAGCCGTCGCGAGCACTGCACCGGCGCAGGCCCACGTTGACCACACGAGCCTGCCCCCGGAGCTCTGGTTGGAGATCTTCCGCTACGCGACCCGGGTCCCGCGTGCGCGCACGATCGCCCCGATGGACCCCTTCACCCCGGAGCGGCCTGCGGACTATGCGTGGGGGATGAACTCGCCGATCCAGTCGATGCGCACGAAGTGCACGCTTGTGCGCGTGTGTCGCGTCTGGCGCGCCCTCGCTACAGAGCTGCTGTACGAACACATCATCCTCGGGGGCTCCCGGCGGGTGCAGCTGTTCTGCAGGACGCTCGTCGAGAGCCAGGAGACGGAGCGTAAGATGTTGGCCGCTGCCGCGCCTCTAGACGGACCGCCGACAGGACACGGCCGATGGGTACGCCATCTGGACATCCGTCGCTGGAGGACGACCCAGAAGACGGCGCAGTATTGGCAATGCGTGGTGCGCTCTGTGTATTTGTGTCCGAACCTTCGCGTCTTCAGCGGGTTGTGGCAAGACACCCTCCCGCAAGGCCTGCTCCCTGCGCTGGAACAGTATCTCCCGAGTACCCTACAGGAGCTCTACTGGCAGCAGAACAGCGTGATTCTCGCCGCGAACGAGCTGCCGATTGTTACTACTCCCTTTCTCTCCAAATGTTCCGACTTGCGCGTCCTAGACCTCTGCAAGATTCGTATACTGGACGCGGAGCGCAGCCTCCCGGACGTCAAGTTCGTCTCGCTAACCCTCCCTCACGTTGTCTATCTAGGCCTCCCTACCTGTCCGCTCGTCTTGCGCTTCGCGAGTATGCAGGTTATGCCCGCCCTCCAGTACCTCATCCTAGATGCGGATGGCCCGCCGCGGACCGTGTGGGCGCCCTGGGTGTCGAAGGAGCTCACGAACTTCCTCGACCGGCACGGTGCAAAGCTCACCACCGTCGAGCTCCTCCCCGCCGTCACCCAGTCCTTCAGGCCGGGGCCCGTCGGGATCTCCGCCTTCCTCTCGCCCACGGCGTGCCCGAACCTCCACACGCTCGTGTTCGACTGCCGCGAGAAGGCAGTCTGCCCCTCTCCCAACGCGCTCGCGCAGATATCCGACCGCGACGCGCGGGAGCACGCGGCACGCGCGGCGGCGCACGTGCAGACGGGGTCGACGGGGACGGCGATGCCGCTGCTCGAGGAGGCGCACCCGCGTCTGCGGCGCGTCGGGATCCGCGGGACGGGCGTGAGCAGGCTGTATCCGAACAAGCCGTCGCAGGCACAGGCGCACCTGTCTGTGCTCGTCGGCTGCCGCGCGCTCTTCCCCGCGCTCGAGGTGGTGCGCACGCTCGGGTTCTTGGTGAGCACGTCCACGGACCCGTTCGCGCCGGACGTGTTCATCTGGTGGACGGAGCGGTTCGAGCGCGTCGGCGTGGACTTGCAGGACGGGGAGGGCGTTGTGTGGCTGCTGGAGGAGGAGGTGAAGGTGCAGGAGAAGGCGGGGGAGAAGGAGGTCACGGAGACCCTGGAGCCAGCGAGCGACAAGGTGGGTAGTGCGAGGACGGAAGGGTCCCCGAATGAGAAGCTCTCAGCTACAGTAGCGGGCGCGAAGGTACCATTGACTGCTCAGACCCCAGACGTGACGGAAGGACCTTAGAGTGCGATGACCAAGGGGATACACGCCCAGTCGGCCGCGAGGTCGGGCGGAGCTTTCGGAAGATTATGTTGGAGGATATGTGAATAGATGACGGACAGACATCGGACCAGTGTTAAGTCAATATCTAAAGTAAATTTCTGGTGTTGTCGATACAGAATTTCTTTACAATATCTCCAGTCAAATCCCCGCCAGAGAGGAGCGCTATAATCACCTGAGCGCTGTGTAGAGGTCCTCAGATATTTCCTACGGAGACGCCCAAACCCAATGCAGATGGGGTATGGGCAAACTCGGAGCACATTTTGCAGTACTAATGGAATGTTCATAGCAACTATATTCTCATGTATACACTATTGCTCAAGCACATACAGGAATGCCACAGCAGTACAGGGAGATTGTGGAGCTATGCAGACTGTGACATACCGGATAGTGGTCCATCTGACGGACTTCCACCCATGTGCATCCCAAGTGTGTGTAGCCTATTGAAACATCTTGAGTGGATAGTTCCATACAAGGTTGAATCACAGACATACCATATACACAAGGACCCCCAGAGAAAATGTGATTGAGGAGACTCTGCAGATGAGGGAGATGAGGGGCTTTCGGAAAGAGAGTGAGCTGGCATGCGCGGCTCGACTGAGCCTTCGAGTGTGGGAAAGCCAGGGCGCTTCGTACTTGTCGAATCGAAATGGCAACGTGGACGGGCGTTCGGACGTTGATGCATCCTCGTCTGCTCTCTCATCACCATCCATACTGTCTCGCTGTCGCTCTTCCAGTCTGGTTACTGGCCACTAGTTCTGACGCTTTCTCTGTGTCACTGGTACCTGTTGTCTCTCGTGCTGGTCTACGCCCCATAATCTTCAGTCACAGGTTGTAATAGGCCCTTATTTAGTGAGTATTCCTGATCAGTGAATTATGTTGTTCTCCCTCACTCAAAGGATGTTGTTCCAGTTTTAGCTACATGTGAATGATGCCCATAAATCTTCCTCGCTCATTGTGTATCTCCAATGTGTACTACATCGTCATTTGTTTGTGGATGTATATATTTAGAATCCCTGCAATAAATTCCGACCTGTTGCCCGCTTGATAAGCGCCCTGGCTCTGGACGCTGGCGTCTAGCTGTGGATATCCACCGGACTCTTGCGCAAACTCAACAGATAACAGATTGCAAATATTGTGCTGATATTCATAAGCAAATATGCGACCGACGATTCGCAACAAATTTCTATAGATTCTCAGCCCAGTCTCGAAAGGATATCTTATCTGTGAGAAATCTGTAGTGACCGGTGTCACCTGGGCGTGTATCCGAGAGGCGCATCTTTCCCTGTGTATCATAACTGCACCCTACGTACTTACTGTATACTACTTTTGATCCGCTGTGTCTCCTTGCGCCCAACCACACCGCTGCCACACCGCCAACAGTTTGCAACATGTTCCAAATGTTTCTGCACGTGACAGGAGACATAATGCCTCGAGGCGGGCCTCGCGCTGTTGCTTGAGCCTTGCAGCAGAGTCCATCACAGGCTGGCGGCCCTCGCCCGCCATCCTGTCCTCTTTTCTCATCTCAACTTACCCGCATAGCCCATCCCACGCAACCTTCAGCAGGAGCAAAGACCACATCGGCATGGCAGAGTCAGCGCCAGACCCCGGGCTGCCGTCCTACAGCGACGTGCAGGCCGCCCAACGCGCGCGTTGCGAGCTCAAGCAGAACTTTATCACGCTCACGAACGACCAGCTCGACATCCAGGAGCTCTTCCGCTCCGTCGCAGCGCAGCTCGAGAGCACGCCGGAGATCGGCGAGCGGCACCCGCTGTGCGACGAGTGGAACGAGCTGCGGCAGGTACGCGCGTCTCTCTGTCGCCGCCCCCGTCCGTGGTCCGTCCCTCCCTCCGTCCGTGCCTTCGGAGCGTTGATGGGGCGGGTTTGTGGTTTGTGCACAGCGGCACCGGAAGGTCTACCGGGACTCGCAGCAGAACGCAGGGCTCTGTGCGCACTTTCTGAAGAGTGGGTGTCTTTTGCTGTTTTGCGACGGCTGCGGACGCTGAAACGGGGATGCGTCTTCCGCCCGCGTGTGTGTGCGTGTGTGTGTGTGCACAGATTTTGCGGAGATCTTGGTGCCCTTGGCGCAATCCGCGGAGATTTCGATGGGCCAGAAGAGACAGATGATTGGCAAGTTCCTCGAGGTGCGCGCGCACCGCTTGTGATTCGTGTGCGGCGCGCTGAACGTGAACGCAGACCATCCCCGTGCACCTGAACGCTGCGAAAGAGAACGCGGATAAGTTTGGCGAGCTCGGGAAGGAGGTCGAGGTGTTCCCGCTCAAGGTCGCAAGCACGCTCAGAGTCAAGGCGGAGCCAGACGGCTTCTTCGAGAGCGTCTGGACGGGCATCGAAGAGTACGTCGCCGTTCGCACTGCGATTCTGTGTGGTGTCTGACCGAGTGCTCGCCAGGCTATGCATGTCAATTTGGAATGTCAGTCAGCCTGCCATCTTAGCTGTAGCGAAAGGCTAAACGACGGCTCTTGTGCAGACCCTCAACCGGCTCCTGACGAAGATCGTGAACACGTTCAAGGTCATGCTCTCGCGCCTCGAGAAGCTGCGCTTCTCCTGCTGTACGTACCCCTCTCGCAACGCGACGAGGTACGGCACTCTGACAGTAGCGTATATCAGTCGGCATCTCCCTTGACGTTCACTTCCACAGATGTACGCCCTGCCGCTTGGGCCCTCCGTACGTACTGACGAACCGCATCCTCCCCCAGATCACTCGCTCGAGCCCGAGAGCGACATGCACGAGATGACGCCGAGGCAGGTCCTCGGAGAGATCGAAGATAACGCGAAGGCGATCGTGCTGAAGCTCACCGCGTTCGAGAGCGCTTGGCACGTCGTCCGTCTCGCATGCTCTCGGCTCATGTCCGACCTCGCCCTCGCGAGGAGTTTCGCTTCGGTCTGTCTCACGGGCATTATGCATATTCTGATGATACTGACCCCGTGCCTCGTCCACTCACAGTGCGTCCCGACGATCCCCCAGGCATGCGACAGCAATCTGCGCGCTGCCGCCTTGGTCCACGGGCCGCTCGTCGAGTGTCTCAACGCCTACTCCATGGGGAAGTCTCCCGACTTCTTCTGACCTTATGTCCTTACGACCAATCCGCGCCACGACTAGGGTGCCTGCATTGTACTCCACGTTCTTGATGACGACCGCTGTACGACCTTTATTACTTGCTTCCCCACGGTGTGCATACCCTCGCAGATACGTAGGCGGACTGTAGAATCCTTCTGTACTTGTGATAGACATGGCCCCGGAATCAATGCCCATACCGTGTTTGGTGTATTCAACAGCAAAGAGGCGCCGCAACCACACTCCTTCGTCGGTTGTCTTTGAGCTTGGTGAGCCCTGGCGAGAGCACGCCAGGCAGATACCATTCGGCGTAGCGCATACGTAGCTTATCCCTTCCTAGGTTTTTTCCCCTTGCCACCCTTATCATCTTCCCTGCCTCGCTTTTTACTGGCAGTTGAAGCCAGCTTGAGCTTGGCGCGAACGTCCTTCAGAGCGCCTTGCAGAATCCGTTTTTCGCCCAGGCGGACGACGACGGCATGCCTCTTGTTCACCGACAGTTGCTCAACGTTCCCTGGCGCGAGGAGCTTCTCATCCTCCTACCGAACTGTACTTGAGAAAGGCTAGCGCATGATGTGATGACGGCGCGTGCATACCTCTGCCGTCGTCGAGTACTCCTTGAGACGCTGCTCGAGGACCTCGGCTGCCACGGAGAGCACGTCTTTGTCAATTTTGGGTTTTGGCAACTTGCTCTTCTTTGCCGTCTTCTCCCATTCGTCTTGGGGTAGTAGCAGTAAACGCGCGAACGAGACGAACTCTTCTGGCAGGTCGCAATCCGTATGAAGCACAAAGACGCTACGCGGTCTGTCAGCACGGCGAGCCCGGAGGGTACCAAAGGCGATGGACGCACTCATCCTCGGCTTCTTCGAGCCACCAGTCCACACGCTCTTGTAGACCGTGCTTCACCTTTTTGGTCGCGGCAGACACCACCAAGTCGGCACGCACTTCTACGACGTCGCTCGGGTTGCCCATCCCCGAGAGTGGCGGCCTGAGCGGGACGAGATCGACGTGCCCGTATCTTCTCAGGAGATCCGAATTAGGTGGGTCGCCGTAGGTGTTCCACTATGTATCGAGGTGTCAACGATGATTTTATGTTCTCTAAACGTTCGTGCTCACGATCTGTTCGCCTGCCTTGATTTCCTTCGTGGTGACCATCTTGAGTTCCTGCTCCTCGTAGAAGAGCTTCGCCTACACACGTAATGATCAGCGAGAAAGGACCACCGGCTTTCTTATCCAGCTTACATTCTCAGACTCGAAACGTGCATTGAGCATGTCCGCCATGGGCACCATCGCGACGTCCGCGGGATCTTCTCTGTCCTCATCCTCGTCGTCCTCGTCATCTATTTCTTCGACTTGAAGCTCTTCAGCGCCATCACTGCCGTCTGCAGGTGCAACATTCGCAATGCCCTCTGTGCTAGGCCTGGCAGCATCTTGGGGGTCGACGTCCATAGCACTGGTATCCCCACCGTGATCTGAGCCATCGTTCTCGTCATCATCCTCCGCGGGCTCGCCTTTCCATCGCTCTACGTGAAAACTGCGCGAAAGGATACGGCTGCCCATGAGGTGATAACGCTCCAGGGAGAAGTACTGTGTTAATTTGTCCGAGGGGAACAAGTCCGGACGACTCTGGCAAGCCGTATCGGTGAGCTGTACGTGCACACGAGTAGGCATCGCTTACTTCGAAAGCAGGGACAAGTTTCCCATGGTAGTCGCGCTCTGCTTCGTCCCTGCCTACCTTGTCTGTCCCCTCGTCAGCAGTCGATCATGTCATAAAAGTGACAGGACAGACCTACCACAGCAGTACCTTGCAGCTCCTTCATGTCGTCCTCGCCCCAGAACATCGGTGTGTCAAACGCGTTTGGCAGTGTAGCTGTCCAGGAAACTCAGCATTGTTACACCGTCTAGGAAGGTTTGCAACGTACCTAGGTATCCAAGCCACTTGGAAACTGCACCTCTTGATTCCTCCCACATCATACACAGGATCAATCCCGCCCAGCCTTCATGGAGGCCGTGCTCCTTCCAGGCCGCACCCATGAGGGTGGGCAACGAAGATGTTCGTGTAGACAACGTCAAGTCTCGTGGAATAGTAAACAGGGTGTAATCTTCCTGTCACGAGCAACCAATAAATGTCTCTCGCTAGAGCGCAGGGTGATATGCAAAGTTTCCGGTACGCACAGGAATGTCTTGCAGCGCGATTGCCCCGCGACCATGCCCCGGGAAGTCAACTATCCCCACTTTCTCGGTGTCTAGTTTCCCGCGTTGATTTTGAAACCAGGCCAAAAATTCGTGTGCCATATTCTGAGAACGTGAAAGGTCGCTTGCACGAGGACTAGTGCTGGAGATCGTTTTGGAGGGTCGCGACGGTCCAAAATCTGACACCGCCACCGTATGCGATCAGGCGTTCTATCCGTGAGAGTTTCTTTTTGCAGGGTATGAGCCAAAAATGGCAGGTGCTGTACTGGAGGAGTACTACCACTACCTCGAAACCGTCCTCTTATGGCCCCGAAGCGCGCAACATGCCAGGTGTGCAAGGATGTACAGTCCAAATACACGTGTGCCAAGTGTTCCGTCGTCTAGTATGTGTTATCTATCTTGTAACAGCTGTCGAAAGTGATTGAACATTTATAAGTTGCTCTGTCTCGTGTTACAAGAAACACCAAGGTGATCGCTCCCGTGGTGCTGTAGGAAAGCTTTACCAATACCGCAGAAGAGACGTGCAATGAACAGATAGCATCCATTGTGCGTTCAACACGAAGGGCTGCTTCCCCGGTGAATGAACCGCGCGAAGATCCACCTGCAAGTGAAAGTACAGCCAACGGTGAGTCGCAAAGAAAGAAAAAAATATTACAGAAAACTCATGCGAAGTACAGGCTCAAGCTCAGCTGGCGGGAACATTCGAGAAGAAAGCACCGGATCAGAAGGTATACTAGAAGAGGAACCCCGCCTGAAGCCCCTGTCTTCGTTGAATTGGCCATACGTGCCCGAGGAGTCCGCTTTCCCGGATCCTCTCAAGCGAGATGATCCAAAACCCCTCCAAATATCTCAATATGAAGCCATAGGTCTGCACCCTTATACTCCCAAACGGTCGATTCCCTTACGCAGTCGTTACAGCTACGTCGCCAGCCATTCGACGTGTGGTGGCATCGAACCCTCGGCTTCGGGAAATACTGAGATCTATAGACATGTTTAGGGGGGAAGAACGAGAAATTGCGCTTCACGAGGCATTGGGTATTGGCGAGGCTAGGGGGAAACTTCTGACGGGACGCGAGAGTGAAGAGGATAGGAGTGCGCTTCGAGAACTAGCGGAAGCCGTGGAAGCTGCCGTGCGTGGCGGCAAGCAGGGCATGCTCGGTCTTGACTGGGGCGATTAAGCGGAGGTGGTAGAGAATCAGTGAGATGGACATGTATTACAAATATGCTAGGAGTGGTACAGAAAGCACGATCGCGAGATAAACAGAAGTGTGGAAAAATTTAGCAAAAGCAAATCACGACATGTCCTCGTCAGAGTCCGAGATGACCTCCTTGCTTTTACTGTAAAAGATAAATCAGATGAAGCCATTTGTTAAAACGCAAGAGATCACGCACTACTGCTTTTTACGAGGGGCGACGGCTGTTTCTTCTTCATCGTCGTCATCACGGACAGTCCGCTTCTTCGTGCGCTAGATCAAACCCCATCATCAGTCTTGAACGAGTAGACACAGCGCCCGCGACGTCCATACCTTCCGAGGTTTCTGCTCCTCGTCGTCACCGCTGAAAAGTGCGGCATCTTCCCCTTCCGCCATGTCGCCACCCTCTTCCGCCGTCTTCTTGAGCTTTCCGCGTCGCTTCTTCTGCTTCGGCTCGCCGCCCACACCCTCGTCTCCGCTAACGTTCTCCGAGCGCTTCCCACGTTTTACCTTCTTCGCCTGTTTCTCACGCTCTTCGTCACTCTCCAACCTCTTCACCTCACGCGTCCACTGAAGGGCCGTCTCACGAGCCTTCCGACGCTCCTCCGCGAGTGCCTCAGCCTGTATCCGTAGCGCTTCTAGGCGAGCACGCTGGGAACGGACGTCAGCATCGCTCCAAAGGGTGGGAAGCCCGCCGCCATGGGACCCACCTCTGCAGCGTCCTGCCGCTCCTTCTCTTCTTGCCGCCGCTGCCGCGCGGCATCGATCTTGGCCTGCGCCTCGGCTTCCCACTGGCGCTGCGTCGCGAGGTGCTCTTCACATCGCCGAAGCATGCTCTCGCCATACTTCCGACGCTGGTCTGCGATGTCTCGGCTGTAGGGAACCAGTGGCGACTTATCGGCCGCCAGTGATGCGAAGAGCCTGTACGTGATCCCGCTTCAGTAACCCCGTGGGGAAGAGGGGACACGAGGGGAGAAGGTCACTGACTTCTGTCCGTGCGTCGCTTGTTCGATCGCCTTCTGCAGGTCCTTGAGAGATCGTTTCGCAGGGGGGACGGACATGAGGAGTTCGGCGGCCTTCTGCTGGATCATGGCAATGTTGTACAGCGTCGCTTTATCCCATGGGTGGAGGTGATGCGCCTGTGGCGTATAATGAGCTGTGCACAACGATGCAAACCATAGAGCTCACCTTTTGGGCGTACTGAAGGGCTGTGTTCATCGCACTGAACGACTGGTCCTTGTTAGCTTTCGCATACCATGCGCGACAGAGACAAAGCAAGGCGGGAACGTCCTGGTTGCCGTAGAACCTCTTCGACGCAGTCTCGTACTACATGCAAAGGGTAAGTGATCGCTTCCCGATAGTCTTTAGCAACTCACACTTTCGATCGCCCGATCGAACTCATCGCGAGCATAGTAGCAATGACCCATGTTCGCATAGACGCTCCCATCATTGAGCGACTCCCTGACCTTGGCGAATATATCCAAGGCCTCACGAGAGTTCTTTAACCGTTTCTGAGCTTCATCAGGGGCGATCGAGCCGAGGGCACCACCCATGTTGCCCAACGCATCCTCTGCGACGACGATCGCAAGGCCTTGCGCCGCGACTGCACACATAGGATCCAGGTGCAGCGCTTTCTCGTAAAATTCGGTCGAACGTTGGAAGCCGCGCTTGCGTTCCTCGATTCCTTTCGGCGAGCCGTCGCGGTTCTCGCGGGCCTGGTTGTATTGAAGCCAGCCAGCGGCGCATAATGAGTAGATGTCGTGGCCGTCATGGTCTCGGAGGGTGAGGAAGACAAAATCCTTGGCGGGCTTGGGGAGATTAGACTGGATGAGGAAGTGAGTGTAGAATGCGCGGAGGTTGAGATTGCTGCTGTGGGAGGATAGCACTTGCTTGAACAGCTCGTGCGCGTCGTTGTGGCGGTTGAGCCCGGTTAGCATTTGCGCTTGTCTGAGCTTAGCTGCGAACATGTATGCATCAATATCTCATTATGATGCCTGTGTGGGTACTCACCATCGGCGTATTCCGGATGTCGCGCCAAAAGCTTGTCGTAAGCCTCTCTTGCCTTTCCCTGTTCGCCCTGATCCTCGTACACCCGAGCGAGATTGTATAAGATAGACGTAGACATGGCCTCCGATGTTGTCGCGTCCAGGCCCGCGGCATGCGTGAGCGCATTCTCGTACAAAGACTGGGCTTCGCTCAGGTGGCCATGCAAGTGCTGCAAAGCGCCAAGGTTGTTGACTAGTCTGGGCTCGGTCTTGCCATGGATTTCGTTGTTTGTCGACGCTTGCTTATACGCACGTTCCATCCTTTCGAGACTCTCATCTTGATAGAGCTTAGCGATCTCGATGAACATTTCGGTGTCTTCCCCGAGCTTACGCACAGAAGAGCTGGGAGGCTGGGAGAGACCGTTCGCGAATGACAGACCGTCGCCTGAGGCACCGATAGTCTTGCAGACCCGATCGAAGAGCTCGCGTGCGCGCTTCCTTTCCTCAATCATATCTGCACTTGTCACGCCTGGTCGCGACATCGCGCGCAATGACGCGAGCATTGCCATCAGCTCTACCGACTTTGGGTTGGCGGGCGCCTGTAGGAAGGTATCGAGAGTGTGGATAGCGGCCGCAGTTTCCTCTGTTACACTGTCAGTAACGCTTCAGGGCACAGAGTGGTACCGCACCATTCTTCAGTTGCAACTGTGCAAGACCAATGGTAGCAAGGACGTTATCCTTCCTGGCCTCCTTGGCCTTCTGGAAATGATTCATAGCGTCACGGCTGTTGCCTTCCTTGTGGCATACACGTCCTGCACGAATGTAGCCTTCGCACAAGATGCCTTTGACGTCGGCAAACTGTACCGTGCGTTCTGCAAGTTTGAGAGCCTGTTTGATAAATTCCTTCCGTGAACTGAAGCATCTATAAAATACGTCGACGCTGCTTACACGTTTCGTCTGGCCCTTTTGTAGAAACAGTTCACAAAGAGCGTTCGCTGCTGCAGAGTTTTTCTGGTTTGCATTGAACGCCTTCTCGATCAGGCGGGTACCTCTCAGGAACTCTTCTCTGCGCTCTTCTTCGCTCTGAGATTCATCCTTGCTGTTGTTGAGCGCCTCAAGGCCCAATAGAAGTTGTGCAGACCATTCTCCGGGATTCTAAACGCGTGCATGTTAAACAGGACACTCGCGATTGCATACAATGACCAAGACCATACCACTTCAACACTACGCTGCCAAGCTGCTCGAGCTTTGGCTTTATGATCCATTGCCCATAAGCATAAACCAATCCCTATCCGCGGGTCGGGACGGCAATTGGGGTTCAACTGCAAGACCTTCTGAAATAGCTTGAGGGCCTGTGAGTACTGTCGACGAGCGTATGCAATCTTGGCCTGTATGAAGGCAATTGAGTACCGCATCTCAGAAGCGCAGGGTAGCACATACTTTGCCAAGTAATGCAACCACGTTGGTCGGTTTCTCTGCAAGTAGACCGTCGAATGTCCGTGAGGCGTCGTCCCACAATCCACTACTCATCTGCAAAATGCCTGCAGTTGCATTGGAAATTGAATAGCAAGTCAACGATAGTGTACACACCTCTGGTAAGGACAGCAAGCATTGTCCCGCTCTGGTTGTTCTCTGCCGCCACCTTTTCCCCGTCGTTGAATATTCGCGCCGCATCCCGGTTGTACTCGTCGCGCGTCTTCTCCATGACAATGTCCTGCCCTGTGAACCATCGCCGGTCGATTAGCGCGTGAGATAGCAGGAAAGCGCAACGCTTACGAGCATTGGGGAGCTTCAGCTTAGGTGCCTTGGACGCACGAGCGATCTGGAGGTTTGCCAAGGAGGAGTAGATTGGCGGAGTGGATGATGATGCACCATTCGCTTGAAGCGCTACAGCCCACATGAGACCACCACACAAGACACAGTCGCCACCAACATACTCTCTTGCGCTGTCTGTGCGATCTTCTCGGCCGCGTCCAAGTGCCCCCTCCGCCAATACTCTACCGCAAGCCTCGTCCATATCCACACCTTGCATTGCCCCTCCTTAAGTACTTCTAGTAGGTCATCCGGGTTGGGATCGAGGTTGTCCAGTTCGATAGTGATTACTTCTTGGCCGCCGAGTTCAATGTCGATTGACCGGCCAGGTGGCGGAGGAGAAGGGAAGCCTGAGCCGTCCATATTGGTTGTCGACAACAGTCGCTTTGTACAAGTGTAAACAGGCGCAGTTGCGCTGCCCCCCAGGAGAGGCCTGCAAGAACTGGAGTGTGAAGGGAGGTCGAGAGAACGGAATTCAGCGGGACGCACTCACCAGGCCAATTAGGCGCCACATGTCAAGCGGACGCGTTGTTTGGTTGTATTTGGCACACCGTCGGCGTCAGTATAGCGCCCTCCGTCGCCGCCGTCGACAACGACGACAAGGCTACTGTCGAACTACTCATCCACTTGGCGTCCTCGTAGCTTCTCAGGGATACGCTTCAAGGACCGTCTTCTGCCGCACCAAGTCCAGGGAACCGCTATCATACGCACTGCGCGACACCACCCGTCGGAAGCCTGCTATCCTCTTGCGAGGCAACATATCTGTTCAAACACTGTACTTCAAGATTCTGACCTAGAGTCCTGCACGGTATATACAAAGTCGAATCCCTGAGGGACGCTCTTGAGGGACTCTTGGGGTTGAATTTCCAAGTCGGTTGCGTTAGGCGGATCAGGCCCGTGCAACCCCGCCATTTGGACGGAATCGCTGAATTTTTCGCGCAGACATGACTGTCACCCATCGGAAGCGGGCGTACCAGCCAGAGGAGATCCAGAGTACGTCCTGACCAGACCCATCCATCTTGCGGCCACATTCTCCTTTGCCACTTCGGGAATCTCACGCTTCTCCCCCTTGATTACGTAATAGCTGTGAATGAGCCTGGCTTGCAGATCGAGTGCGACGCCTGCGCCTGCGACCTCACCCATTCCATACGCATTAAATGCGCCGATGCCGCGTGTGAGGTTGGCGATGGCGTGGACATCTGTCCAACATGCTTTTGCAGCGGAAAGGAGTTCAGGACCCACAAACGGGACCATGCTTACCGTGTTGTCGTGAGTAACAATAATATGACCTTGTACCCTCGCTCCAACAATTTTCGGCCATTCAGGAGTTACATTCGTATCCAATATTTGTTGAAGACTGGGGCGCGGATGAGTGAGTTCCGACTTGCCCTTCATTTTTGGTGAATATTGTTGAGCAGCCTCCTCCAGAGAACTGCTTTTGCTCGAGGGCGTATCGTTGCAAGGCCTTGGTAACTGGCAAGCCATATCGGAACATGTCGGAACTCGGACAAAAGAAGAGGTCGAGAAGCATTATTTCGCAGTCTACATCGACTCACCCGACTGGCCGCTCCCAGTACGTGCCCTTTTCCACACCCTGCATCTCACTCCCAGCTCACATCTCCCCTCAACTCACAGCGAATGGATGCTGACTTCGATGTTGACCCCGCCGAGTTCCAAGAGCGCAAACGCCGGCGAATATCTGCCATGACCACCACCACCGCTCCCGCCCCGAAAGCCGCGCCCGTCTCCGCGCCTGGTGTACACGAAGTCGCCACATTCCTACCCGGCCGACTCGAGTTCGAGCACGAACTGGACAACGAGGCCGAGGACATGGTCAAGGACCTCGAGTTCGGTGTATGCCTTGAATGGGGAGGCGACGAGATGCCAGAGGATGAGAACGATCAGGACGTGAAGGCGCGTGCGCGGCTGGAAGAGGAGCTCAAGGCGAAGGAAGCGTCTCCAGGAAAACGTCCGCCCAACGGGCTTGTCAATGGGATGCTCAACGGTCATCACACGAATGGCGACACTCCGCGAAGAGACACGAGCACCAGACCAGATGACGACAAGCAAGGGAGCGATACGAATGGGGACGACGCCGACGAGCAGACGCAACCTCCGCCTTTTGAGACGCCGGAGTCACTCGAGTTCAAGCTCTCCCTCCTCGAGTCTTACTATCAGCGCGTCGACAAGCGGCACGAGGCGAAGAGCATCATGTTCGATCGCGGCCTCCTGAGCTACAAGCAGGTATGTAGCGCCGTGATATGTGGAGACTCGCAAAGAGCGCCCGCTGATGAATCACACAGATGCAAGCAGCGGAGAAGAAGCGGCCGAAGGAGGAAAAGGACATCTTGCACCGGCTGCGGCCTTTCGCAAGGCTTCAGACGGCTGAGGATTTCGAAGAGTTTCAAGCGGACATACTCTGTGAGTCGGACAGCCCCTCCATCAGTACGATTTCCACTCATATGACATCAGACGAGCATATGCTTCGCAAACGAATACAGGAGCTTCAACATTACCGCCGCATGGGTCTTCGCACGCCCGCCGATATTGAGAAGTATGAGGTGGATGTGGCGAAGCGAGTGAGTAACACCGCTCATAACCCCATCTTACCATTCTAACTATATCTGTCACTCAGGCCAGCACCAAAGCAAACCTTTCCCGCGATTACTACGTCGACCGTCGAGTCGCGGGCGCCCGTGCCCCCTCCGGACCTGATGCCCGACGCGGAAGTATGGACGTTGACGACCGGGAAGCCACGCCCAAGCTTGGCCCATCTGGAACCAGCGGAACAGGACCGCCTGCACGGAAGCTCCGTACGTCCCATGTCTTTCCAACGCACACATCCCAGCAACGTCTCACACACCCTCTTCCCTCCCAGCGGCACCCCTCAACCTCGCCAACAGTCCAGCGCTACACCTGCTCACGCCCGAAGAGCAGACGCTCTGCTCACAGCTGCGCATCCTCCCGAAGCCGTACCTCGTCATCAAGGAGACGCTCGTGCGCGAGTACGCGCGACGCGGGGGCAAGCTCCGCCGCCGCGAGGCGCGCGACCTCGTCAAGATCGACGTGAACAAGACGAGCCGCGTCTGGGACTTCCTCGTCCAGGCCGGCTTCCTGCGCGTCGGCACAATGGACGTCGCCGGCGGTGCGCCCGCGAGCGGCGAGGCGGGTCGACCGTCCGCGACCCCCACGCTGAGTGCGTCCCCGAGCAAGGACGCGGCGATGCGCTCGCCGCGTCCACCGCCGTTTACGACTGTGCCTTTGGCGTCCGCTGGGTCGGCCTCGAGCGTGAACAACCAGCAGTTGTCATAGCCGCTGCGGGTGGCGCCCCTCCCTCCATTTCTCCCCATCCCTCATATTTTATGCCATCGTCCGAACTGCTATCGTGTTGTCCATTATACTGGTGTAGATTATCGCATTTGTACACTACCACCGCGCATCAGAATTCTTGCATACACGCCGTTGGGGTGTCACTAATCATGTGCTGGACTCTGGACGGTTCAGCGAGCAGCCTATCTATGATGCCAGTGTCGACCGGGATGTTGGCCTTCGCGAGGTAGTCGTCGTTCCTTGAAGAGCGTCAGCATTGCGCAATTCCGTCTAGTAGATTTCGGGATACTTGCCAGAACTACGACAGAAAGGGTGCGTCAGTGACTTTCTTCACCTTACGGCAGAGACAGTTTATGCTTACCTTCGAGTAATGCCTGTTGCCTGAATCGCACCTGCAACATCACAGGTTAGTCCCGCTTCTCAGCAGCTAGATCAGAAAGGTGAATCAACCCACAGGATCGTGACAACTCTTTGACCGCTGCCCCACCCCATCATTTTAACGAGCTTGATGCACGTCACGAGATTGCAAGCACTGCTCGACCCCAAGAAGAGCCCGTCGTTGTGCACGAGGTAGCGCGACATCGCGACGGCCTCCGCGTCGGTGACTCTGTATTAGCGTTAGCACGTTCAACCGTTCCTGAGCATATAAGCAACGTACCGGAAGGCGTCATCGATGATAGGCAGCGCGAGCTCAAAGTTGTGCGTCAACCTGTTGATCCCGCTGCGCCCGCACACGGTTAAGCCGACGCCGCTCGCGCAAAGAACCGCACAGTGCTCACATGCCCTCGACGACGGTGTCGACCTGGTGCCGCCGCTTGGTGCCTTCGGCCTCCTTGCGGTCGAACATGACGCCGTGCTTGACCTTGTTATACAGCCCGCTGCCCTCGGGGTCCGCCAACGCAACGAAGACGTCTTTCTTTCGCGACTTGAGATACTGGCCTGTGCCTGCGATGGTGCCGCCGGTTCCGGCCCCAGATACGAATGCGTCGATCCATCCGCTCGTCTGACGCCAGATCTCCGGACCTGTTCCATCGTAGTGGGCGTAAAAATTGCTCCTGTTCTGTTTCCACAAACGTATTCCGGGGGTGAGAAGAGAGACGCAAAAAGCCAGCTCGGTGACATCGGTGGTGGGCACGTACTTCGAACTGGTCCGCGAAGAAACCGCGGGGCTTCATAGCAAATTCCCGCGCCTCGTATGGATCCATGAGCATCTCGTCCGCAAGGGCTTCGTCGGCTGTGGTGGTGACAAGGACAGAAGAGGAGGCCGTGGGGATGAGATGGGCGCGGTATTTCTCATTGGAGGGGTGGGCAGAATCCGGCCCAGAGCCGAAGTTCTTGGCGCGGTCGCGGGCCAAGTTCTGCGTCAACCCCATAGTCATGAGAGGAACCTATTAGGTGACCGTCAACAAGCTCATACTTACCACGAACTGCGATTAACTTTGTGTCAGCTGCAGCGATCAAACGTAGCCGGCGACAACGCGCACCTGCTTCTTGTCTACTATGCTTGCCGGACGGACACGTTCTACCGTCGCACCAAGCGCGAGAAGCGCCTTTACTTTTTCCTCTGCGACATCATCTGGCATGATGATTGCTGGCACAAATACATCAGCACAAAATCACACGTGTCGGCGTGCTTCGGCGTACTGGCTTCGTATCCCCTGCACGCAATGAGCATCGTATGAACAGGAAACAAATCGATACGCCCTACTTTGCACGAGCAATCGTCGCAATGGAAATTCCCGTGGACCCGACTGTCCCTTCAAATATGCGGGAGCCAGTGTTAGGATGCAACAGGCCGCGCTCTTCCGCGTCTTCGATCACTACGCCCAGACAAGAGAATTCAGCTGACGCAACAGTTGTGTCTCCGAGTGCACATACTTCGCAAAGCTACGCGGTCTTTCACGCTGCCTCCGGGATTCATGAACTGATTGAGGCGGTCAGTACTACGCCTCGACTTATGGCGCCAGGTGATATATATATTACCTCCGCTTTGCCCAAAATTTCCACCCCGAGCGCGTCGCTCAAGGAATTGATTCTTACTAGAGGGGTATTTCCTGTAATAAGGACACGGTGTATAGAATTGTGTCGCGTCAACAGACAGACATATCATTGCATACATGCGAAACAAACCAATCAAGCCGGTGACGCCTTTGACGACCTCATCGCTTCGCAGTTCGATTGGGCGCGGTTCGAATGCAAGTTCGGCACGTTTCCGCTTGCGTTCTTGATAGTATGCAATGACAGAGGTAGTGGTGAGGGAGAGTGCAAGGCCGACAAGAACACCGTAGAGAAGAAACCTGCTTGATGACTTTGAGGGCAGTTTCCCAAATGCAAAGGCAGACAGATGCATCCCAGAAAAGCCAACAGCTGAGCGCCAAGCGTCCCCCCAGAGTCTGTCTATGTTCAGACGAAACGACGATCACACGAGTGTTGCATGCAGAATGCAGACATGAGGTCATATATCCTATAAACGACGCAACAACTACAAATGCAGATAAATAGGGTTAGGGTTAGGACAATGGAGGGACCAAAAAAAGGCCCGCCCAGCCCGAGGGCCGAAGCGGGACAGGGAAATATTGAGACGGTGCATGAGCCGAAGCCCATACAAACCGCAAGGTCCCCCTGAGGACAAGGTCGCCGTGCTATGAGAGGACCCTACGGCCCACGGACCCATGTACATGAAGGGGCTCGTGCCATCAAGGTAAGTATGAGTTGTTACAATGTCCGAGTCGGGTCTATATACCTCATCGCCAGCGCACGGACCATCTCATCTAGGGCAGGCTGCCCCTCGTGGTTCCCGTGCTGTGCTCGCGAAGCGCCGGTGGTCGTCGGCTACCTGCAATGCACATGCTCGCAAAGGGACTCGCTCTGCGGCCGCTATCACCACCGAGCTCTGCTCTCTTGTCGAGCCCTTGTGTTCGGATTGCGCGATCACCGTTGCACACCACGCCGCCATGTGCTGCACGAAGCACAACCCCCTTCCGGATGTGAGAGAGTGCCTCAAATACCGAGAGCGTCCTGTCTGACATCGACATCGCCCTCTTCCCACCACCACCACCATTACCGCCACCGGACGGTACCACCCGCTGCGCATCTCGCCCGCCCGAGAAATGTCCAGTCTCGTTGAGGTGCAGAAGAAATTCCTGTCCTCCCCGAAGTATGCTGTCGTCGGCGCTTCCAAGGACCAGACCAAGTTCGGGACGAAGGTCGGTTCGCTCAGCGAAGATGCATCGCGCGGACGCTTACCGCTGTCTAGGTTCTAAAGTGGTACCAGGCGAGAAGCAAGGACGTGACTCCCGTGCACCCGGTAAGCCTTCTCTGCACACAAATGGACTGTTCTCACTTCTCATCTGTTCGCCGCTTTTCGCAGAAAGAGGACGAGCTGGAGGGTCTGAAGACCATTCGAGCTATCACCGAGCTGCCTGCTCCGACGGAGACGTCCATCAGCATCATCACTCCGCCGAAGGTAATAAACCGATGTAAATGTACAACAAAGTTCTAACGGCATACGGCCGTAGATCACCCTCGGCGTGCTCGAACAGGCCAAGGCTCTGAACATCCCAGCCCTCTGGCTGCAGCCTGGCGCCGAGGACGCGACCGTGATCTCCTACGTCAAGGAGAACGGCCTAGAAGACAAGGTCATCTACGGCGGGCCTTGTATACTTGTGGAGGGGGACGGCATCATTCGGAGCCTTCTTTGAGTAGACCAACGTCAAATATCATTTCTGATAGTAAATGATGTACCAAAAAGCTAACCTGTTTACCTCATATGAGCCGCACGCAGAGATGAAGTACACACCTGCCACTGAGCCGGGGGGAACAACTCATAGGACGATGCAGGCGCCCATATAGTAGCCGCGGTGGCGGTGCAGTTACGCACTTGATCATTTTAGATCGGCGTGCGGGATGCAAAGATATAGAGATGGTACATATATGCACCAGGTATGCGAGTGCCTTGGAGGTTCTTTGTGAACGGTTGAGCGGGAAAGAGGTGCTATCAACATGATCTGCGCTTGGTTTGTTGGGAGAACCGACGGTGCGGTGCAGGGGTGTCAACACATCGTCCCGTTCAAAAAGTTTCAAACAACACACCGTAGCAGAAACCGGACTAGTAGGTGAGCATGTATCATGAGGGCATCTCGACGAAGCACAGATGTTTCTGAGAATCAATCTGGCTATACGATGATCCATACACAATGGGTACCTTCTTACCTATATGCGCTTTTGAAATAACCACCCCCCATTGATATCTCAATGACATCGCCGATCAACGTCCCTCAGTGCCCACCCATTTCATACGCCATCGTTTCACGGTCTCGTACCCAGTGTCCGACGCCGAGTCCTTACCGGCATGCATTTGCACAGTGCACTGCACGCAGCAACAAGCGGCCGATCCGACGTCACCACACGGCCGCAGTCCCGTCCTGTGCAGCGTGCAGTATGTTACTGTACGTACATCATTATACCGTGCAGGTAACGTACGGTGACGTCACACAGCTATCTCCGCGGCCTGCGGCACGCAAAGCGGGTGAGACCGTCCATCCGAGCCTGGGACAGGCAAGTCGATCAGGCGGCCGTGCACCAAGAACAGGCAGCGTCCGCCCGTCCCACTTGCCTGGGAGCGGCGCTGCGCAGCGCAGCCTGAACTTCTCACCACGAACGCATACGGACGCTGTACATCCACGCTGGCCCCGTTGCGGAAGAGCCTCGGGGTGTGGGCGTTGTGGAGGAACACCGCGGAGGTAGGCCGCCTTCGCACACCCTCAAGAAGGTGTGGGGGGAACCGTGACGAAGTGGACAGGCACAAGACCTCGAGGCTCCCTTCCATGCACCGGAACCGTCAGGGAACCAGAGAGACGTAGCGATGCACTTACACGGCAGCAGCGCGCACGTCCCACGGTCCCACACATTCCGTCGCCGCCGCCGCGAGCACACCTTCGGCGATAGCAGCGAAGCAAGAAACTGCGTGTGAGCGTAGACATTAAAACATGACGATAAACAGCGGGAGCGATGAGGGTGGCATCGTCGTAGCGAGCCGTGCGGACCGAGTCCTCCAGAAAGGAAAGCGTCCATGGTTCCAGAAAGCGTGTACATCCTTCCTCTTCATCCCCTCCTCCTGTGATAGATGCGAGTATGATCCTAAATGAGCATCGTGCGTGAAGCCGTCGAGCAGCGTATGAGAGCAAGAATGAAAGCGTAGCATAGGCTGCATGTGGTCTCTTCATGCAAGAAGCGCGGCGCTGGAGGCGACGGCGGTGAGGATGGATATAGCTACTGCGATGAGCGGCGCGATCGAGGGGGCTGAGAATGCGGTGAGGGCCGCATTCTGTTGTGCAGTGCCAGTACCGGAGCTGGACACGGTGCCTGAGCCTGTTTGAGAACGAATAGCGGTCAATACAGACGCGCAACAGGCGTCAATGAATAGGAAGAAGCATACCAGTGCCTGAGCCGGATGGGAGCGGGTCGATACCCACGGTGATGGTTGGGGCGCCGGGTATAGAGGTGGGTGTACCTGTGCGGGGAGAGGACGCGGAAGTACGGCCGGTCGCAGTAGAAAACGGTGTGGGGTCGACGGATACAGCAGAGGATGATACAGACACAGCAGAAGATGTTACAACAGAAGATATAGACAAAGGTGGTTGAGCTTGTCAAATTCATGCTACTGCCCACGGGCTAGACAATGATAAACACGCACCGGAGGAACCACCTGCAGCGTTCGACAGCTCCGCAAAGCCAACGGCAGGAGGGTTCGCGCGGAAGACGCTGTATACATTTTTCTGCAGCAAAAGTTCACACCCAATGGTCAGCGTTTCCTTCACACCTGGCACTCGAGTGCAGCGCTCAGGACCACGCACTAGGAAGGTATCGCCAACCACCCAAGTCGGGTTCCCTCCACCACCGGAGACATCGGAGCCCTGCGTCAGGTCGAATACGCCGCCTACACACATAGTTGACGAGATGGGACCCAAGTTCATGTCTGCTGCGCTGACGGGCCAGGACTTCCCACCAAACGCAAATGACACTTGCACGTCCGTAGAGCATGCTGCGGAAGAAGCACTCTATTAATACTCGGCGCTGAGAAGAGAATAGAATTCTGCCCACGGAATTGCCAAAAGCCTTGCATGCTGGGCACCGGGATAGCCCCAGGAATGGCGTTGTAGATCGCAGTCACTGCTGAGGTGGGGCCACCGATGAGGGTAGTACCAGTGTCGATGGCAGAAAGGGCAGCGTCGCCTGAAGGGATAGACACGGACTTGCCCTGGACGGTAGCACCTGGTAAGACGCGGAAGTCAGCATCGGCCTTCTACAGGGCGCCGACTGGCAACAACTGCGGAAGAAGGCAACTACACGCACCCGTCATCGTAAGCATCCAAAACGTCGGAGCTGCCGCATTACTCAACGGGATGAACTCAATGTCGCCTGTGAACAAGGTACTGTTGGTGCCGCCGAGGGTCAGGACACCTCCAGACTGCTCATCCGGGGGGTTCCGGTCGTCTATGTGGCGAGCAAGCCAGAATGCAATTTCTGGGCTGGAGAACTCGCCATTGTTGATGAGCGCTTCCCAGAAAGGCACAGCGTTGGTGGAGGCAAGAGCCTTGAAGGCCAGACCCATGATCCCCGAAACATCACCACTGAGGAGGCCATCACTCATTTGTTGGACCAGTAGGAAATTCTGGGGATTGATATTGAAGCCGGCCATGGAGACCGTGTCCGAGACCAGGATTCCGGCGACCTGGCCACTGCCATAGCGTATGCGAACGGTCTGCGCGTTTCCGTTTGCACCGTTTATCTGCTGAATGGAGGAGGATGAACTGGTGTCGAACGGAGGCGTCTGACCGCAAGAGAAGCAATTTGTGGCGGGGACCCAGAGGTCTGAGGAGCCGGTGTCAAGGACGACCTTGAATGTCTGAGCCGGGGTGCCTATTTGAACGGTGCCAATGTAAGACGAGTCTTGGCCCTGGGCCAAGGATGCTGAGTTGGTTACATGTTCTGGGCGTCGTCGGGCGGGAACAAAGATGGACATACCTGGTCAATGACATCCACACCGACGACCTTGCCTTGACGTTTGCTGAGGGTAGCGTTCGAGATTGGCCAGCCATACTTTGCGCGAAGGCGATCGGCGTGGGCAGCAAAGCGTTCAACAGATGCGTGCTCGTTGACGGCTCTACGGCTGAGAGAGACATGGAGCGGCGGGGGCACGAAGAGCGGGTTGGCGACGACGCTGGTGACGAGAGCGAGGAGAGGGAGGAGGGCGTAGGATATCGAGGTCATGACGGAAGCAGGAGAGAGAGGGACGCGCTGGGCGTGTAGAGCAGGGGATTAAGAACGGAAGGAGAGACGGGGGCGCTGGAGGCCGGGTATTAGAACAAGTCACGGTCACGACTGGCTGACAAGAGGGCGATGAACAATGCGAAGCACACGCTCGCACCCAATCGTGTATTTAGATCCGAACGGGGCTGTACTCACTGGCAGAAGTCGGAAGAGAGAAGAGACGCAGGCTGCGGAGGGAAGGGGACGCTAGGGTCGTGGACTCGGACTCGGAGGAGATGATATGGTCCACGCCTTGCCCATCGCTGCCCGTGCCCAGCTCGCCTTGGCGGCAATCTCCTTCAGTCCGCCTCTTGAATATCCATCAGTACCGTTTGTAACCAGTAACAACCAATGAAAGCGCCCTTACATCCCGGATTGGCGCCCTTTCACTGTAATCTTTTATCGCGTCTCTACCGCGGAGTCAATTGGACCGCCATCTCCTCCGCCAGACTCTACTGTTCCGTCTCCCTCACTCTCCTTGGCACTCACTTACAGCAGCGTTCATCATGCGTTATTACGAGCAGCGCTATCCGGAGGTCGACGAGCTCGTCATGGTCCAGGTGCGCCAGATCGCAGAGATGGGTGCCTATGTCAAGCTAGTATGTCCCCGCCTGCCTCACAATTTGTGTCTGCTCATCACTCACATACAAGTAGCTGGAGTATGACAATATCGAGGGCATGATTCTCCTTTCTGAGCTTTCCCGGAGACGTATTCGATCGATCCAGAAGCTCATCCGTGTTGGCCGCAATGAAGTCGTCGTTGTTCTCCGAGTAGACAAGGAGAAGGGTGCGTGAACTCGCCGGCCATTTTCATGCCGCGCTGAATTCCTACACATCCCCATCCCCGCATAGGTTACATCGACCTTTCAAAACGCCGTGTCTCGCCAGAAGATATCGTAAAATGTGAGGAACGCTACATGAAGTCCAAGACTGTCGCCTCCATCATGCGGCACGTTGCCTCAAAGATCCCGTCCGTCAACGGCGAGCCCCTCGATGCCGAGCAGGCAAAGCAAGCGGAGGCAGACGCCGTGGAGGCCAAACGCTCCCGCCGCGCTGCGAAAAAGGAGGGTCATGAGGAAGACCTCCCCGACGAGAACGCCGCCGCAGGCGGCGCGAGCGAGGAGGCCCGCCTCGAACAGCTCTACGACCAGGTCGCATGGCCCCTCAGCCGCAAATACGGCCACACCTACGACGCGTTCAAGCTCGCGCTCACGTACGTCCGCATACCCCCTTCTCCCGCATCTCGTGCGGCCCGGCCGGTCCTGACAGTGACTCGTTCTGCCTGCCCCACAGCGAGCCCGACGTCGTCTTCTCCTCGCTCCCGAGCCCCGTCCCACAGGGCGTGCTGAACATCCTCACGTCGACGATCGCGCGCCGGCTCACACCGCAGCCGATCAAGCTCCGCGCGGACATCGAGCTCACCTGCTACACCCCCGCAGGGATCGACGCGATCAAGAAGGCGCTCCGCGCTGGCGAGGCGCAGAGCAACGAAGCCGTACCCATCAAAGCGAAACTCGTCGCGCCCCCGCTCTACGTGCTCAGTACGAACGCGACGGACAAGGTGCGCAACCCGTTCTTTTTACACGGTTTGTTTCCTATTATTGCGCGCGTGGAACTGATGTGGTGGACGCGCTGTTGCATGTTTAGTACGCTGCTGTGGACAGGCTCGAGCGCGCGATCGAGTCCATCCAATCGACAATCGAGGACCAGGGCGGTTCGCTGGTTGTGAAGATGAAGGTACGACTCCCCTACTGCCCGGTATATCGAAGGATTCAGTGATGCTGACATGCTCCTCCGCCCGCCAGCCAAAAGCCGTCTCGGAGACGGAAGAGCAGGACCTCGCGCAGCTCATGGCGAAGGCCGGCCAGGAGAACGCGGAGGTCTCGGGCGACGAGGAAGAGGAGGAGGCGTTGTGATAGAGCCCCGGAAGCCCCTACTGTTGTTGTTGTATTACCGACCATCCGTCCCACTCCCTGCCTCACCCGTCGTATTCGGTTTTGGACGCGCCATTCACCACTGTAGCACTCTTGCTCTGACGTGTATGTATCCCTACTGTATCGTCGGCGATTTGAGAAACAACTAACTCGCACTTCATATTTGCCGAGCACGAGCGTGTGTGTATTATCAGTATGATATACCCACGCTCACCGAGATGTCTGGCGGTCTGCATCCCTTGTAATCAACATTGTTCTCCGTGGTGTAGGTGGCGTGGCTGCCAGTGCATTTTGTGGTCAGATGTGATGCCCTGCCGAATGCAAGAACATGTGTAGATCCGTGGACAATAAGATTTACGACGAACATATGATACTGTAGTAATGGTACAAAAATGAGGGATTGCATGCCGACAAAACCTCAGATGCATCGCAGAGCTATTTGTGTTTGGTGTTGCCAGCTCCTGAGGCGCTCTGACCCCAGCCTCAGCATCCCCAACTTCGGCACTTCTGGGTGTGACCTACACTGAGTTGTGCGATGGCACATACCTCTAAACGGCCTGTAGAAATTGCTGCTGAGCTCTCACCTGTCATCAGAGCATCATGCAACCTTTGCAACTTGAGAGTGGTGGCCTCGAGGAGCCTCACACACAGATCCTGTCTGGTGAAAACAACGAGATTGACGAGCCTTTCGTGTCCTGGGATAAAACGGTGATTGCCATGCGGCGCATTCCCGGGCTTGATGACGAGCACCGATGAGGAGTAATGCTTGCTCGTCCGATGCAGTGGATGAGCCATCCCGTTGCGACACACCTCCTCAGTAGTGCTGGTATACACTACATGGTCCAACATAGTGAGGGGGCGTAGGAACACTTTTGGCATGAGCTTCGCGCTCCCCGCACCCAAACGTGCAGAGCCTAGCGGAGATGTGGATGACGGCGTTGGCGCGGCGAGGAGTGGTGTAGAGGCTGCCTGCGCGAGGATCGTAGGTTGCAGAGGTACTGCCGAGTGACACAGGACATGTGCGCAAGCCCTGACTGTGAGGGAATATCTAGTGAGCGAGTGAGAGTGAAGGTCGAGTTGCGTGCGCGTTCGTGGTTTTATACCTCGGGACGCACCTCTATTGCGCATGGGTGGGGCCGGAACAGCTCGATCCTTTCCCGAGATGTGCGGTTGACCTGTCATGCAGTGAACCCTTGGTCGCGTATCATGGGCACGTAGTGACACATGCGGTGAACCCATTCAGGACAGAGATCCGCACCGAAAGACGGGCGTTCAGGCGAGGGAGGATTCACCCACGACCTCTCCAAAACGCCAGATGCGATGGCACATATGACCAACACAACATTTTTACGTCACCCTCCGGAGATTATGTCCGCTGGCATTGAAGCAAATGCCGCTTTGGTGCTTCAGCATGCTCAACACTGTCGATGGGGACTGCCCGTGCTTGCTGCGTCGCCAGGGTGCAAGAGTAATACTGCCAAGCGGTTACGTGGGCGGTGGTCAGTGTTACGTTGTGATATTCTAAAGCTGTGGACACCACCATGTACTGTGTAACTCGGCCAGCAAGGTAAATTTCAAGCGCCGCAAGCACTGCTCGACACATCACCCGAAGTAGGTAGACCCGAAGGGCGTAAGCGAATTACCCATCCATAGTATACGTCTATGATCGTCTATGATGTCGTCGTCTATCGCAAGGAGCAACGATCTTGGTCGTTACACCTCGTTGTGCAGAAGCCGGCTCGCCAGCTCGAATCCGAGGAACGTCGCACCATTCGCAAACGGTGACCTGAACACACCGTCAGTTCAGCACAGCGAGCTCCGTCGAGACGTAAGCGGCAGCGTACCGGATGAGGGTCGGACCCAGCCCCCGCAAGAACGCGGGGAAGCCCTCCGTGCGCCAAACTGTGCGTACGCAGTCCAACGTCGACTTGTATTTCTGCCCGTCCGCAGGCGAGAAGCCGTCCGTCTGCATCCGGGACTTGATCATGTCGATAGGGTATATGACCGCCCACAGCTGTCACGCGCGCACGCAAAGAAAAACACGCAGTACGTCAGCGCTCGCCCCGCTTCATGCCGTACCGCATCCCGGCTATCTCAACCGAGGCGGAGGGGAAAGGGGCGGAGGAGGCAGACACTCACCACGTAACCCGCAGCGGCACCGAACAGCACCGTCTTCGCGGGGTTGACCTGGTCGCGGCGGATGCCCTTCTGCGCGATCTCGCGCTGCATGAGCTTTTCGTACGCCCAGAAGTACGCGCCGTATCCGAGCGCTTCGCGCCAGAGCGTCACGACCTGGCCTTTGTACAGGCCCGCGACCCCGTGTTGCGTCCAAATCTTCTTGATCGCATCAAACGGCCCAGCGTACATGGGGTTTGTCGCAGATTGTGTTTGCAGCCCTGCGTGCGCGAACACGCACACGCGCGTGAGCATGCAGCAGGATCGGACAAAACGGGCGCACGCACGGATACGGATGTGCTCGACGGGGCCCGAGACAGCGCCGTTCGCGAGACCGGCGAAGACTCCGGCGGCGAACAGCTGACCGCTCCCTAGAGCCATGCCGTCCGTGCCTCCTCGGCCGTTCAGGACGTTTTGCCGCCCGAAGTAGCGCTTCGAGTACTCGAGTGCAGCGAACTGGATCGACACGCACACACCGATACCGAGGAGCGGTGTCAGTGTGCCCTACGATGATGCGAGTGACATGGGGGGTCAGCAAGCAGGGAAAAGGACGGGTCAGAGCGAGGCGAGGACGACAAGGGGTGGATCGCACCAAACCTTGTAGAATGCGAGCGGGCCCTCGTTCTTGAAGATGCCGCTGGCACAGTGCATCATGCCGGCGTACGTGCCAGCGGGCGCAGTTTGCATTCGCTGATTATGAAAAACGGTGTGTGTGAGGCCACGTCGGAAGGGCGATAGTGCAGAAGGAAGAGGTGTGCACGCACCACCTTCATGATGTCGAACGGCTGCCCGACGAGCACCTTCCGGAGCGCAATGGGTCAAGTGAGTCTCGGAAGACGAGCAGACAGAAAAAGCGTGTACCTGAGCAATGCCTCCTACGGTGCCAGCGGTGAGATCCTTTGCTGTCTTCGACATGGCGGCAGTCCTTGGAGGCTAGGTCAAGAGGTGGGCGACGGCGTGAACGACAACGATGGCAGGAGTCTGAGAGCGACTCGGACTGGAATTATATCCGTCGAGTCACTGGAGCGCCCCCAGGCTGGACTCTGGCTGGACTGAGCGCAGGCACTCGCGCATATCAGACACGCCCCAGCCAATCAGCACGCGCCATTCCAAAGTTTCTGCGCCCCTCCGCGGCGGAGCGCCCGAGATAAGATAAGATCTGGCCGACGCGCACTCCGCCCGCGGTCAAGCTTAAGTGTACATATATAGACATCCTCTCATCCTCATCCTCATCCTCCGCCACACGCGCATACAAATAACATATACAACAGAACGAACATTAGAGTCCCACCGCCCATAATCTGCGAGAGTCCGCTCCCTCGACGGGGACTGATCCTACGATGCATAACAGCGCGTAAACCCGAACTTCTTCCAGTCTTCCTCGGCGCCCGCCCGACGTTGCACTTCCGCCTCTGTCGCCTCTGTCGCCGCCCGCCCTCACAGCTTCCCCTTCGCCTTCCTCTCCGGCGACCTCCCCGCCGTGTTCCATGGCCGCAACGGGTCCGTGTATCTGTCTTTTGCTTGTGCGTCCGCCGCCCGCCACTTCTTCTGCGACTCGGGAGACTCGCGCATCCACGCCTGCGCGATCGCCTGCGCGGGCGTGAGCGCACTCCGCTGCGGTGTCTGCGTGCGCTGCGCTGTGGGCCGCTTAGGCGGGCGTGCAGGCGAGGGGGGATCTGATGGCATCTGTGCGTGCGCGACACGGACCGTCAGCAAAACAAGCCGGTAAGGAGGGCCGGGGGGGGGGGAGGCTAGCGACTCGGACGCATACAATGGTCGTGGCGGGGTCATGAAGATGGCCTAGCGTCCGAAACAGAGTTCGTTCTTATATAAGAACGCAGCCGCTGGGGGCCATCTGCGATCGCATGACTGCCCGCGCCCCTCGCTCGACGCGCCGTTGGAATGCAGAGCGTCGAGCGAGGAAGGGCGAGAGTACATAGGCACTGCCGCATACAGCCCGGTGCGTCCCCACCAGGTGCTGCCCGATTAGGAAATGTCAAGGGGGCTCGGGCGAAGGCCGTCGTGTGCAGCGGCGAATGATGCAGAGGACTTGCCGTACCGCGCTGCACATCCACGAGGAACGAGACAGGAACATCATGAATGGAACACGGCGGTAGCGAGCGCGGCCGCTTGGCGAGAGAGGTTCAGAGGGGGTGGTGGGTGAAGCGCAGGGCTGGCCGTGCCCCCTCTCTCGCGACGGTGGTTTTGTAGCGTCCGGCCAGGTGAGGGATATCACCTTGGGAAGGTGATTAGGTGTGGACGGGCCGTTACCAAATACGCGGTCTATGACTCTCGCCACGCTCTCAAAACGACGGACAATGGTGAGATCGCGTCCAGATGCAATGCCGGAAGCGATCCAACATACCACATCAGGAACTCCCAATCAAACGCGGCAAAGCCAATGCGACGTCGACCCTTGCCTGCATGGGCATATTTCCTCGACCCCGGCGACGGCGTCAGACGAGATATGGCCATTGCTTCCCGACCCTCGGGACGTCCCAGGTTCGACGTCCTTATGGCCGCGCCGAAAACATGCGGTAGCGGGCATGCCCCCGCGTCAAACGCTCCTGCGCTGTGTGAGTGCCCTAGAACGTTGGTGCATTGACGACGCGCAGCCCATGTCCACCACGGCTGCGTGCACCCAAAGTTCGTGGCGGTGAACAGATATCCTGGCCATGAGCTGTGTTCCTGACGACGCTTACCGACCGATACTTCCGACCCACAGAGTGTTTAACACGCTCTCGCCCCTTCTAGGTGGCGGATCCACGCGTGTCCACCACGCATGAAGGCGTGGCGCAAGCGTCCCTACCGGGTAGCCATGGCCATATGGGACAGGGACCTCGCCCGAACCCGACTGCACAGCGGATGATGTAGCTGAATATGATACAGAGACCGACATGTCGAGTCATCACGGCTGTTAAACGTTGGCCCCTCTGTCACAAACCCAGAACAGATGCGAGGACCAGTCTGACTCCAAAGTTGCCAGACATTGTGGAAATCCGCGTCAGGGAGTTCCATGCGCAAAGTTGCGCCCCGGCGGTGCACGTGTACCGCCCGTCCTCAAGCGCATAAGCTCCGCATACTGTAGCACGAACGAAACCCGTGGTGAGCGTCAATAGACCCCGGCTGATGTGGCCGGCCGCGTATGTTGAAGACAGCAAGCAAGAAGAGTGCCAGTGGTGGAGGACGGTGGCAGGATCAAGCTTCCCATGGCCAGCAGGAGTGGGCGAACGAGGAGGCGGGCGCCTGATGTCCACAGGCGAGGATTGCGATCGGTCTTCGGCAACGTACGACGCAGTCCGTTTGCATTACGCATTACGTCGCAGCGTAGGTACGGCCCAAGCCGTCTCCGCGACAGTCGCGACGTGCATCGATACTCCAACACGGGCCAAACATAGATGCAGAGAGCACACTGCGACCATCTTGCTTGACCTGCCACCACCGTCCAAAAATTCACGCAGGCGGGCACACACGCTCACACAAGAGTTGACAGCTGGAACGGGGTGTCTGGCACCCGTCGATTCGGATCGGAGCATACAAACAAGCACACCGCGCACGGCGCGGCACGACACGACAGCGACGGCGAACACCACGCACGCGCGGGCCGCCGCCACGGCGATCCTCAGGGTATCCCGGGTACATCCCACGCCATCTCAGGCCCCACCTCCGTCTGCTCGACAGAACGTGGTGCGCAGCCCTAGTTGGGGAGCGCGTTGATCTTCTGCTGCAGCTGGCCGTACACGGTCGACACCGCGGGACAGCCCTGGCCGGGGCCGTTGATGTTCTGGAGCGTGACGAGGAGGGCGTTGATGCGCGCCTGCTGGTCGCCCTTGCTGTTGCCGGTCGGGAACGAGAGCTGCACGGTCGGGTTGTGGACCGCGTGGCCTGCCGCGACGTTCGCGTTCAGCGACTGTGGACGGACATGTGAGTTGATATGCAAATAGAGGACGACGAGACAGTGGCGTACAGCAATGAACGTGTCGCGCGGGGGCGGGCACGCGCAGGGGATGTCGATGTTGTTGATCCCCTTGCAATTACCATGGCCGTCAGGGCTTGTGCCGGCGACGACGCCAAAGTCGGGAACGAGGCTCGGGTCTACACCACCCTGAGCGGGAGCAGGTGTGGAGGGAGCCGCAGGCTTCGCGGGGGCGGGCGCAGGCGCGGGTGCGGGTGCGTTGGCCACGGATGCAGGGTCCTGGCCTGCCTCAATGGCCTGCGCCTGGGCGCCGAAGGTGGTGGCAGCCTGGGGGCAACCTTGGCCAGGGCCATGGATGTTCTGGAGCGTGACGGTCGCGGCGGTGAGGCGGGCGAGCTGGGACGCCTTGGAGTTGTCCTCGGGGAAAGAAATACCAACGGAGGGGTTGTTGATAACGAAGCCCGCGTTCACGTTCTGGTTCAGGAGCTAGATCGGCGCGCACATAAATAGAGGTTAGCGCGGAAACGAAAAGTCAACCACGGCCAAGCGCGCGAACCTGGATGAACTGGTCGCGCGGAGGAGGGCATTGGCAGGGGATGAGGATGGGCTTGCCATTGGCGCCGTTGATACCATCGCAGTTACTACCAGAGACTATAAGCTGGACGCGTCGCGGAGGAGGACGGACGGGCGCGCGACATACCCAGTGCCATCGGGGTTGGTACCGGCAGTCACACCGAACTGGGGAATAAGCGCGGAGTTGACATCCCTCTTCAGCAGCGGGCGGGAGGAGACGGAGGCGGCGATGGCGGCGGCAGAGAGGACGACGGTGGTGAACTTCATGGTGGTAAAATGAGGTTGGCGGAGGGTCGGGTCGTGACTTTGTCTTTGGCCTTGGAAAGGGTGCTTGTAGGGATTGACGGTGCGCAGAAGAAGAAATGTAAAGAGAGAGTGAGTGCTGCGTCAAGCTCGCGTCTGTAAAGGATACGCCCGGCGTAGAGAGAGATGGTGAACCGTTCCAGCTGGTGGGGTGCGGAAAAGGAGCGGGGAGGCGGGCGGGTTATATAGTGTTTTGTGGCGCGGCGGCGCGCACAAAGGCCAAGCAGGATGTGCCGAGGCACCTTGCATGGCGCTGGGAGGGAATACCATCTGATCAGGCTGATCCTGTCAGTTTTGCTGCTCCTTGCGGCGGCTTGGGTTGCCATCCCGACGTTTCTCGACAAGGGTGGTCCCTTGTTGGTGAATTTTTAGACTTGCGGATGCTGGGCGTGGTTGAGGCTCGGGCAGAACTGTACAGCGAGCGGTCGGGGACCACACGAACGCCAACTTGCCGCACGGAGCAGTTTGGACAAGCGGTGTTCTATTGTCAACACTGTCTTGCCGGCAACTTACAGACATAGACGCCGAGCGGGTACCACTCACACCTCCGGCACGCCCGGTCCGAGTCGTTCCTCGTCGCCGTCCACGACGAGGACGGTGCCGGCGCCGGGTTGGAGCTCGTCGCCGTCGATCTCCTCGTCTCCCCGTCGTCCGGCGCGTCGAGCACCCCATCCGACACACTCCGTCCCCCTATAGCTGGTCTCGGATCAGCCCGCAAGCCTCCCCATCCTCCCGTAGCCGCGCGGGAACACCAGGATTTGAGTCCTCGGTCCTCACGCATCCCGTGAGTAAGCCACTGGTCAGCGGGGCCAATCGGACGGCCGGCCTGCAGTGGATGGCGCAAGTGGCTTAAATAAGGCAGCACATACGCTTCGTAATCTCCTCGATATCCCTCAGGGCTACAGACAGCATACAAAACCGACGTTCTCGCTCTCTCCTCCACTCCGCCACCATTCAACGCCAACTTTTTCGTCGAGCCCTCTCCAGGTTCGCCATGGGAGACACGTGCGTCCCATCTTTCCACAGCCATGCCGGGCCAGGGCATGACGTACACAAACTGAATCCCATCTCCAGCTACGTGAACTTTTACGGGGGCTCGCCTCTGAACAGACTCGCCTGGTTACGGACATCACAGCCCTTCCTCAACGCCATCGCGCACGCCCCAGCAACGCGATGGCTCGTCTTTAAAGAGGGCCAGCCTCTCGTCCAATCAACCCCGAGCGCTCCGAAGCAATCACTCGCGCGCCTGACGACTAGCGACCTCAAACCCCTCCTTGGCCCCGAGCCGTACTTCTCGCAGGGGCAGCACGAGGGCACCCTCGCGCCCGCGGATGTCCCTGTGCTCGAAGCCGCCCGACTGCGCGGAAACCCAATCGTCTTCCTCGGATTGCACGAGACGAGCACTGACCACGCGGACGCACTCCCCTCGTCCGAGTTCAGCGCAAAGACGAGCGCGGATGTCGTCCTCGCGAACATCAAGGGCACCCCGTACTTTTCGCTCGATGTGTCCGATGCCGCACAGCACGAGCTGGACGCCGCCCTGCAGAACGCCGCGGTCGCGAAGGAGGGCAGCAAGCTGGTGTTCTCGGAGCCGAGGGCGGCCACGGGCAGCTTCGACGCGTTCGAAGCCGCCGTGTTCGCGGAGGCCCGCACAATGACAGACTGGAACGCGCGGAATAAGGTACGCACGCCCCAGTCCCCGACGGACGCGCGTCCACCGATGGATGCACCCATCGCTGACCGGCTGAGATCTACCGCCGTAGTTCTGCGCCGCGTGCGGATCCCCCGTGCATTCGCTATGGGCCGGCTGGAAGCTGTCTTGCACCTCCCTCCTCCCGTGGGCGGACAACGCCGGGAAGAAGCCATGCGCGACCGCGCATGGCCTGCACAACTTCCTGCACCCCCGCACGGACGGCGTGGTCATCATGGCAGTGGTCGACGAGTCAGGCGACAAGATCCTGCTCGGCAGAAATGCACGTCTCCCCGCTCCGCACCTCTCCCGCGCGCGCACCCCTGCTTACCGTGACGGCGTCGGCCGTCGCGTCCTTCACAGAAAAAGTGGCCGGCAAAGTTCTACTCGTGTCTCGCGGGCTTCGTCGAGCCCGGCGAGACGTTCGAGGACGCGGTGCGGCGCGAGCTCTGGGAGGAGGCCGGCGTGAAGGTGTGGAACGTCCGCTACCACTCGACGCAGCCATGGGTACGTCCCCGCCCCCGCCTCCGCACCTCGTCCGTCTTCTTCCCCCCAGCTTGCTAGCGTGCTCACATGCAGGACACATCCATCAGCCCTTCCCCGCGAACTTGATGGGCGGCTTCTACGCCCAAGCGAGCTCCTCCCAGCCGCTTCGCACCGATCTCGACAACGAGCTCGAAGGTGAGCGCGCATCCGGATTCTGCAGCCACCCGCGCACACAGCACTCGCTCATCCCCCGCGCGCGACCCTCGCAGAGGCACGATGGTACACGCGCGAGGAGGTCCTCGCGGTGCTCCACAACAGCGGCGGCACGGTCCTCACGCGCAAGGACCACCGGGAGCTCTTCACCGCGGCCGAGGACCTCAAGCCCGCTGAGCAGCAGCAGCAGCAACAGACAACCTCGACCGCGAGCGGCGCGAACCCGCCCGCGGGAGACGCAGTGAAGGAGGCCGCGGCGCCCCTCTTCAAGATGCCCCCCACGAGCGCGGTCGCAGGCGTGCTGATCAACGAGTGGGCACACGGCCGGGCAGGCTTCCAGCCGGAATCGTCGAAGCTCTAGCGTTGCTTCTTCTTGGGGGGGGGGAGGGGGGAGGGGCCTGCGCTGGGAGATCGCCTGTGCAGATAGACTCTCGCATGAGAACGCGGGCGGGCGTGGATAATGGACGCGGGGGACGGACGGGGCTCGATATCTGAATGGGCGGTTGTACAAATGAATGAGTACTAGTACTGGAACGACAACAGCGTCAACGACAACACAACAACGAAGACGCGCGCGTGCGGGCGGGGGACTCGGCGGGGGGCACGTTATATACCACAAATACGACGCGATGGGCGGATATATCTAGAGAGAGAGAAGAAGAACGTGATGAGAGAGACGAGACGCATTCACAGGTGAGGTGTGACCGCAGGCCCTCGGGCGGCGCGGCTATACGTAGACAGGCGACAGCGGGCCTTCGAGACACATCCAGCCCGACCCAGCGGGGCGTAGAGGGAACACATGTAGGGAACCACGAAAGCGAGCCAGCTGGATGGTGTGTGTGTGTGTGCGTGCGTTAGGTAGAGTTACCGCGCGGCCTCTCCTCCGGGCGGTACGCCCAGATGCTCGGAGCGGAGGGATGCCAGACGATCACGTCGTCTCCGTCCTGCGCGCGGGACACGCAGTCCCGGTCAGCACCATTCAGTCGCGATGATGTAAAGAAAGCACTCGACGGTGCGGCACGCACCTCGGGGGCTGGTCGTACGCGGCTGTGGCGGCACGTGAGTGCGCAGCAGGATTGGGCTCGCTCCGTGCGTGGCGTCCCTCCGCGGCGGATGGGCGTGTCGCGGAGAGCGTGGACGGGCTTGACAGCGCACGCTGCTGCTGCTGGCTTTGGCCGTACTGCGGGATGTGGAGGGAGAGCGGGGGAGGGGCGCCCGCCATCGGAGGCAGGCTTGGGCGGCCCTGGACGCCCGACAAAAGAGACTGGAAAAGGCGATATGAGCTCCGACCAGGCCATGCGCTGCAGAAAGATCGCGAGGAAATGCCGTACGCGCTGGGGCTGCTGCTGCTGCTGCTGCTGCTTCTGGCCGCCCATGCCTGCCTGATCCTCCTCTTCCGCGAGCTTGCGGACTTCGCGCTGCATGCGCCTCACGCGGGTGATGGCCACCCCCGCCCGGCGCGTCTTCCTCTTCTTGGGCTGGCCGTCAGCGTTGGATGCGCCAGCCTGTGCGTCGTCTTGCTGGGAGTCGTCCACGTCCATGCCGCCATCTGCGTAGTCGCTCCAGCCCTGGCTCTGGGGAGAGGTCGAGAGCGGTGTTCCGGGCATGATGCGCTCGCCGGCGATGCCATCAGTGTTCCTCCTCGTGGGCACCGGCAGTCTCGGTGTACCCGCACCGCTTCTTGGAGTCGTCGTCGAGTTGCTGGCCATCGTACGCGGTGCAGGGTCAAGGAGCGGCTCAGGTACGGATGCGGACGTCAGAGGCACAGAGGCGATAGTTCCCGAGAGGATGGTGGGGGTGGATGCCCTCGAGGGAGAAGAGCTCGGTCGGAGGGAAGGCCCCCAAGGACTACTTGAACCCGAAGCGACGCATGACTGCATACACGTTTTGTCGCCAGTTCCGCATTGTGCAGGGGGGTCCGGTACTGTCGCCAGAGAAGCCACCTGAGTCTCGCCGGGATCCGCTGAGCGCCGCACAAGCTCCTCCTCCGCCGCCTCGCGCTTAGGCGTGCCGGTCCGTAGCAGATAAGTGGAACGAGGAAAGCGGTCGGTAGCGTGTTGGATGGACGCCAGAGAACCGATCCGGGAACTTGGTTCAGCCATCGTGAGAGGCGGAGGACGGGGAGGAGAAGCCACCAGTGCTGAGGTCATCACACGCGACCGAGGACCAGAGCTCCGTGCCGTGAGAACGTCGCCAGTAGGTCCGAAGATGCGTCCAAGGGAATCGTGATGCTTGACGGGTGTCCAGTAGGTGAGCGTTAAGCTGAGAGCCTCAGTCCGCCTCGACTGTGTGCTCAACTCCCCTCGCTCCGGGACGCCGTCAGAAGCCTCAGAGGTGGGCGTCATTGCGAGTCGAACAGTAGACGTGCTTTCGCGCTCATTTGGAGGAGAGCACTGCTTCTTGCACACCTCGGCAGTCCGATATCTCTCTGGGTCCATGACATCAGACCCTTTTCATACAAGTAGCTACCGGACTCACTGGCAAGGACGACCATAGCTGCGGCGCTTAGCCCTGTCGACGATCGGGCTCCTTGAACGAGGATGAAACGAGCTCTCCACAGGCAGGGGCGGGTCCCGTGGAGCGTGAGTCTCCAAAAGAGCGGAATACGACAGGTTTTAGGCCGTCAGCGGACTTCTTTGGATGGCAAGCGAGGCCCAGACGAGGTATCCGCGTTCCCGTAGACCGAAGATCCACGCGAGGGCGTCTAGAGAAGCAAGTGTGTGTGGGGGTGTGGTGGGGGTTGTGCAACGGGTCTCCGGCAGGTTAAGGCAGAGGCTGCAGCGTGTCAAGGAACAAGTGTTGGCACGTTCACGGAGCGAGGGCCGCCCAGAAAAGAAGGCTAAGCAGCACGAAGCCTCGCGGTATTAGGTTCACACCGCGCGGGGATGTCGCCAGCTGTGCGTTGAAATCTGTGACAAGAGCGTTTCAACAAGGATAGCGGTGCAGATAATGGCCTCCCGCGACGAGGCTCAGAAGTTGAACATGGACGATTTAAGCAACAAGAGAGATAGCGGTGGAACCAGGAACCGAAGGCTGATATGACGAACTTGTTTGTTTGGCTGGTTGTGACCAGTTTTGACACGCTTCTTGCTCGAGCCACACGTGCGAGAGATGGCCTCTTCACATCCCTGAGCCAGGGATCGTCGTAAAAGCAAAACGCCAGCCATTGGAACCCAGACGCCTCGAGGAGAGTGACAGTTAGGGTCTCAACCGAGCCGCAATGCCTCCCAGGGTAGCCGAAGTTCGCGTTCGAAATTCACGTTGAGGGAGCGGAGAGAGAGTAGATTCGAACCACGGCAGTCTCCGTGCTTCGAAGCGCCAGATTGGGGTGGGCACAGCAGACCTGGCACACCAAACTCATGTGGGCAAGCGAAAATATCATAGCTGCGGCGCCGAGTCGCGAACATGTGTAGCGACGCTGCTAATTCCACCCAATGCTGATTCCCAGGACTGACCCCCAACTTCAGTTCTCCCGTATCACGGTATACGAGGCTAAAGCATCAAATGCTGGGGGAGACATCTTTATCCTCGGAACACATACCTCCTTGTCACTAAAGGGTCCGGATCGGTCACACTGAAAGGAGGAGGATAGGCGTTAGACTCAAGGGTCGCCAAGAATGACAGGGTTGCCAGCGGGTGGGTGTGTCGCCCGAGATAGGATGTCCGAGATGTGTGGTGTACCGGAGGCCTCGTACATGACGGAGGTCTTGTACGTGCGAATGGAAGCGTCTTCAGGGGGTACGGCAGCACGTTCTCCGCGGCTTTCTGCGCGAGGCCGTGTGCAAGAAAAATCAAGGTGGTACAGGACTCGAGACAGCCGCCGAACCTGATATTAAACCTGGGTGGGTCAGTCAAAGGTAGAGCTCTAAATGTTGATATCCTGGCCAATCTACAAGCTGAGCGGTGCCTCTAAGTTACGAGGTCGAGTCAAGTAGCGCGTGGTCGGAGTTGGACAAGAAAAGCACTGCGTGCAGACAAAGGAGACAAAGGCGATTGGAATACGGCTGGCTAGGATAATGTTGGTAAGCTCGTGTATCTAAAGCTTGAAAGAACTAAACTACCCATGCAGGCTCAATTTCCGCAGCTTGAGCTCTGTCGAGCAGAGAAGGTGGGCGTCATACCAGCATGGTCCTACTTCGATGTAGGTCTCGACGCCGCCGACGGAGCGTCACTCCCTACCCTAGGCGCGCCAATAGCAGGTGACTGGGGCGTTCGAGGATACACAATGTGACTTGTGTTCAAGTTTGGCGGCTCCAGACAAGTTTGAAACCATAACCCCGGCTGCTGCGCCGGGCCAGATCTCGTCGCCGCTTGCGATTATTGGGCGTCTGCGCGCCGCCAGCACGACTCCGATTTGGTCGGAGGGGCATTCACATGTCCGCCGCTGCGCAGGCTGCCGACGCGCGCGAGCCTGGCGCACAACGTCGTCGAACCACCGCCGCCGTCGCGCGGGCATTCAGGCGTCGTTTCCCCCTTGGTGTCCCTCCACCACGATCTGCGTCCATCCCGTCTTTCGCGTGTGAACTCGTGCTGAACCGGCGGGATGTCTGTCTCGGCGACATACGAGGCGCTGCTTGTGCAACAAGAACTGTTCGTCGAAGCGTACGAGAAGAATGTCGAGGGCGCGCGCAGCATTCAGCGCACGCTGCTGCAAGATATCCTGCCCGGCATGGTTGACGAGCTCGGCCTGGAGGACGAAGACGTGAAAAGAGCGGAGCTGTGGCTGGGCGATTTGCGTAAGTCCCGGCTCCGCATGCCTCACCGTGACGTTCGCTAATACAGCCATGAAACCTCCCAGAATCTGTGTTCCGGGTATTCCGAGTGAGCGGCACGCAGTGAACGTTTATGGGCGCTTTGCTGAGGCACCTCAACCTCTAGCGACACAAGTTCACCGCGCCATTTGCTTTGGAGCAGGCACGAGACGTGCTGTTGTGGCGACTGGCAGTCATACCCGTCGTGATTCCCCCATGTCCATCGCCGTTCCTCTTTTGCCTCCCACGGACCAGTAGGGATCCCTTTCGCCGGCCTTTCATCGTCATCAAACTAGCCAAGTTGTTCGAATACCCCGGGGACGTGCGGGAAGCTCTCGTCCACTACGTGGAACTCCTTCGAGTCAATCTAGAGGTCTTGAACGCCGCTGCGGACGAAGAGGATGGGGTCAGCCCGGTCCTGCAGTATGTTGCCCTGCTGGACATTGGTGGCCTTTCTGTGCAGAGCGTGGTACGTGCCCACGAGGGTGTGGGCGAGCAGGAGACCATATTGACGACTTGCAGAGCACAGACCTGTTGAGCTGGTATGTGCTCGAGCTGGTCCCTCGTTTCCCAGGTATGCTCGCCGCGAGTGAGTGAGCGTGCCGTCAAGGATGTGGATTGCGGCTGAAAACTGGACTGTCTCCACAGCGTTTATTCTGAATTATTCGTGGGCGCATTCCGGCGTCTGGAAGATAGTCAAGTGCGGAAAGAGACTCACGTTGGCTGCTCACGCATGTTTCAAGTTGACGGGTGATTTACAGGCGTGTACTTCCGAAGAGTGCACTGTCGCGCGTCTTTTTCCCTTCACGAGAAGAGCTGGTCCAGGTCATTTCTCCGTCCGCTTTGCCACAGGGTGAGTCCCGGTGATCATCTATCATGGCCCATTCATTCAAGCTCCGTCAGACTATGGCGGCTCTCTCGCACCGCTGTCCCAGCTCGAGGATCCTCTCGAGAACTTGACGGCTCGTCCGGCTAAACCTCGCCCGTCATCTCCGTCGCAGCCCTCTAGCTCGCGACTGCCGCCGCCCGACGAGGCCAAGGCGAGTCGGATATGTCGTGTGCCTTCGATCTCGCCCACCTCCCATCTCAACCCGTACTTTGGATACCCGGTGTCCGGTCGCGACGCCGCGACGCCGCGGCTGAGGCACGGTCGCCAGCGCAAACGCGACCTCCTCCGGACGCTGGCCACGCTGTGGTGGGACAAGTGGAAGGGCCGCGTCTACGTGCTTCTGTGCATCGGCATGGCCATTGTGATGGTTACCTCGCGACGGCGCCCGCTCATCCTCCGGTGGAAGCAGGCCCTACGAGGCTTGCGAGGCAGCCTGCCTCCTCCCAGAGGCGGATGACGTATCGCATGCGTAAGTGCCACATATGTTGCGGCCGCGACAAGCTAAATACATGTGTGTGTGTGTGCGCGCGCGCTACCTGCAGCTGCAGACACCGCCGCGGAGTTGCGGGCGGTGGTGGCTGCTGTCCCGGTCCACGCTCGTCGGCCGTGCTCAGTCCAAACAGTGTTTGATTTCCCGCGTGGCCGTCGCTCGTTTTGGACGTTATTGGGAGCCCCACCACGCTTCTGCAGCGGCTCGGGCGACGACCCCGCCATCTCGCCAGCCCGCGCGCCCGTCGCCGCGGCTCTCTCAGAGATCCATGCGGGGCTGCTGCACCCATCGCCATCTTGCCCAGATTCGCCACACGCTTTCATCTTGCCCTCGTCCCGTGCTCCCATGTAACCACGCTACCCGCAGCGCCGGTCGGGTCAGACCACCGGCCGTGAATGCCAGTCCGATTTCCCTCGTGCGCACCCAGACGCCCGGGCGGGGGCAGACCTCGTGTGTCGCGGCGATCGTGCTGCCACCTGTAGTAGCATAGCCCCGCCCGTCCGCTTGCTCTTGCATCTGTTCGCTGCTCCGACCGCCCGGCGTCTGTCCCTCCGAGCGACGCGGATTCATCGGGCAGCGAACCTCCGCATGTGGCGTCAAGGTTGCCCCACGTCCAACAGTATATTGCCATCGGCACTCGCTAGTGCTGCCTTCGCCTCGGCACAACTCGGACGCACTCACTACCGCCACCCCTGCTAGTTCTACACACCACTTGCAGCCCCCAGTGCGCGTACGGCATCGTCTGCTTCGTGCGCAGCCCGAGTCGGACAGAGACCCGGTCTCTGTCCGAGTGCCAGTTAGTAAGTACTGTGGTCTGTGGGCGTGCTCGGGCACGGCGGCCTCGACGCCCCCCTCTCCCCGCTTTGGCCGAGACGGTTCGAGCGAGCGGCCGCCCCTCCTAGTGTTCGCCGCCACGACCGATGCAGACAGATGTCTGCAAGGCACCTAGATGCCCCCACGGACGCATGCCTTGTGCCCGAGACGGTATCGACGACGGTTAATATTACCCGCGTCCCTCGCGTCCCACGCGCACGCCCGCCATAACCGCATGCGTCCCCCGCCAGCGGCCGTGCCGTGCCGCGTTGCGGGGAGTGGAGGGAGGGGAAGGAGGGGGGGGGGGAGAGAGCCAGGGGGCGGCGGTGGCGTGGCCGCGGGCGACACGAGGATACGAGCCTTGGAACGTGTTCGCGCGAGCCGGCCTCGTATTTCGAACGGTGCGGGTGCACGATCGCACCGGCACGCATCGAGCCTTCGGGCGTGTGTGTGTGCAGCAGCAGCGCTCAGGGCCCCACTCGCCTGTTCGAGGAGCATGAATCGCCGTTGCTGGTCGCGGGCCGTGTCTTCGCTCGATGCCGCGGACGAAGGGGGAGGAAGGAAGAGAGAGAGAGAGAAAAAGAGAAAAAACGCGTGCGGGCGCAGCAGCGGCATCGCGGACGCTGCTGGTGGGGGGGACGTAACAGGCGGGGCGGCTGCAGGGGCACCCCACCGTGTAAAACACACGGCTACCGTTCTTCCGGCGCGGCGTCCTATTAACGTACAGCTATCATCATCGTGTCTAATACAACGTGTTTGCGCGGGATCGTCGGGGGCGCTGCGCACCGAGAAAGGGTATTGTGCATGACATATATTACAAGAAGTACTCTGGCAACTGTCGGCACTGTCAGCCCCGGCGGCTGCACGGAGGGGCGCGAAACGGCAGATCCGACGTACCTTCCCTCCTGCGTTCTGTGCTGCCTGATGGCTCGGCCCATCCCGCTCGTTCTCCGGCGCAGCCTGAAACACGTTGAAGAACATCTTCCCCCCGGGGCTCACCTCCAGTATGCTCGCCGAGTTTCCACAACGGTAACAGTAGTTGGGTGCGGACCACACGGTCGAGAGGTGTTCGTCAAACAGTGACGTATAGCCCTCCATGCACAGCTGATGTGCCCGCAGGATGTGTGACATCTGATTCGTCTCCAAGAACTTGTAGACGACGCCCGACCCGAAGGTGTACCCGGCTCCCCTAAACACGGCGTGAGCACAGCCCCGCTCGTCAGTCGTGCATGCAAGCGCGGAGCTCCTACCGTGGTGATATTGCAAAGTCTTCCTTTTCGGGATCAGGATCTGACCACACGAGGTCCGCCATAGGGCCTTCATGAGGAATTTCTGCGGTGACGTGAGTCGCCGTCGCCACTTCCGGGCACAAAGGTCACCGGCGTACCACGAAACCGATCCACCACTTTGATCTGGTCTATGGAATGTATTGAAGGAGACAGCCCTGAAACGCCATGCGAGATGAGCGAGTGAGGAGGAGCACGGGCTCGCATCGCTCTCACCGCCATGCACGCAGAAGATTTTGTCGTCAATGACCACGGAGAGGGTCAGGAAGTCGAACATGTCCGTGAAATAGGTCCAGACATGTGATCCACCGTATTTTCGCACGCATTCGGTGTAGAAGCCGTACGTCTGTTTCATACGTCAACCATGGACGTCCGGGGGCGTGAAGAAACGAGAAGGAAGGGTGAGGACGCACTTGGGTGACCGCTCTTGATTCGTGATTCCCCCGAATGAGCTGCACCCTGTCCGGCCACCGAAGCTTGAGGCAGGTCAGCAGCGATATTGTCTCCACGCTGAAGAGGCCGCGGTCCACATAGTCCCCTGCGCAGTGGATGAGCGCGAGCTGGGTTTGGGCGGCGGTGACGGCGTCACACACCGAGAAAAAGGTAGTTTGTGTGCGGCGCGTAGCCGCCTATTCTGAAGATTTCGACGAGGTCATAAAACTGGCTTGAATGCCGATCAATGGGTGTGCACTCACTAGCGGGACGGCGTCATTGCTCACCCATGGATGTCGCCCACTACGGTAACGGGCGCGCTAACGTGCACCACATTGGACTCGCGCATGAGGACCTCCTTTGTTTTTGCGCATATTTCGCGTAAGAGGGCCTCGTGCAGCAGCTGTTTCCGAAGTAATTGTGAGATACATGCGTCGAGATCGAAGGGGGCCATGAAGTCTAGGTCTGCGGTTACCGTAACAGAACTGACTCGGGTCGCGACTCGCGGCCAAGCGCGTCCTCGTGTTTGTGCCTGTTGTCGCCACCTCCGCATAAAGACATCGGCGCCTCCAGTACTGTCTTTCTACTGCGCTTGTCCCGGTTAGGCAATCGTGTATACTGAGTACTCAACGGTTGCGCGTGCGCTTTGCCGCCGCATCCCCCGCCTACCACGCACTCCTCGTCCGTTCTCGAATCTTCCGCCGCATGTCCTCCCCAGTGTTGCTGCAATGTTCTCGAACCGAAACGAATATACCCGTAAACTTCCTGTACGGGCATTAGACGATACGCCAGCGAAGCGGCCGTCCCCCCAGTCCATCAAATGTATGCCCAAAGTCCCCTCCCATCATCCACTCAAGCCAGCAATCTATCACGCCTCCCCGTCCCTCCATTTTCCCTAGCGGCCTATAGGGACCCACACCGTGCTTGCTCTCTTCGGACCCAAATTGAGGCTATCTATCCTTCGCTGTCGCTCGCCGCCATCCCATGAGCGGAACTTCCCCCCTTCGAAGGCGCCTTCATCGAGGCTCGCCCCGACGTCCCCCGCTTCGGTGTCAAGTAAGCTGCAATGTCCCTAGATTATGCCTCCCCCCGTCTCTGCCGCATGCGGACCGCTTCGTGTGCGCACATCGCTGCACAGCGCGGGGGTGGGGGGGGGGGGGGAGCGGCGGTTCTCCGTTCGCCCTGCGCAGGTGTCCGCCCGGACATGGGGCCCGTATGGCACGCTCCCGGAGCGCCTGCGCATGTCCGGTCGGTGCGTGCGGGCGAATCTGTCCTTTGCACTCGCGGCGCACGGCTGGCGCTACCCCTCTCTCACCCCCCCGGGTAAGCAACTACGCTTCTATGGCAGCGGTCGCATCCCCCTGATTATTATTTTTTTCCTTCCCGCCAGCGATCAGCAGCCACGGCGCGACGCGCCCTCCACGAGCCCGGAAATTTGGGGGCGGTGGAGCGCAAGCGGTCGGCGCGGTGGACCTTCCCCCCTCGCTCAAGGTTGTGTCCCCGGGGCAGCGCTCGCGACAGCTTCCAGGCGGCAATAAATTGGTGACGAGGATGGGTGGGGGAGAACTTCCGTGGTCGCCCCGCGGAGCTGTGGTTCCGTCCCCGCCCCCTTTCTGATCGGACGGCGGGCCCAGGGCGTGTTCTCACCGGACCACACGAGACGCGTTCGAGGTGGGGACGTCCCCAGAATGCAGACAGACGAGCCGTGTTGGTGTGCGCTCGATGGGAGTGGGCGACCGCGACGGCCTGCCGGTCGGGGCTGCAGCTCGAGCCGGCCAATGAGCGCGAGCGGTGGGTGGTGCGGAGCCCAGGGCCGCTGTACACGTACTGCCAGCGTACGTACAACGAACGAACGGCGCGGACAGCCCAGAAGCGCGCCCGTGCCATAGACTCGCAACTCGCCCAGCCGAGGATAGACCAGTTCTGTGGCTCGGAGGGATCTCCGATGAGATCTGCACGAAGGGTTGGGTTGGGGGGGGGGGGGACGCATCTCTCTCTCTCTTTCTCGCTCGCTCGCCCTCGCTCTCCCGCACGCCCACGATTTTCGCTTCCTGTGCGCGAGTGGCACAAGCTCGCGAGCGCACCTGGAGCGCAGTGGGCCCGGGTTGCGGTCGCGGGCGCTTGCTGGGCCCGTCCTGCCTTGTTCTCGCCGTAGCACGCTCGGTGGCACGCCTGATCCTACTGATGACAATATTACGGGCACCCCCCGCGGTGGGTGTGTCTTGTCTGCGGCGCACGGGGCGTGTGCCCCTCGGGCCGCCGTTGGTCGAATTCTACCGAGACAGGTGGTAGACGCGGCGAAAGCGTTACCGCGAGCGTGCCAGAAGTTGCCCGGCCGGGGGGGGGCGAGATTTTGATTGATCCATGTCTGAGAGAACAAGGAGGGCGGGTTTGCTGAGTCGTGCGGGGCTGGTGACAAGACGCTCGTGCGAGGCCGGGAAGCCAGACGCCGGGGAGGATGACGGAGACGGATGAAACGCGCTCGACGGGATGGAGGGGGGCGGGGTGGGATGGGATGGAGAGCGAGAGGCGTCGGGGAGGAGGGTCGGAGGATGGTGGAGTGTCCGCTCGCGAGCGGACTTGGACGAGGGCGGGCCCTGTCCTGAACGGGCGTGGATTTCCCCGCGTCTCTGCCGTTGCTCCTCGCATCTCGCATCTCGTATCTCGCATCTCGCCTCGCCCGCCATGCTCGTAAAGGCAGCCGCGATCCTATTCCTGCAGCGACATGACAGACCGCCCGTGCATGATACATCGTCGATCTGCTCCCACCCGGCACCGTACTTGGACAGGTTTGTTTCCCTATATATTCGCCCTGTCCCCTCCAGACAATATAAATGCAGCCCGTCCGCTTGTCTGTCCGCCATCCCACTCCTTCGCCTGGAATGGTTCTCCTCCCCACCATGGACAACGGCTACCCCTACTACACCGCCACCAGCACAGGCCAGGACTTGTCGTCCGCACAGCACCACCTCCGCCACCCTCAATCCCAGAGCTATCCCCGCCCGTCCGACCACCCCCATCCGCGCCATGTCTACTCCTACCAGCACGCCCAAGCACCCCAGTCCGTCCCAGCGCACGATGAACGCTACCACATCTACGCCCAGCAGCCGCAGCACCAGCACGGCTCGCCCTACCACTCGCCCACATCCCAGACAATGAGTGGCACGCTGCCTCCACCAACGCACCCGTCCCCGGGCTACTCCCGGAGTGCCACCCAGGGCGCCGGTCGGTACGACGGGAGCCCGTCCGGCGGGTTTGTGCCCCCTCTAGGTCGGTACCCCCCCCCCCTCCTCCCCCTCCTCCATCGCTCGTATGATCCGGGTTGTCCTCACCGACGGGGCGTTTCCTGACAGCGTCCACCCTGCACGACCTGCCGTTCAGCCCGCCGCGCTCCGCGGCGTCTGCGGGCGGCGGGGCGCGGAACAGCTGGGGGCCGCCGTCGCGGTCTCCGCCAATGTACGACCGGCGGGACGCGCTGCCGCTGCCGTCGTCGTCGTCGACGTACCCGCCGTCCGGAAACGGCGCGCAGCACCCGTCGCTCTCGCACTCGACGAGCTTCATCCCGACCCCGGCGCAGACGGCGCACTCGTACCGCGGGTACTCGTCCGGGTCGTCCTCCCCCGGCGGCGGCAGCGGCAGCGGCGGGGGCAGCGGCGGGATGCCCGTCGTCGCGTCCATTCCGCCCGCGTCGGGCGCGACGGCGCCGCAGGAGCGCTTCTTCTGCGACAAGTGCGACAAGTCGTTCGGGCGCGCGCACGACAAGAAGCGGCACTACGAGAGCGCGCACCTGCAGACGCACCACGAGTGCCGCTTCTGCCACAAGTGCTTCAGCAGGAACGACTCGCTCAAGCGCCACCAGGACAACGGCTGCGAGAAGGACCCCAGCTTCCAGCCGTGAGCGTCCTGCAACCCCTGCACCCCCCCCCCCTCCCCTTCCCCTTCCTCTTCCCCTTCCCCTGCGCCCCTGCGGGGTGTGCGTGTGCGCGCGCGACGTCGCGCACGAGCCTCGCCGTTCTGTTATACAGTACCCTATTCGTTCGATGGTTCCCCACGCGCCTGCGCCTGCGCCCGCGCGATCTTGACGGACGACGCCCCCGCACTACAGCGTGAAATATATTCCGCCGCAGCCGTCTGCGGTGACATTGCCCGCGACGACGCTCCGCTTCTGGTTCGTATCGTATGTACCCGCCGACGTGCCCATGCTCGGCGTAATCGTGGAACGCGCTCTCCGGCTCGGGGGGTCGGGGGGTCGGGGCGTTCTGTCAGTAGCTAGCTTAATATGACCGCGTGGCCTGCCCGCTTCTCTGCCCGCTTAGTGCGCTGCAGCGCGAGTGCTGCGCGGCGCCGTGTGTCCGGCGCGCGCGACACAGGCATGGACTGGGAAAAGAGCTCGCGCCGCGGCGCAAGGGTGACGTAGGAATGGAAGACGCCCCGAGGAGAATTAATGGAATGCGCAGTCGTGTGCGTCGTCGTCGTCGTCGTCGTCGTCGTCGTCGTTGTCCTCTTTGGCGGGTCGACAGCATCAAGATTGGAGGATGTTGCGCCGCGGACGTCCATGCGAGAAGCGCGTCGCGAGCGAGCGCTGTGACTCGGAGCGGGAGGTGGACGGGTCTGTATGATCATCATTAACGCTGTCCGCGGCAGACGCACGTCTGCGGGCGTGGGACGAGAGACGAGAGCTGGAGGAGGCGAGCGTACTTGTGCGAGGCGATGCGCTTCGACGGCGGGATCGAGATCGGGGCCCCCGCGGACGAGGGCGGACGTTCCCGATCCGGATCGCGGGAGCACAAGACCCCACGTCAGCCGCGCCCGGGGATCGTGTCGCCGGAGGGCTTCCCGCCTGCGCCTGCGCCTGGACGACTCTGTGCGCTGCCGTGCCCAACGATCCGCCCCATTCTACGACGCCCGTCCTGCGCTCGACGCGACGACGGGGTCCGCGGGGCTGCGCCGAGTAGTGCAGTGCAGTGCAGTCCTCCCTACGCGCGTATGCAGTCATTCCATGGCGCGTCCACCCCGCCGCCGGCTCGAGCCGTCCCAGACCGTCGGGCAGGGCAGGGACGCACCCAAATCTACCCAAATGACGGGTCCCGGCGCGCGCGTGCTGTAAGCAGTATGTAGCACTACTCTGGGTCGGGGGTGGTTCATCTCAGCCTCAGCCGCCGCGCTCGCTTCGCAGAGATATGTATCGTGCACGGCTCTCCACGCTCGTCTTCTCGCCCATCGCGATTCCAATCGCCGATGCGCCCGCACACACGCTCGTCATCGCGTGCCTCCCGGCTCGCCCGCTGCCCCTCGCCACCCACCCACCCTCACGCACGCACGCGTGAGCGTGAGCGTGGGTGGAAAGCTTAGCCTCCTCCGCCTCTCCGATGCGCTAACCTGTCTGTCCCTCCACCTCGTCCGAAGAGAGACGGAGGTTCGCGCAACGACTCGCACGGCGCATGCGAACAGCACACAGCACACACACACACGCGCGCCCTCTGCCACCCCGAGCCGCCGGCAGACGAGCCCGTCACGCGCGCCGATGCCGAGGAGAGAGAGCACCCGGCCGGGGGGGTGTTTGCACGTCCAGTACGCTCGTTGCCCTAAACGGCGCATACTGCGAAAAGCGTGACGCAGTCCGCGCGCGCGCGCCCGCGTGTGCACCCCCTCTGCGCTCGCCCGCTGCCCTGGGAGCTGGTGTGCGGGATAGGCGCAAAGGAGCACGCGCCGTGCTCCTCCGACGAGCGCCGGCTCGGCCCAGGAGCAGGAGCAGGGCGAACGCGGGTCAGGTGTGCGGGGGGTGCGTCGCGCTATGTAACCATTCGCGGCCGGAATCGCAGCTTGCTCGGACGAAGGTGGGCGTGGAAGGGGGAAGGCAATGAGACCAAAGCGCGCTCGGATCGTGATAGAGTCCAAGATAGCATGGCGATTCAGTGCGCGGGGGGCGGGCGAGGGAGGCGAAGTCGGAGGAAGAGGGGGGAGGGGGGGAGGAAGGCCGACGTGGACATCGTGGCCGATCCGAGGAGGACGCCTGTCGTCTCTGCGGTCGACGGGATTGCCCATCGCGCCTCATCACTGTGGGCGCGCCATCCCCGCGGAGCGGTGCGATGTCCATGTTCGCAGCCACCGTGCGCCGACCTCGTCCAGCTCGAGTGCACGAGGACGTCGCCCGCACACCAGGCCCCAGGCTTCCAAACGATCCACGGTGGCCTCGGGTGACCTCTCCGTGCGATGCTGCACACCATACGTACACACCCGCGCCGGCATCGGTCGGAGCTGATGGGAGCGGGACAAGATGCTGCGGGTCGGGTTCGGGCAATGCGCCTGCGCTGCTCTCTCTTCGCCCGATGACGGGGCTGGAGAAGGGAGAGGACTGGCCGGCAAGGCGATGGAAGCCGGTCTGATTTCATTCTCCAACACGACCCGAGACGCAACTCTCACCGGCGGTCCGGGCATTTGTCTGCGACGCTTCCTGAAAGGATGCGCACTGGCATCCGCCTTCGCCTGCGCCTGCGCCTGCGCCTGCCTGCGAGTGCAGATGTCTGTCTCGAAACGCCTCCGTCGACGCCCAACATGTCATCCACATCTCTCTCGTCCGCTCACACAGATCCACACTTGACACACACCACACCGCAGCATCTCTCGGCAACTCCCCCCGCACACAACAGGCCGTCGCATTCCCCCCTCCAGCGTACGTTCGCACCGGCCAGCTCTCCCGCACGTCGCTATCACATACAATACACGTACACAATCACCCCAAGTCAGACAGCAGAGATAGGGCCATCGGGGCGTCGTCCGCTGCGACCACAGCCCGCCGCACACCCTACTCGCTCTCTCCCCCGCCGTCGCTGCTGCCCCCCTCGTCACTGCCGTGGCCAAGACCCTCGATCTGGACGGCCGCGCCCGCCGCGCCACCTTCGTCGCGTCCCTGCCCTTCCCCATCCTCTCCCTCTCCCTCTTTCTTCTTCTTCAGCTTCGCGATAACCTTGTCCGCCCGGTTAAAGATGCCACCCGTGGGGGCGCCGCACGCCGCACACTTTGGCGTCTTCGCGAAGCGCTTGATCGCGCACGCCGAGCAAAAGTAGTGTCCACAGCGCGTGACGACGGGTTCCGTGTACGGCTTGCGGCAGATGATGCACGCGAACGGGATGTCCTCGTCGTCCGAGTCCGACCCAGAGTCCTCCTCGGCTTCTTTCCGCGGGTTCTCCGCGAGCTTGTCCAGCTGCCAGCCTTGCAGATCTAGAGCGAGCCGCGTCAGCGATGACTGCACAGACCGCACGAACATACAGGGACTTGCAGGTGCCGCGGTCGTGCAAGAACTTGCACGTGTCTCCGTAACCGCAATATCCCGTCTCTGCCAAGGCTGGGTTAGCGGACGCCCCCTCGCACGCACGCGACAGACGCACCCTTGTAGTCTTTGCACACGTCGGGCTGGTAGTCCACGATCGTCACCGTCCGGATCGTGCTGTTGTTCGACCGCTGCGGCCCGACGCGCATCGCCTTTGGGATCTCCTTGTCCTTCCTGATGTGCGACTTGTACGCCTTCTGGCCGTGGTACATCCCGTCGTCGGGCACCTCCTCCTCGTCCTCCTCCTCTCCCCGCCGCTCGCTCTTTCGCCGCTTGGCGAGCAGCGCCTCCGCCTCGTCGCCCTCCAGTATCTCCAGCGCCGCGTTGACGTGCGAGCCCTCCACCGTCCACTTCATGTCGGGCCCGTCGCGGCGGCCCGCCCCCGCGTCCTCCAGCTCCTCCCGCTCCCGCTGCGACACGGTGCGCTTCGTGCCGGCGCTGAGGAGGTTTGCCGCGGACCTGCGCGAGGGCAGGACGACCTGCGAACTTGAGGACGAGGGCGCGGGGGCGGGGTGCGTGCTTGCGGGCGGGGACGCCGACCGCTTCCTCGCGGTCGCTGGCCGGCCGCGCCCCTTCTTCTTGAAGAACGGAACGGTGACGTTTTCGGTGGATGCCATGGCGGAGAGGCGACAGAAGACGAGCAACGACGAGGGCGAGGTAGAGATGGAGATGGAGATGGAGGACGTACGTGAACGTGGTGGACCGTTCCAAGTCGACTTTGTGGTGGCTGAAGTCAGCGCCCATGACGGATTAGTCAGCGCCTCCATCAATAACGAATACGGCGCTTACTCAGTGCTGCTGCTCGACTTGGTAAGTACGCTCGCTCGCTAATCCCCCTTCGGACGATCTGGTTCTTGAGCGTCGCCGCTCGCTCACATAAATGCTGTCGAGTCCTGCTCTCGCTACGCGGGGAAGAGGGCAACAAGCTCAAGGCACGCCAGGCCGACATGCCCGGATAGCCACACAGTCCAAGTATCGATCGGCATGCCGTCAGGACCAACTCGACTCGACTCGACTCGACTCGACTCGCCTTTGACAACCCCGCTCGACGCGAATACGGCAGGGCCACGTCTCGCAGGCTCGCGGCTCCCCTCCTCGCTCCGCGACACACCCGTGCTTGCGCGTGCGCACACCCGCCAATCCAACTCCCTCTGCGCGGTCGTCGCCCTACCCGCGACGCTCCGGTCCCTCCGCCGCCGTCCTCGGGCCTGCGAGGACTCCAGAAGGCTCCCGCTCGGCGACGCGAGGCGGGATGTGGCGCAGCCGCACGCTAGCGCACACGCCCGATGCGTGGGAGCCCCCCTCTCCCCCCTCTCCCCCTCTCCCCCACCCCCCTCGCGCCGCCGTGCCTCATCGACGACAGGCCCGCCATCGCCCGCTGCGCCCCTTCCCGCGCGCGTTCGCGTCCGAGCAATGACGGCGGCAGCTTATCTTACGCGACTTCCCCGATGTCGGCCTCCCACAGTCCGTCCCGGACGCCTAACCGCCCCCCTCTCCCTCCCCAGCACCCAGCATATCTGTCCGTTAGACTCGCGGGCGCGCTCGCGCGAGGGGGCGAGGATCTTCGCTTCGCTTCCGCCCGCCGTGATCCGTGCGGGAGTGGACGTGTGGCCTTTGCTGCGGCGCGCCCTGACCGCCAGGCTAGCAGCCGCCTTCGCAGACTCGAGGGGGCGCGCGCGGGGGGGGGGGGGGGGAAGGGGAAGGGGGGTATACGTATAAGGCTACACGTCCTCGCGATCGCCCCCCGAGGCTCGAGCTCCGTCACGGTCGCTCCTGCCATGCGTGCTGTCGCCCGCGCAAGTACTTCCGCGGCGGTGCTCGTGCTCTTCAGCCTCCCGCACTAGTCTGGATCCGCGCCAAATCCTACAGGGCGGGCCTGCCAAAGTGCAAGACGGGACGCGGGGAGTTGCTCTGTATGCGTTCCCGCCTGGGGATGTATGGTAATGTCTGAGCTCTGGGGCCCATCCCACCGCCCGGCGTCGATACGATCCTCACCCGATGTTCCTCCCTCAGTCTCGTCCCAGCAGCGCCATTCATGCCGCCTCCTCCCACACGGCGCACGCGGCAGGCACGAAACGAAACGAAACGACACGACATGGTACTTGGCGCATCTCGCCTACCGCACCGAACACGAGCACGAGTGAAGGTGCCTCGTGCGCGTCACACACGCCCGAGTAGCAGCAACAGCAGCAACAGCAGCAGCGGCAGTAGTAACGGCACCCCCCCCCCCTGCTGCCGTGCCTGACCACGCTGAGCATGAGCATGAGCATGAGCATGATCTGCGCCCCGCGCACGCTTCTTCCCAGCGCCCATCCCCCTCCTTCCCCTCCTTCGTGGGCGGGTTTGGCAGGGAAGGGGCACCGTGGCCCGCCCGGCGCGGAAGCACTTGAGCCGCTTCCGCTGGCGTTTGCGCGCGCCCGCGCACGCGAAGCTCGGCGCCACCGCCCCCGCCTTCGCTGCACTACGCCATCGGGAGGAGGGAGGAGGAGGACGGCCAGGCGGGGAGGAGGGGGCGGAGGGCGTGGCCTCACGGGCGGCGGCGTGTCGCTCCCTGGCAGGCAGACCTGAGGCTAGCTGGCCACGGTCCTGCACAAGCACCGGGATGCGCCGCTCTCACTTGCTACGCTCGGTCAAATCGGTCGGTCGGCTCGGGGACTCTCCGGGATCGGGCCCTGGTGCGTCGCGCTTTGGGGGAAGAGCCCTGAGCAGCGCCGTCTGGCAGAGACTGCAATACTACTTAATAGCTCGGCGCTCAGCCCTCAGCCCTCAGGGATGTTCCTCGAGTGTCGCAAGTCGCGACTCGCACGGTATGTTTCTTCCCCGCCACGCCCCGCTTCTGCACCCAGCGAACGACGGCCCGCGTCCATGTCATCGTCACTGTACTAGTACTGTTGGTGTTGTGCATGTGAGCGGCCCGGGGTGCTCCGCGACGTCGCGCTGTGTGCTTCTTGATGATGTTCGTTCGCCGACCACGTATATCACCGTACCGTGTGGCCCAGCTGTAGGCTGCTATTCATAACGGCTACTACAGTGCTTGCTTGCGTCCGCATCCGGTTCGCGCGCGCGGGCGCAAACGGTGCGCATGATCTGATACTAGTACTAATCCTGATACTAATACAGATACATATACAGCCCGCAGATGGATCTCGTCATGTGCAAATTTTCGACGAGCGCGCTGTCAGCGTGACTGAGACGTAAATTTTTCGAGTCTTACCCGAGGCACAGCCTCCGTGAGTTGGATCGCGTACTTGTGTTTCGACGTTCGTCGCGTGCGAGACTCGCATTGAGGAGAGAAGGAGAGAGGATCTAGGGGATACATTGCTTGGTACTTCTCTGCGCGCGCGCGCCCCCCCCCCCCCCCAATACGCCGCGCCGCTCTGCTCTGCTCTGCTGTCCTTCGGAGTCCCATTACCGGGAGTACACTATACGGAAAACGGAGACGAAGCGGGAAGAGAAGAGGGGCGTGCGCGAAGGAAGGGAATGATATACAGACCCGCGGAGACCTGCCGTCTCCGCCGCGGCGAAAGTAATAAAACTGCAAAGAAAAAGACGCAAGCAACCCCAGAAACCCACCCGCGCATCGGTGGTGGAGCCAAGACGAGAGACGAGAGAAGAACGGGGGAGAGCCCGACAACAATCCGCACCAGCCACGTCGAGCCCCCCCCGCTCACTGGGAGTCGTCGTCGCGCGCGCGCTTCACGCCCGCCGCTGCATTTTCCACCGCCGGAATTTGCTGGTGGAGCGACTGTTGTTGCTGCTGCTGCTGCACCGCGCCCGCACCGGTCACGCCGACGACGAGGCCCTTGAGCCAGCCGTTCTCGCGGCGGAGCGCCTCGCACTCCTTCTCGAGCTCGCTCACGCGGACCTCGAGCTCCTTCGCCTTGCGCTCGAGCGCGGCCTCGCGCTCCTTCTTCTTTAGCCGGAAGCGCGCGGACGCGGCGGTGTTCCTGCGCCGCTTGTCCTCTGCGACGTTCGGAGGGTTGCCCGACGACTTCTCCTCGTTTCCCTCCGCGGGGCTATCGGCCTGGGAGACCTCCGACGGGGACGAGATGGACGTGCGCGCGGAGCGGTGCCGTTTGGTGGTAGTGGTGGTGGTGGTGCTAGCGGCGGGGGTGGATGCCTGGGAGTGCTGTATGGACTCGGCCCCGGTGGGCAGGCCGGGGTTCGGGCCAGGACGGAAGGTGGACGCGTGCATCGAGAGCAGGTGCGCGATGGTGGTCGCGGGGTTCGCGGGGAGCGCGGCCTGGGGCGCGGGCGGAGGGGGGACCATGAACGGGTCGATCCCGAAGCCGGCGAGGATGCTGTTGAGGTCGAACGGCGGGAGCTGGGAGCCAGAGGGCTCGCCCGAGGACTGCGCGGAGTGGGACACCCCGGTGGGGGGCAGCACGGTTCCCATCACCACGTTCTCGTGCGCCTGGGTCTCGGCTATGCCGCTGCGCTGCAGGTCTTCGTCGTCGTTGTAGCGTTCGGGGTCGTCCTCGCTGCCGTCGTCGAGCAGGCTGCGCTTGCCATCCCGGGCGTCTTTTTGGGCGCTCTCGCCAGAACGGCTCGAGACGAGGGGTTCATCCGACTGGAAGTTGAGGTTCGTCCAGAGGTCGAGCTGGGCGTTCAAGTCGGGGAAGGGCGGGACGGAGAGGAGGTCGGCGTCTGAGAGGTAAGGGTTGGGCGGCTGGATGGGGTGGACGATGTTGAGGCCCTGGAGATTGGATGGTGCCATTGGTAACGTGGGTTTGCGTGCTTGGTGAGAGTGTGTTGGTGCTATATGAACGGAAGCCGAAAATCGAGATTGGCGGGTTGTGTAAGGACTGGTGTTTCAGTAGTCAGCACCGCGGGCGGTGGGGGCTGTCGAGCGGGGAGGCATACCTCGAGCAGCGCGCGAGAGAGGGCGCGAGGAGGTGGCCAGGGAGAGCAGGAGGACGGGCGGGGATGATGGTGGTCAGAAGCACTCTCACTTTGTCCTATCTCTATCTACTCCGCCCGCCGCAAATTACTAAGACTCTCGGGTCTGCCCTTCCGGCTTCTGCTCCCACAGACGCCCGTCTCCCGCCCGAGCGTCTCCCTGCGCCACACAATGCCACACTAGCCTCCCAAGCACGCCCCTCACCCTCTTCACCCACCATCGCAGGTTCGACCTTCAAACCCACTACTAGGCACGCAGATCATTCACGTAAAAAAACCTCGGTGGGTACGTTACACACCCGGAGTAAGGAGGGAAGTGTCCCGATCGGGGGCGCCCCCCCTATTTCCATCGATGCAGATTGCCCTGGCCGCCGGAACAAACCTCTCGCCGCCGCATTGACTCGGTGCGCCGTCCAAAAGTCAACAGCATATACACCGCGGTCCCTCCACGGCCAAGCCATCACCCCAGTACCCGACGCACGACATGCAAGCCTACAATGGCGAATATTTGCCCTCCTCCAACCGCCCCGACGGGCGAGGACCACAGTCCTTGCTTGCAGCGCGCCCCTCTTCCTTATCGCCCGCGCACATCTACGCAACGCGGTCGGTGGGAGCGGGTCTGAGCGCCGCCACACACACTCGCCGCGCGAAGCGTTTCTGCCACAGTCAGCTGCCGCCGCGCTGACCAACGTTCCCATTGCATGCCGTTGTGGGCCAGAACGTGGGCCGTGCCATGCGTACGGGACGAGTACTGACAGCGCGCGGGGGGAACGCGGCCCGGCCGCGCGCGCGTTCTGGTATAGGCAGTGGGCCCGGCCAGAGATGGGACTCCGGGAATGCCGTCTTATGGGGCGGGCAGCATATTCGTTCAAACTCCGTCGAGGTCTGTCTTCAGCGCAGCAACGCGCTCGTTTGATCCCGGAGAACGTCCCAGGACCGCATGACCGAGTGTCGGGATCCACAGCGGAGTTCCGTAGCCATGCGGTAATATGTTCCAGTTTCGCACCAGCCATCATGGGGTGCGCTGGAGACAGGCGGGCTCTCGATAAATAACCGAGTTGTACTACTGAGGAAGTTAGAGTGGGTATTACGGGGCGAGACATAACGATAGCGAAGTCCTGGGGTAATAATATACTCGATCCCCTCTGCGGGGCGGGATGGAGGGGGAGCGGGGGGGGTTAGGCAATGATGTTTCGACGCTGCGGTCCGAGTATCTTCAGTGGTGGTTTCATCATGTTCTCCACCGGCCGGGCGAGCTGGAACCCAAAAAAAAACAACTCCTGCGGCCTCATCCTGCCGCCACGGTCCGTATCATCACACATTGGCCCTCCCCGAGGCCCGGCCATTGGCTACGAGCAGCGGAGAGGCGCCTTGGCTTGCTTTACAGAAGATGCTTCCAGCCGGCATCGCGGCACTTCTTCACGAGACGCTTGACCTCCTGCGACCGAGCGCGGGTGGTGACGAGCAAGGTGTCGGGCATGTCGACGATGACCAGATCGTCCACGCCGAGGAGCGACACCAGTCTGCCCGAGCCGGGCACGACGATACCCCCAGCAGCCTGTTCCGTGACAACTGCAAACGCAAGGGTGGGTCAGATCACTGCATGCGGACGCGCCGACGCCGACGACGGCCGCGGGAGAACGATACGCACCGAGACCGCTGTCTCCAAGAATGCGCGGCTGGTTGGACTCTGCGGGGAGAAGTTCCGCGAGCGAGGAGAAGTCTCCGACGTCGTCCCAACCTGCAAGTCAAACCGCGCGGGTCAGCAACGTCCACGGGCATGCGCATCGACACTCAGCAACGAGAGCGGAAGGCTCCGACTGACCGAACGTGGCGGGCACGACCGCGACTCTGCGGTCGAGCGCCGCGGGCTCGGCGACCGCGTTGTCGATGGCGATCTTCTCGAGCCCGGGCCAGATCTCCTCGAGCGCCGCCGTGCGGAGCGCCTCGTCGTCCCACGCCCGCGCGATCGTCTGCAGACCGTCGTGCAGCTCGGGCTTGTACTCCTTCAGGAGCTCCATGAGGAACGTCGCCTTCGTCACGAACATGCCCGCGTTCCAGCGGTAGTTGCCCGTCTTGATGTACGCCGCCGCTGTGCGCGCGTCCGGCTTCTCCTTGAAGCTCGACACGAGCCGCGCGTTCGGCGCGTCCTGCAGCCCGACCTTCTCGCCCAGACGCACGTACCCGAACCCGGTCGACGGGTGCGAGGGCGCGATGCCGATCGTGACGAGGTAGTCCTTTTTCGCGACCTCGACGGCCTCCGCAACGGCCGCGAGGAACGCGTCGTCGCCGGAAATCATGTGGTCCGCGGCGAACGAGCCAATGATCGCGTTGGGGTCGCGGAGTGCGAGAACGGCGGCGGCGAGACCTATGGCCGCCATGGACTCTTTCGCACTCGGCTCGCAGATCAGGTTGTGGGGGAGCAACTCGGGAAGCTGCTCTTTGATGCTCGTAACGTGTGCGGGGCCAGCGACAATTGCCGTGCGCGCCGCAGAAGACAGAGGAATGAGACGGTCCCAGGTAGCCTGGATGAGCGAGCGACCCTTGAGCGTGAGGTCGAGGAGGAACTTCGGGTGTCCTTCGCGCGAAAGCGGCCAGAGACGCGTACCCGCACCACCAGCGGGAATGACAACCCAAAACCCGGGAATATCACGAACGCCGAAGGGGAATTGGGTGAGTGCATGGTCGCCGAGGGGTGAGGGCACGTGGATGCTAGGGGGCACAACAAGCGAAGGAATCATGCCAGGCGACAGGAACGGAGACTTCGCTCGAAGCTGTGGGCTTCCAGGAGCGGGTGTTGTAAACCCGGGCGTTCCGAGTCTAGAGTTGTTGTTCTGCTATGTCGAGTCAGCACACCTGCGCAAAAAAGTTGTACGAGACACGCGAGTGGAAAATACATCATACAGAACACATCTATAAGCCGCTGGCATGGACCAATACTGGAGGCATGCTGGCCAAGGCACAGTCCGATTTTCTCGGACGGACTTTACCCGTTGCACCGCACGGCCTCTTCGAGACCTACTGCGGAAGTCGAAAGCGATTGCTGCGCGATGTTACAGCCGCCACAAGGGCGGGTCTTGCCCCATCCAGAGCCAACGTTGCCCTACATTCCGGCGACCTATGCCCGACAAAGTTCTACGCTGGCCGCGATATGCCTGTCGAAACTCGGTTGGAGTGCGGGGTCGGGGAAAGGTCGCCGGAGATAGAACGCGCGCGAGAGCTCCGTGACCACAAGGCGTATCGGCGCAGGGCGTCCAGGAGCGAAAGCGGGGACTACGAGCGGAAGGACCAGGGGGCTTACCTGGATACCCTCGCGAACCTGGCGTTCAAGGCTCGCGTTCGCCTGGCGGAGCTCGTGGCACTCGGAGCGTAGCTCTGCAATCTCAATTTGCTGTACGAGCACGCGTCAGTCAAATTTCAAGGATGAAAAAAGGCGTGTCGGGCTGCTCACCGACTTGTGCACGGCATCCAATATCTGCTTGAACATGAACTCGATCGCGGGCCCGCCAGAGGCCTGCGCGACGGCAGGGTTGTTCGACACGCTGACAGACATCGTCGCTCGGTCGCTAGCTGAGACTATGGTTATCGCGGAGGGAATGATGGAGATGAGGAGGAAGAGGTTGCGGGAGAGAGGTAGTACTTGTACAACTTGACACGTCCGCTCAGTACAGCTCCGTCCGCGCCTACGGCTGCGCCGCAAGGGCGGGCCCGGCCGAGATTCATCGCTTTCATAGATCCCGTGGGAATTTTGACGGGCGCCAAACGCCGTCGGGCATCGAGCGAGACTGAGCTAAGGTCTCGAGCGATGCGGGCCTGACGGTACATGTAACGGCGTTCAATGAGCGGGTGCAGCGCACAGGGCGGCGGCTAGGTCATCTAACATATCTATACGGTGTGGGCGAAGATGGTGGACTCGAGTTTTTACGACAGAGGCCACAATACAGCCTTCGATCTGAAGGTGTAGACGGTAAAGTACTTATGTCGGCGGGTATGCTTTGATCAGTTGCCTTGTTTCCCGATGGCGCAATCCGGAGAAGATGCACACCGGCAGTCCTAAGCGTTCAAGTTCCATTCTCTAAGGATCCAGCCTGGAGCATCGGGGAATCGTGGGTTGGTGAATATGGTCGACCGTGATGTATGCCGTCCGCCCGGAGTCGGAGGAACAATCGGAGTCGTCCCGCTGGATTCGAAAATCAATCGCATCGGCTTCTCGTCAAGTGTGCCCACCCTACTGTTGTTTGTCTTTATATGCCTGACTACCAGAGAATATGTGCATTATTGCGCCTGTATGGACTGCAGGACTCACGGGTGGTCTGGACTGCCCGAGCGTCGCGATGCATGAGCCGTAGCACCTTTCGGCACGACCCAACGCCGAGCGATACTTCATCCCGCGATGCGCCGCATTTTATTCTCCGCTGTTGCACGCGTCGGTCGCGGACGTCATGCTTGAGCATCATACGCGGGTTGTCTGATCTTGGTCCTCCACGACGGGTTGTGCTGGTTCGTGTCTAAAGAGCTGGCTTCATCTGGCTGTTATTTTCGTCATGCAACAAGCGCTCGGCTCGATAAGCACTCAACGTTCACGTTCAACCTTGGCCGACTGCAGCTGATTTCCACTAGACAGCGCAACAGTACGATGAACCTGGTGACATGCTCTGAACTCTTGCGATCGAGAAAAGATCCGTGGCGGGTATACTGGCCACTGCTGTTGAGCATCGACTGCCCTTAATCCCCAAGACCTAGCACCGTGGTGGCATGAGGTCTTTCCTGACCATTGCTAAGTAGTGGTGAGCGCCCTGATTACTGCTCCGATCACGAAAGAGAAACCGACATACCGACTGCCAGGTCCATCTTGCGTCGTGAGCCTACTGCAGAAGAGTCTCGCAAGACCGGTCTCCATCAACATCGGGTGACCGTCGTATCTGAAGGCCTCAGAAGATACTGTCTCTGGATGTTGATAATTCGCCGGTGGTAGGTTGCGGCTTCGTTGAAGGTGAATTTGGATCGTGGCATGCATGTCGGGGATCAGCAACGATCCAAGGCGGTTTTTGAATCGTGAGGGGGATGTACACACGGAGGAACTGAAGTGTCTGGCTTCGTAATGTGCAAGTGAACAGTCCACGCCAAGATTATCCCCACATGTCGATAGGAGTGAACCCCTCCCAAGAAGACTGCCAGTGAGTATTGCCAGCAATAGAACGACAAGACGGATAGGAGATAGCTCAAGCGGGCACAAAACGCGTTCGAGGAGGTGGCGACGTTTGCGTGAGTCCACCTGCGACGGGATGGGATCGTCGCGGGAGGACTGACTGCAGTCTGCGGTATATCCCCGTGCGCCGCCGGTAGACACCCTCGATGTGCCCGCTTGTAGGAGCAGCAGCTCTCCCGAGTACGGCACAGAGCCTTCTCAGGGTCCTTTTCGACCAACCGAACCGCAAGCTGGGTACTCACCGTGTAAATGGCAGGACTTCCACAGTGCACCTCATGCTCTCCGTTCATTTCGAAGTGAAGGATCCGCGACGCGGTGACGATGGTTCGGCGGCCTGATACTTAAATGGGCGTGTCACCGCCAGCCCTGCTAATGTTCGCTCGCAAGGCCGCGGAGAAGTAGAGGCTGTGAAGAAGCTGAGGTGAGAGAGGACGACCGCGGTGCAAAGCTGTCCGTGTGGTCTCAGAGATGAAGTGGGCTGACGCCAATGGCTTTGAGCAGCTTCCAGCCGTCTGTTGGCAGTCGTCTGAGCTTCTGGGAGGTTCTTGGGCCATAGCGCCATTAATGCTGCCGAGCTCCTTCACGGTCCTTCCCGTTCAGCGGGTCGCGAGTTTCCCGACCACTGCAGACGTTGATACGACGACTCGGATGACATCGACAATGACTACGCAGGTTGAAGAGCTACTAGGAGGTGTCGGTTGCGAGCAAAGGTGTGCTCGCCGCGACCGGAAGCGCGGGTGGGAGAGGAGTTATCCTGGCGCTCTGCCGCCTCTTCGCCCTTACGGAATATTCGTATGACGGTGGACACGGACGAAACAGCCGCGACCCCATCCTCCATCTCGAACCCCTCGCGTAGTACGCGTCGCATCTCTTTGCACCACCACCTCCATCACCGCCCCACTCCCCTCTCAAGACTGTCCGCCGGACCTTACGCTCCCCGTGATCTTGTCTTCTGCCTCCATCTGCGCGAAAACAGTATTGCTATATGCTTTCTGGAGCTCTGTCCGCTCGCCACTGGCTCACGCTGTGAACATTGTGCTTTTTGAAGGTCCACTGCACCCGGCCGCCTGCGTCGCTCCTCCGCAAGAAGGGGCCCTAGAGTTTGTTGCTAAATGTTGCAGTCTAATAGCCGTTTGCTTTCGTTTATCCAACTTCCGCGTAATTTGGAATTTCTGGTCGCTGCCACAAGTCGGGTGCCCAACATACGTTCCCAAGTCGCGTCCATCGCGCCTTTCTCGCCGCTCAAACCCAATGCACGCCATTCCCCAATCTCCAAGGCACGCAGTTCTCCAGCAGAAACTGTGCCCTCGTTCCGGCACACTTCTCTGATGCCTCCTTGCTATCGTGCCGTATACGCATCGTCGCCCGCTACTTCTGCGTCCGATGGGCGTTTCCCCTGATCCGGACCAGCTCGCGAACGTGTTCCCGTCGTTTGAACTCAAAACTTACGGTCCGAGGGCGGAGGACATCTGTTGGTTCCCATCGGTGAGCATACGCCTCTCGCTTTAGATGCCTAATATGAATTGGGGGCCCTCAGACAAGAGATGCGGGCCGTGGTAGCTGCCCTCCTTTTTCGGCATACGGATAGGAGCCTTTACGCGACCCTTCATGGTCGATTATTTCCGGCTCTCGGTCACTTCAAGTCCTGGACGCCGGAAACCGCTCTAGAACCAAGGGTTATCCAAATTCTCCTTGTGCGCTGCGGTCTGGACAAGTGGCGAGCACGCCAAATTCCTGTCAGCATTCAGTGTCCGCTGTATCTCAATGGATCCGACGCAGTCAAGGTAGATTCCCTCCCTCAATTGACGTCAAGTTCACGTTCTCTTTCAGGTACTTGATTATGCGGGTGCACCCACTCCGGCACCGCCGGCAGCAGCAAAAATAACTATCTCGTCTGCAAAAGTCATCGACGCTGTGTCATTACAAATATTATCATACATCACGACTCGCTTATTCGATGACATCGCCCGACACACACACTACAACCCTGACCGACTCCAGGCTGATTGTGTTAATGCGCAGCGCCGCTTTCGAACATCAGTTCTGCATCTCCACGTCGGCTATGCCTATCAAGTGTATCTCTGTCGTCGAGATAGGGCGACTTCCCGCCGGGTCCTATACCACCACACCAGACCCGTGATGCTTCTCGCCCGGACTGGCCGGGAGAAGGTCCGCACATCACACTGCGTGTCCTTTCGTGAGGAGCTCGTTTGCGCATTACGCTCTAGATTAGTCAATTCAAACATTCCTAGATTGCTCAAGGCCGATCGGAAACAGCACGGCGGCTGCCAGGAGGCAGGCTCGTCATCCCGACCAGTTCATCCCATGGTGCGCCCCTTTCGAGCGGACATCACTCTATCAGGAACGTTCGTCGGTACTCCTACAGGCCACGCTAGACCTATGAAGAGCTCCTTCGCGATGCCACCCGGCTTCAGATTTTTCCTTCTAGAGGTTCGCGGCTCAAGGCCAGAGCGATCGCCCACCACGGTCGTTGCGCAGCACAGTGGATGCGTCAGCGAAGAAATGCGGACTTTTTGCTCGGGGAGGCGGGCCCAACGATTGCGGGCCCTCAACCTGCCATTCCTTGTCTCCCACAGGTATTTCGCACACGTTAAAGCAGCCATCCCGGTTCAAGGGGTCGCCAGAGTTTGTTAACGATCGATCAGCATATTGCATCAGAACGGCGCCCACGCCCGTCGTGCACCATCTCCCGCCCAGCTTTGCCTCACTAGCCTCCGACCATCTAATAGGGATAGCCACTGGTTCATATTGGTCAAGCGGAGACGACTGATCGATCAGCCGTCGAGTCGCCGTTGACCCCGCGACGCCGCCAAATGCGACGCAGGCTGGCGCCGCGGACGTCGCTTCAAACTCCGAGTTCATCGATTTCATTTCAGGTACAATATCGATCTTGTTTGTCCAAGTTCGTGAGGCTGATAAATCAATGTGAGATACCAGACCAGACTATCTGTAGTTGGCAATTGGGTATGCTAACGGGAATTTACGCCTGGCTGCTACAGCCCTCCAGAATCCCGAGCTCTGTATCGAAGTAGATTGGCTAGAACACGGCTCCGAAGCGCTGGAAGCATCTGGGGCCACGCTGCTGACCACACGTGTCGCTGAAGTCGGCGGTTTCTATTCGTACCAAGGGTTTCTGGACCTAGACACGATGTTGGGGGCAACTCGTTCGTTGTACGTCAATCCTCTATGAGCCATTCAACTCTCACTCACCTACCCTCCGCGTGCCCTTACATGTGCTGGACCGTGCCGGCAGAGAACGCGTCTCGGCCATAGCTCTCAATCGCGTGATTTGAAGAGCTTCCTCCCCTTGCTTCGCGTTCGGGGACGTTCGCTCGCTGTATGAATGTGGGCGAAGCGAGCGCAAAGAGGGAGCGCGGCTCCCTTCGTGGCCGTGGAAAGTCGCGCCACGTTTCTTTCATGCTCGCCGTTACTCGCGGTTCGATACCGAGTTTGGTAGCGGGGCTGCCACCCCTCTCGCCGCCGTACCAGCGTTCAGCCAGACGACCGCACCTGTGACCCGAAAGATGGCCCCGGATTTGTACAGCGCAGCGTGTCCAATCGCATTTGACGCATCTCGAAACCGCCGAACGTCTACCGGTTCATGTCCGGCGAGCAGAGCTCGTAAAGCAGCCTGCAAGCAGCGCGACATGGGCGCTCAGCCTCCCTAGTACCGCTCGCCTGGAACGATGCCGACCGAGCCATTGTAAGGCCAGTTGCGACGCGATTGGCCTCAGCCTCGGGGCCAGCAATGCCGGACGATGCACGTCTGGAAAAAACTCCATCGAGCGTTCGCATCCAAGCCTCCCGAAACGACCGTACTTGCCAATCTAACCCTCTTGGCGCCGATGCAGGTCAAATTCACGCAGCCAGTGGTCATTGCTTCCATGCATGAAGGATTAGGTGCCCCCTGAATGCGGTAGTAACATGGCCGTTCTCTACCCGCCCGTTCTCCCCCGGCGCTGATGCCCCCTGCAGGTGCAGCGCACTTCCAACGCAGGCGACGTTGGAGCACTGGCGTCCTGCTGCGAGAGAGACGCACACGTGAATCAAGGTGATCGCAAACCCGTCCGTTAGGCTTCTGACACGGTGGCGCTCTCGTAAGTTTGCCCCCCTCTGCCGGCACACACTCATACCTATGAGCAGGCACGTCCACACAGGTGCGCGCGCACGCAGACACGGCGGTCATTCGATGGGCATGGACACCGCAGCGCCGGACACCGTCACTTGGCGCACACGCTTTGCAGGCGAGGGCGTCCTTCGTCGTCGCGTGGCTGGAAAAACGGAGGGTCGTGCCACAATGGGATACGCTGCGGGCCGCCGGAGAGGAGGACAGAGAGAGGACGCGGGCGCCGCATGCGACGGCGCATTCAAGTTCTATTCAATGATGGAAGGCGCACCTGGCGCCTGCTCTTGGCAGCTGCCTGCGCGGCCCCTTCCCATGGTCGCCTTCCGCGTGTCCATGCTAGGGCTACTAGTCCCGCACGAACGCACGCTATCTTCGGCCTTTCCTCTGCGACGGGTCGACGCAGGGGGCGAGCGGCAGTGCGTCCTGGTTCGTCGGACGATCGCGAGGCGCGCGCTCGCTCCCAGGGTCAGTACGTATGCCGTTCGCTGGAGGCTTCACCGTTCACCCTCTTCACTTCTCGCCGTCCCGGCTGACGACCCTGGCCCATTCTTGCGCGCTGACGGTTTCTGCGCGCCCAAGGACGTACGAGAGTGTCGAGGGGGAAGAGTTTCGGACGCTGTGCGCGCATGCGGTGCGCACGCATCTGCCACTGCCCTCGTACTTGCCAGATACGAGCACAAGGGACCGGATGGAGTCGGATCGGGGATTGGCCGCCCCGAGGCTCGCGCGCCTGGAGGCCGATGATGTCAGGGCCAGGGCGCACTTACGTCCACGACCTGCGCGCGCGAGAAGGGCAATCATGGGCAGGGAGATTAGCAGAGGCAGAGGCAGAGAGAGAGGCAGAAAGAGGCAAACGCCCTGCCGTCGTGGGGGGCGTGACGCTCGTCAGCGAGTATTCCCGAGGGCGGCGAGTAGTGCTTGCAGCGCGCGAGGGATGATGGGAAGCCTGCGCTGCAGCTGCCCCGCGGGTGTGCCCTCGCGCGCGCGGGGGAAGGCGAAGGGCCCCGGAGGCTGCTCGCTCACTTAGAGCTAAATTTACCGAACCCAGGCTGCGAGGCGCGCATGTGGCCGTCATTCGTCGGAGGCTCGCCGCGCCCCTCCAGCTTCGCGGCTTCGACGTCGGGAACGGGGGCTGATGATCGTGGCGCGGGGTGTGTACGTGCGCGCGACCGCGGGCATGGACAGAGAGCCGGAAGGCATAATTAACATACGGAGGAACGCGTATCGTACGTGTGATGTGATGTACAACCTTCGAGTGTCCGCGGGCGATTCGCAGTCGTGCTCGTCGCCGATCAATACAAGGGTGACAGTAACGGTAACAATGGTAGCTGGACGGGAGCCGCCCCTCCGCCTCCAGCGCAAACATACAGCGAGACAGCGAGACCGACGGGTGAGCAAGGCATACAACAGAGCGTTCGCAGTGTGTACTAGAGAAAACGGAACGTGGGTCACCCGGCATGCGCGTCTGTCACATCGGGCGCATATTGAAATGGAATTGTCGTAGGGCTTCGTCGTCGACCGGATCGCGCGCCTGCGGGGAGATGTTCTGCAGGTACTCGAGAGGGGCGAGTCGGCGCTCCGCGAGGATGCAGCCGGGCGGGAGCGGGGCCGCCGGCGGCACGGGTGGTGTGGGCGGGAGGGATATGGGCGTTCGCGACATCGTGCGTGTATCGCTCGACGAACTCGAGCCGGAGGAGGAGAACGTCGGAGAGAGGTTGCAGGTGATCGGACCGGGATTGGTGGAATGCATGAGAGGCTCCGCGGGGCGCGGGCCACGACGCGCGCCGTTGTTGCGTGCGCATACGTATCGGTGGGGCGGAACCTCGATCTTTGCGAACAGGGCAATGTCGTCTACGGTCGCGAGCATCTCGAGGGACTCCTGCGTGTAGTAGGCATCTAAGAAACGGGATCAGCTGAAGGACGCGACAGGCCGAATGCGGAATTCACACACTCAGGTGCCATTTTCTGGAGTTCTTGGGCCAGTCGATGAAGACGGAATACGTCTGCTTGATGAATTGGGGGGCGCTGGAGGGGCGAAGCGTGTGAAGACCTGGCGCATCGCTCTATATGTGGGACAATGCTCACTTCCTGACGTTCTTCCTGTGAAGAATGGAAGAGCGAGCTGGCGAGTCTTTCTCATAATAAATCAGGAAGTTCTGCGCGCGATACGGGAGTCAGCCAATGAGAGCGAGTGAAGGAGAGGGCGAATGGGGGCATGCTCACATCTCGGGCGCGGGATGGACCCCAGCTGCGGCCTTCGGTGAACCGCTGGATCTCTTGGCCGGTGGCCTCGAGGGGATTGCTACTGCGTTCCTCCCAGACGTAAATGCATCCGGGAGCGAGCGCAAGCCGGTCTTCGTCTGCTAGACGGTGCATGACCATGGGGATGTGGCCGGTCGCGACGGCGTGGAGGATGAGCTCTGCGTCGCGGACGGAGCGGACGCGCATGCCGGTCAAGGTCGGTTTCTGTGGGGGCATCGCGGGGGAGGAGGACGAGGACGAGGGGAGTGGTGAGTTGGGAAGAGGACAGGGCGAGTAAGGTATTTATGAGGAAGGTAGTAGTGGGATAAGCGCAGGCATCGGCAAAGAGGAGATTCTGAGCATGGATGAGCGCTGTAATAAAGTTTTGGAGAAGGGGGTGCTAGCCTGCAGGAGATACTCCGGACGAGGACGATGAAGAGCGAGGGAGGGCAAGAGACTGGCCTTTCAGGACCACACGAGTAGAGATCAGGGTGCGGATTCCGGTTAGTGTAGTACACCTGACGATGCGGCAGTCCTATGCTTGTTCTCTCGGATCTGCAACCCAATCTTGGCCTCACCCCGCGCTCGGGTCCTAGCCCCTGCCCCGTGTGAGCGCGGGAGGCGTTAGCTCGGCGACAGAGAGCTCTATCTCGTGCACCAGGCGCGTTGAAACCCGCTGCACCTCGTTCCACTTTGAGTCCCGCCTCGAGGACGAGACGTTCGCCCGCCTCGCGCTAGCAGCCGAAGCCCCCGGGCGAACGCTGCCGGCATCGCTGTCTTCGAGCTGGACGAGGTGGGAGGATCATGCATCGCGCACGTCAGCCTGGTACGCTGCATGAGGTACCACCGCATTGGCCATTCGAGCAAGCCGTCAGTCGAGCGATCCCATGATGGCTCATGCAGCCAATGCATCAACGTTTCAACGGGCGTCTCGCGCGAACGACGTTGGACCGTGGTAGACGCCCAAGCACCACGCAAGCGCGGGAGGACTTCACTCGGAGCGTCACCCAACCAGCCTCTGCCGCCGCCGCACACGGGTCCTCACGTCCGTGGCACACCACCACTGCACGCAGAACTGTACCTACGGCTGCTGCCAGCATCTGATCTGATATTCATCCTTCACCTCGTCCCAGTGTTCTAGTCGTCTCAGACTCGAAACACAACCCACTGTAATTTGTGTTCAACGTCCTGCATTCGGCTGCCATTGATCGCGGTAATATTCCCGCGAAGCTCTTTGATCACCATTTGTGAAGCAGGTATGACCGTTTAGCCCTCTCTGGGACCTTTACTCATTTATCCTTTCGTGGCATAGGTCAACAGAGGCTCTTGTGGGCTGTATTGACCCATGATAGATGGCAGTTCGAAGACGCCTCCCGGCTCCGTCTCCAGACATCGCGTAATGTGCGACTTCTGCGTCGTGCTAATGCACCGATTGGCGCCTACAGCGACCGAGCAAATGCGGGAACTTGAACCTCGACGGTCTTCCCCCAAACCTTCTGTTCTGCCAGCGCACAATCCCCCCCTCCTCTCCACCGTGCAGGGCGACGGTCTCGGGGAACCGTTGTGTCGATCTATGCTTCTCCCATTGCCTTCTCAGTTCCCAGAACACTCGAGCTTTCCACGGTCCTGAGCTCACGGCTCTCCAGGGCTGCGCTCCTCCATCATGTTCACCCTATCAACACGGATATCCGTGTTCTGGAAAAGAGTTGAAAAGACAGCGGTCAGTGGCATCAGTCAAACCTTCTATCGCGCACCTTTCATTGGCGACGGCCCTTTTGCATCCGCTCATGGTGCCGTTCTCGTGACATCTTCTGCATTCTGCCATGGGGGGCATCGTCGTGCTAGTTAACTTTGACTTCATCTCGACCGACCTCGCCATCTGCTGCCGTATTATGGCACCCTGTGACATAGTCCTCGTCTGGACGGGCCCCATGGGCTGCGTCGTGGATGCGATTCTGAGGGTTCTGACGGGTGTTAAGTACCGCACAAATACAGCTGCACTTAACGTTATATTCACTGACGCTGGCCTACAAATCTTCCACGCTCCTTTTGACACATGCTGATCTGGCCCGCTCCTTCCATATCTACCGAATAGCCTTGCAGATGCGGATGCCTAAACTCACCAATGGTCTGGGCAGATCAAGAATGGCGTTTCTGCCCACCATGGGAGTTGAAGTTACATTTACGACACCTACCTTGATTTCCGCACACTCTTCAGGCATAGAACCCCTAGAACACGGCACGCGTCTCTCCCGTCGAAGGTGCACTCTCCGAAAGCTTGGGAACTTGAGGCGCGACGAGCTTGTAGGCTTCACCGCGTCAACGCCGGTCCACCGATAAGGTGCGGCACGCGTTCCGGATGTTGTTTGTGGGCTGCTGCTGATTAGGTGCGGGTGTTTTCACCTCGCTGGCATTTGGCTGCGCTGGCTCGGTATGCCTTTCCGGCCGCTCTCCTGCTTCAGCACAGGCACGCTACCGATCAGGCCTCAGGCCTCAGGGCCCGACGCGCCGTGACCGTCTGCGCCTGTGCATGCACCATCTGGATGTGTACATTAGGTTCTCTCGGCCTGTCCTTCTGGACGAGACGTTGGCGAGGGCGATCGGCCGCCCGGAGCCTATCGCGTACATCTGAGTTCCGCCGTCTGGAGAAGCGCAGCCGTGGTGGTCAGCGTTGCGACGCGTGGGCATCCTCCATTATTTCGAAGCGGCCCCTTGCTCAAGCTGACGTATTCCAATCATATTAGGGAGTGAAATTGGGGCCGTTTGTACCGTATGTGGCCATCATAGCCCTGGCGCTACGGCGCCCATTCAGCACCCACGCGTGCAGGGGCGGGTACGCAGTCTTGCGGCGTGCGCACCCTCGATCGCCCTCTGACTTCGCTCTGGCGCCGTGGAAAGTCGGTGGTGTATGCGCCGTGGAGTCGAATCCACCTCTGTGCGCTCTAAACGCGCATTATGCAGAAAGCGGTAAGCCCTCCCCACAGGCGTAAACCGGTGCTTCAAGATGCCTATATACAGCGGCAGCCTGCGTGGTAACCGAGCCACAAAGTGAAGAATCTCCGTATTTCGATGTGAAGGTCGGATTTACGTGCATGTTACCTTCGTCGCGAGCCTTCGTTTGCTGACCCCGGATGTTTGTAATCCAGGCCCGGCGATGGTCACACCCCCGCGCGTCCGGAGCAAAGCTCTCGATCGCTTCGGTCGGATGCTAGGTATTTTCACTTACCACCCTAAATGAGGTATCGAGGTACGATGGGATGGCTCTCCTGAGGCAACGAAGGCGTGATCTAGCTCGCTGCGCCTTCATACCTTGTGACATGAGCCGCCCGCGCTCCCCATGAATCTACCTGTGCGGTCTCGACGTGCGTGTGCTCTAGGCCCTCCTGCGGAGGTCCGAATCGCGTCTCGTCGAAGCGTTACCGGTGCGCCTCGGTTTATCTCGTATCAAAGCACGCCCCGTCTGACGGCCATTGGTCGCAGGTTTATCCGCATTTTCACATCTCTTACGCGCTGCCCTGCCGCTGCTCGTGCGCTCTCAGTGTCACCTCATCCAGTGCGGCCGCATGCCATCATGAACGGGTACAACTCCGAATCAGGGACGGTCAGCCGACGTTCCTGGAACAGCTCCACGTTGTGTTGTGTCGGGGGATGAGAACAATCCCTTTGGAAATTCCTGTGCTCGTCCATCTACATTCTCGCCCCGGCGGCTTCAATGCGGCCCCTCTATCCCTCGGCAATCTCTGTAGAAGTCCGTTGGAGAACCACGCCATATCTAATTGTCAATTGGGAGCTTTGTGTAGGTATGTCATTAGCCGCGTCGGACTCTCGGGGCAATATGAGCAGCTGCTAACACGCTCCATCCACCCTGTTCTCTCGAGGTGGTCCAACCCACTAGTTGGGCTCTGTTTCGACATATATCGGGCTTTCAGGGGCTTGGCTTCCGCGTTCCTTGCCGAATGGACAACCGATTACCTGAAGCGGTGTCTCGATATATCAGGAAGGCCCGGATGTCTAACATACCGGCGGACGTTCGAAGCGCGAGGCCGATTGGTAAGCCAACGTTGTTCCGGGTCTCCCATCACGCGTAAACGGGGTTGTTTAAGCTGGGGAACAACCCCTTACCCTCAGGGCCCATCTGCGTTTTCTCGGGAGGCATTGCGCCGCGAGCATCATGCCGCCCGGTAACAATGCATTCGTGATTCGTCTCCCCGGCGCGTTCTAGCGTTCAGGGGTGCCTTCAATTAGGACATATCCATGGTTTGGACGCGCACCTACTCGTTATGGCGCGAAGCTTCTTGGTGGGAGCCTGGCCTCACGTCCGTCCCTCTGTTCCGGTGTGTGTGCTTCGGGTTATGCTTCTCACCAACCCCAGCCACCCAGCTCGCATGCTTATCGGCACGCTGTTTGGCCCCGATGGGTCGACTAGGCTATTTTGAGTGGTGGGGGCGCCGGGCTGGTCGTCAGCTGCAGGGTCGCATTACCCAGCTTGTACGTGTGCGGCGGCCTGCCCTCCAACCCGGCCCATCGTGCTGCCACTCCAGCCATGTCTCCTTCTCGCCTCCCGATCAGCTCCCGACCTGCTTCTAGATCGCTGATATACTTCGGTTTGGCTCGACAGCCCAGGTACGCCCACCGTCCAGCGCGTGTATGTGGTCGGACGGCGGGCAGACAGGCGTGGTTCGCTGTATGACAGAACGCACACCGCCGACCTGCTGCCAGCTCGTTTCTTGAAATCTATCTACCAGGTGGCTCGCGCACGTCGTACGGGACCGTATGTGCGCGACCTGCTGACCGTCGTCTTCCAGGGCTGCGTCAAGCACGCCCAATGGTGGTCGGGCTCCTGTCACGGCTGGACTGTCCGATTCCCATGACGTCCTCGTTCTCGGGTTCTATGCTGCCCTTCCTCCGGGTGAGATCGTGCTGCGCGCCGCGCCCTCTTCTGCAGAGCTGTGGTCGAGATACGACGGCCGCTTTGCGCCCGCCTACGGCCTAGTGGCACAAGCTCGTGGTCGGGCCCAGATGCTCGCCGCCGGTGTTCCTTGGCCAATGATCACAACGAGACACACCATTGGACGCGTGTGCGCGCGACGGTCGTCTCGGACAGCTCTAGGCTCGAGTCTCCTGCTCCTCCATACTCGCATTTAAGCTGGACACATGTCGTGGAGAACTACCGCCGGCATGCGCTCGCGCCCTTCGGCTGTTTTGAGTGCACAGCGCGTGGGCGATGTACCCCCCCCTCTTCTCTTCTTTTTGATTTGTCGGCCCGTGCTTTGGGTGCGTGCCCCACCCCTACCCGACGCACGCTCATCTTATGCTCTTTCAGCACATGTAATCTCGCTAGCCGTACCAATCACAGCGTCCGCCGCCCCGGAGATGCATCGCACCCTGAGGCCTGAGCGGCCTAGACCATCCTCTTGGTAGGTTCGCTGGTCACACCTACTCCCAGGCGTTTGGGTAGCTCGCGTAATATTATGCGTCACTTTGGCCCTAGCAAGAAAACGGCAGGGTCTCGAGCGTAGCAGTGAGGCGACGTCGCATGCACGAGGTGCTTCTAGCGGGACCCTGGCTGACGGGACGGGACCCGCGCGCATGCTTCGGACCTTCCAGTGCCAGCCCTTTGGGCGGACACCGTGACCCCCGTCGTGAATGCTGCGGCGGCACTCAGGCGGTGATGCTACAGATATCCAGTTATCATTCTGTCAGGTCGTGCTATACATCCGTTCGTAAATGGTCGAGCATGTATGTGTGCGCGTGCGAGCGTCTCAGAAACCCTTGTTGTGCCCACCCTTCTCGTAGAAGTCCTCCAGACGCTTGACGATGCTATCGAGGGCCGTGAGCCATTTGTTGAGCTCCTCGTTGAGCTTGTCGGCAGGGACGGAAGGCCCGCCTGCCGGGTCCGCAGCGAGCTTCGAATAGAAGTCGGCACGGTACGGGCACGCCTTCATCGCGACCTGCGTGGAATAGACGGCGCAGTCGGTCATACGGAACAAGCCAGAGTGAAGCCATACGGGGAACTAACCGAGAAGATACCCTTCACGACGAAGTTGTGAAACTTCTTGAGCGTGGACTCGTACGACTTGCTGAAAGCTGCGGCGAGCTCCTCGGTAGGGTTTGCCTGCGCGGCCTGCAGGGCCTTGCAGGTGAAGGAGAGGCCGCGGAGCAGCCACATGAGGCCCTCGGTCGCGGTGCGCTTCTTCTCGCCTTTCTCGTTCACGACGAGCAGTTCGAGGGTGGAGGACTGTTCAGGAGCTGCATCGTAGCGTGCGCGGACTTTCTGAAGAAGGATGCCTTAGTGCTCTGCACGCAGTTAGTGCGGAGACCGCCCAGGCTCACGGTGATGTTCCCTTTGAGGTCGCTCTGGACTGCAGTGAAGGCAGCCGAACCAAGGAGGTCTACCATATGATCAGCGACTAGACAGATACAGCACACACGTGTAGAAGCTCACCAAACAAGCCAACGACGCCCTGCGCGGCTTCAAGGAAAGCAAGAGTGTCGACGCCAGCGTCGGTGATCGGAACATCCGCGAAAGACTAGCAGACTTGGATCTCAGCTCCCTGCACTGGTCTCAACCACCACGTGCCGTTCACCTTGACAGTTTCGAGATAGGGGGCCATTGCAGAAGACTGACGATGGTATGGAGCAAGAACGAGTCTGCTGGCAAGAGGCAGTATGCTTGAGAGATCGATATAGACCGGGTAGCTTCTTATGGATGATGGCTGCTTTATCTAATCTAATCGGTCCTTCTGGACCTCATGCTTAAGGTGGCGTGCTTGGCTGATCACTCGACCATCTTGTGTAACTACGAACCTCGAACGACGACCACAACCCTCAAGAGCCACGCCGCCGGGCACACAAACCACAGATATCGAGCAGCATGCCGCACGCAGACTCCGCGATGATCCCGCCCGGACTGGACAAGGTCGCGTTCTGGGCCCACGTCCATGAGCAGCTCAGCCACCTCCTGGCGGGACAACGCAGTTGGGTATGTTTGGACTTGTGTATCATCGTTGCGCGGAAGGATCGCTGACCCTGCACCTGCCCAGGTCACGAACCTCGCCAACGCGTCCTCGCTCATCTTTAACGCCCTCCAGGCATTCCCCGAGTTCGGTACCGGCGAGCGCATGGTGAACTGGTGTGGTCAGTGCCCTTTTTCTCGTCAGACACAACACCGGGATCACGCTGATCGGCTACTGATTGCCTCCTTGATGTCACAGGTTTTTATCTCAGCTCCGAGCTCTTTCCTACGCCGAGGCTGAGGCTCGCCAAAGCCATTGCCCAAGACAACCAGCCTGCTCGGCTCCTCCTCGGGCCTTTCTGCGGAAAACCCGCCTGCCAGCTGATCAACATCTCGCCGGACCGTGCGCGGGGTGTCTGCGCCGACGCATACCTGCAGGAAAAGACGCTTCTCGTGCAGGACGTGGACGCGTATCCCGGACATATCGCATGTGATGGAGAGACAAAAAGCGAAATAGTCTGTCCACTCCTTGTGACGATCTCCGGAGAGGTAAAGGCGATTGGTGTCTTCGACCTGGATTGTCTGGCTTTGTCCGGGTTCGACAGACGGGATCAAACGGGGCTCGAGAAAATAGTCGAGCTGGTCGTCGATGCGTGCGACTGGTAGTAGGCTCTGGGCGTGTCGAGTACTATGTGTCGATAAATCTTCACCGTACCATCATCTCGCTCGACCCGATTTTACACGGACCCGCCCGCAGACGGAAGCAAGAGGAGCGTCATACACAAGTGCGAAGGTAAATCTACAGCGACGAGCAAAGAACAGAACCAGGCCCGGCGGCAATAGGACGCCCATCACTGCTCGCCCTGTTGCTGCTGCTTCTGCCACTCCAGGAAATCATCATGGCGCTTCTTCTGCAGGGTCCATTCCTTCTGGTGCTTCTTCCTTGCGCTCTTGCTCAGCTCCTTGCCATCGCCGTCCGTCAGCGGGAGCCCGTCGTCGTCCCAGCTCCCATACTGCCCTTGAGCAACATTCGGCGGACGGTAGAGCTCCGAAGGAGAAATCCGCCCCTGCTCGAGCACTGCGAGCCGCTTCTGCCGCTCAGCCTCGACGGTAGCCGCTTTGCGCGCCGCTTTGGCCTCCACCAACGCGCGCTTTTCCTCGCGCGCCTTGACGAGCTCTTCTGGTGATACGAGCTTGACAAGCGCCTTGCCGTCTGTTCAGGCGTAGGTCGTGAATGGAACGGAAGCAGTATGCCAGCATCGAATACGGAATACGTTAGTCCACGCAGACAGATGCGCAGGTTATCACGGCATCACTCGTCAGTAGGCTGTCACAGAAACAGACAAGCGGGACAAACCTTCTTGATCGTCCAGGGCCACACCGAGCGGCACGAGATCAACGTCACGAAGCTTGTCCGAGAGCGTCAGGATGTCCTTCAGCGCGCTGTCGCCCTTTGCGATGGCGAGCTTGCGTACGCCGTCCCGGAAAGAGGATAGCGTGCGGAGGTAGGGCATGAGCACTTCTTCGGGCTGGCAGAATGATCGTTAGCACGCACTCGGGCGCTGACATGTCCCTATTCTCCCGTCCAAACAGGGGCTAGCTGGGGAGATAGAGAGGGAGAGGACATACGTTTATGCTGCCCTTAGAGGCGCCCCGCTCCTGACCCCACCCAATCTCCTGCGACTCGCCCTCGCCCTCGCCCAGACCGAACATTCGGAGCATGTCGCCGACCCACCGCGCGACGCGCTGGATGAGGCCTATTTCAAGATTCCCATTCGGCGTCTTGATGTAAACGTTCGTCTTGGAAACGACATCCCGCAAGACGTTGATGGCCTCGGGCGTGTTGAATGAATCGCAAAGCGCCGCACGGAAGGCATCTTGGCTCGCGTGCAAACTGTGAATCGAAGTCAGACGGGTGTGAGCGCGCTAAAACCGGCGGTAAGAAGCGTCTAGGGCCAGTTTTACCTGTCAGTCAGCTCCCGTTCGGCCTGCCCGAAACGATTTTTCCCATCTAGCTTTGGCCCTTCCGCTTCCGCCTGGCTGACGAGCGCCTTGATGGTCGTGAAGAAGTTCTGCCGTGATTGCAGGACGTTACGACATGCACGCAGCAAGAAAAGAGTTAAGGTTGAAGAGACGTACGTTAAATGTGATTTCGATGCCCCGCACTTCTCCTGTCATGAGTGACTCGGAAAAGTCAACCTTGGCGTTCCAGAGCTGCGTCAAGAACGCTAGCCGCAACTGGCGCGCGGTGTATTTTTGCAGGATTTCCTAAGAACACGACGCGGAGCGCTGTCAAAATGGCACAGGATGGGAAAGACAGGGCGCTCAAGCTAACATCGATTGTGATGAAATTCTTCAGCGACTTGCTCATCTTAAGCCCTTCGATGTGCAGGTGTCCCGTGTGAATGAAGTAGTTCACCCATGACGAGCATTCATGATAAGCCTGTCATGTACGGTTAGACTTCGCAGCCTGACCAGAGAGCGCGCGCGTACCTCGGACTGCGCGAGCTCGTTATCATGATGGGGGAATGCAAGATCAATGCCGCCCGAGTGGATGTCCATACCATCGCCAAAGATCGCGGACGCCATGACCGAACACTCAATGTGCCATCCAGGGCGCCCCGGGCCCCACGGCGAGGGCCACGAAGGCTCTCCTGGCTTCGATGCTTTCCATAGTGCGAAGTCGGCGGGGGAACGCCGGCCCGTAGTAGCGGCCAAAGCGCCCTCTCCCTCCTCGAGCAGTTCGCGGTTGCCTTTACTCCATGGCTCGAGTTTGGCGTATGAATGGTTATCAGCCTTGTCAAACGTGCGGGTGTCAAAGTACACACTGCCGTCAACCTCATACCCATACCCATTTGTGACGATGCCCTCGACAAAGGTGACAATGTCTGGAACATATTCTGTCACGCGTGTGAGCGTGTCTGGCTCACGCACACGCAACCGACGCATATCCTTGAAAAATGCGTCCTCCCAGTACGCCGCGAGCGACCGAAATATCGTATGGTCGCTGACCGTGCTGCCAAACTGACCCGGTATAAGGTGGTGCGGGAGTAGTAGGAATTCAACCGTACCTGCTTATCCAAGGCAAGGGCGAGCACGTCCTTTGCTAGATCAATCAGTGCATGCGCATTCTCGCTCCCCGTCTGTCCACGCTTGAGTTGCTCTTCTGCTGTCAGCACGGCATCATAGGTGGCATTCTGAGAGATTTATCAAGAGAAATCCTGTTCTGACAGCGATGAGACTCACAGCAGCTTTGAAGTGCATCTCGAACTTTTCGTCCTTCTGTAAACCCTGTTGTCGCCATTCCTTATCGTGGAAGTGTTCGGCTAGTCTTGGCCATTGGGCCCTCTCGCTGCTTGATGACGGCCGTTCGGACTCCGGCAAGCCTTTGTTTACCTTTGACTGCACATACGAGGTCCAGGCGGCGGAGACTTGATCAATCAATGCTTGCGTGAGGGCGGTCGTTTGGGAGCGGAGGGTTGAGACGAGGTGCTTATGACGGGCTCCGATGATGATCTGGAAAGATATGCAGGTGGGCAATCCTGCGAAAATATGAGCGGGTGGCATTCCGAAATCATACCTTGTCATCTATGTCCGTGATATTCATGACAAAGTGGACTTCATAGCCGAAGTAGTCCGTCATGATCCTCCGGAGGACATCCTGGGTCACATAGTTTCTGCACACACACGAGCCATTGGAATCGCACTACAAGTCAAAATCTATGAAGCAGAACTTACCTGGCATGGCCCATGTGCGACGCATCGTATACAGTAGGGCCACAGTTGTACCATTTCACATGACGCCCACTGATCGGAACGAACTCCGTCTGCACCAGACGAGCCTCAGATACGGCACGGGATAGGGACGATAAGCTTCGGAGGGACACAGACTTTGGTGCGTGTTAGCGAGTTATAGACCTTGAGTGTTGGTTCCGGGGACTTCTGATTAGGCAGGGACCACGGAGGCTGCTGGACGGCCATGGTGGCGTTTCGACGGGTGCTGAGACGCAAAGTATGTACAGAGGATTTTGCGGATAGATTCCGAGGGTGTCGTAGGACGAGTCGAAGAGTAAGGAGCATCCAATGCGGCCGTCGAGACTGAACAAGTACGGAGTCTGTGTACAGCCTGCGATGACTCGAGATTCGTCCGAAATGAGCACAAGCACTCGACTGGCTTCTCCCAGTTCGGAATCACTTTGGCGCCTCTCGTGCTGCTGCGCGCTAACTTCTTGAGTGCTTCCAGCTCGCTGCTCATCGATCATCTCTCGCAGTACCATTGCCCTCCGGTACGGCAACACAACTATCTGTCGAAAAATTATCCCGTAGCAGGCACGGATTTTTATCTGTTCCACTGCGCCTGGAATAGCGATGACAAAGGTGCAAAGGTGAAGTTTATGATCATTTGCACTAGCCCAACCTGAACACTGACACGCCGGGCCCTAGACACAATTTTATATTGCGGTTTGCAGGAAATCCCGAAAAAGGATGTGCGAAGTTTCACAGTGATCAACCAAACTAGTGTCCTACATTGTTCGAAACGTACTAATTGTCTCTGACCTCAGTAGTGCAGAGAGCACAGCAGCTACCACCAGCTTAAGCGGCAAACAAGGTGCATGTGCCCCCCGGAAAACCAAATCCCGGCGATCTCCTCATTCGGCACAGTACCTATTCTTTTGGCGGCTTCTCGAGGTGGTACCTGATATGGTCTTCACACATACTGTATGACTGCAGGCTGCGCATGTCAACTGATGCTACCATCTGAGATAAATGCAACACACCCTTCAAATTGACGGTGATGGTTACCGCGTATGTGAAGCAATCGTGGTCATTCGACCGGACAGCACGGCATCTCCCGTGTGCGGCACGAAGTCGTCGCCCTCACCACCACCCAAATACACCTAGGATGTGGATGCATGTTGATGCCGGTGACAGATGGGGCCAGCTAAGTATTTTGATCCTGCGCACTTGCTCCGAAAATGATTAAATCGAAGGTTGTCGAGTCGTTCAGTCGTAGGAGGTCTGTATTGAGAAAAACAAACAATATCAGATAAATCTGCACCACCCAAGATGCTTGAGGGTTTACAAACCCATGTAGATCGATGTTCGGAGCTCCCCAAATTTTCCCTTCTACTTCAACGTCCACTTTGTTGAGCCACTTCTGCTTGAGATTGTTCAAACCTTCCCCTCTACCCCGAGATGTCCCATCATCATGCCGAAACAGGAAATCGGGGTGTTCTCGAAAGCTACTGCACTTGTTGCGGAAAGCGTTAGTACGATTTCTTGTATGCCGGTCACCTTCATGGCAATGAATACGTCGCACCAGCTGCCTTGCTGATCAGGTCAGTCTTCCAGCCGCCTCAATTACACTTCCAGGCTACATGCCTGACCCCAATATTGTCACCGGTGTCTCGAAGACTGGGAGTTCTTGCTCTTCATACATCTCACGTTCCTGAGGACCCTCGAGCACCGGATGCGGTCAGTCTCTATATGGCCGGCCCCATGACATAGCGGATAAGTATTAAAGTGCAACCTTAATACCACAGTTGCAATCTATCAAATACTCGTCAAGTCGTGTCCCCCATTATGACATGATCTTCAACAATGATATGGAGATGCAGCATTCCTGGGCCGACGGTCATTCGGCAGCCATTGGAGAAGCTTACATGGTAAGCAACACAATGTGCACCGCTACGCAGAGAACTGCTGATCATGTTGCAGCTATTGCCGCAAGAGGCCTACGAAACTCGTCTTGATGCTTTTACCTTACATTTGCTTCTATGGTTTCAGTCTCCAGCTCACCCTGGAAAAAGAAACTAGCAATCTGGTGGACAGCGGCATGGCTGCATTTGAGCGCCGCGCTCCCGCAAACAATGTACATCATGCTGATGGTATGTACTTCTATCTGTGTCTTCAATACAGGCTGCAATTCATTTATACCCACTCTTCTGCCAGTTTCCAGGCTGGTCTCGATACACGCGCCAAGCCAATATTTTTCGTGCGCGCCAGAAGCCTCCGACAAGAGTGCAGCCAGTGACAGCGAGATATCTGGGTTGGAACATCTCGTGCTCATAGACGTCATCCACGTGTCAAAGAGCAGCCTGCAGCCAATCATCGGAATGCTTAGATTTTTTGAATGAGTGAGCGGCTGGGTTTGCACTGCTCGGTGCCTGTAGAAGTGTTGTGTGGTGATGCCTGTTACATAGCATGGAACTTTGAACGCTTCAGATCTTGAAAGTGGCTCCAGCAATTGCAAGCCTAGAACTCTCGGCTCCAGACCTTTCATACAGGACACTCTGCGGCGCTCACAACTGCTTCACTATGCTCGCGAGTCAGCAAACACTCGCCCAAACCCGCCGCATCGGAGTTCCCATATTGTCCACAGAGTTAGTTTTCCACAATGTTTTTACGCGCTGGCAAGAGTGGCGGTGTAAGTGCCGGAGCGGATAAACCAAACGTCCATGAGGAATGGATACGGGCTCACACCTCGAAGGTGTGAGACATGTGCAATGCCGGTATTCGACTTGTGTGAATCTTCCTTTAAGCCCGATTACTTTTATCCTGTAGGAGAGGTTCTTGAGACTGCCGAGTCCACGGATACGAGAATGAGTGTGGTCACAAGATACTGGTCTTCCCTTACCAGTTTTCTGGTCAGTTATTCGTCGCACACTCTGTCATATCCTGTGGTTCACATGCAATAGTGCGTGAATGGTCAAGTTCGGGAGCCGAGGAGCTGGCTGGTTCTCGTATCGCTTGCGATTCATGTGCACATCACGGGGAACTCCAGTCCCGGGCCCGTGAAGTTCGCAGTTGTGCTCGGCTGACTTTGGCCGGGTCCATGTCCACATACCACCACCATGCACGTGTCCCCAAAGTGTCTTACTGTTCATTCCAGCGCGCTGATCTGCTTGGCTGTTGTCACTGTCATCATACTGGGAACCTGAGATGAGGAACGTCTACATCATATGGGTGGCACTGCCCTCGGACGGTGGCCGACTTCTCGTACTGCTCATGTTTCAGGCCTCTTCCAGTGAACGTTGATGCAAGTTGACACTTATCTATCGGCCAAACCCTCCATCATTGCATGTCCAGACTATACGCCTTAATCCAACCAGAGCCCATGATATTTGCATGGGAATGGGTACTGCAGTATTCCGAATGCTTCCAACGATGTGCGTCCGGGCATCAGTACTTGCACACGGTGCTATATGGATGTGGCACAATGCCTGGACACTCTATGAATCGGTGTTCGGTGTCCTCATCTCAATGTCACTGCTGACATACTCTTCCCTCCCCTTAAAGACTGACCATGTGCTGCCGTCTGACTAGAATCCAGTCACTTTACCTCCTCCTACATGTCAACTGTTAGCTGTGTATACTGCTCCACTGTATGTGGGCAACCACCATGCCACCACCCAGTCCCATCCTACGTCATCATCGGTGACCAGAATCTTTCCACCGGCGATGGAGAGCCATTCACCCCCATCGCTATGGAGGCCGCCGTTCTGGTGATATGTTCAAAGTTGTGATTCTTCTGCCCATCTCTGCTTACCTCAAAATTCGTAGCTTTGTACTAGATTTGACTTCGACATCATGCTTGCCGACTCCACCCTCCGAGGTCTCACAATCTCTCACCTGGAAGGCGCAACATTGTACACCGATGCTGCCTTTGGGGATGGTGGTGCGCTCTGTGCACTACCCGTGGTCGCCCCGTTGAAAAGCCTTCTGTCCTCTTCGGTATCTATATCCTCAGCACCCATAGTGTGTTGCCGTAAGCTGACCATTACGATGGGATTGAAGCCCCAGGAACTGCCACAATTCCAAATTGAACAGGATATCATAACGGCCATACCATCATCTGAGTATGACTCGCAACTATATGCCCCATACAGGACCAATGTTCGCCCAGGTAGTGGTGTCAATATATCCGTAGGACCCGACCAGATAAACTTGCATCGACTTGCGTGTGACGCCCAGATGCAACAATACCAGCAGTCCCATCCCTACCATGACATGAGCACCAGCCCACACAGCGCACACTACTATGGCACAGGAGCCTCGGAAGCATCAATGTCATCAATTCATGCCATCGCAACTCCTGTTCATGTTGGACTTATGGAACTCATGGTTGAACATGCGCAATACATGGTACGCCTGGTGGATCCGAATTGCAACCTGTTGACATCGGTTCCTGTTATGTCCTAGATCTTGCCGCAAGTGCCTTACCGGACGCGTCTTCGTGGCATCACTGACCTTCCACCACCTATCAACTTCCTTGGATTTAGTTTGCGAGACGCATACGCGCGAAAGACATTGGGCCTAAGTGACCATAACGAGACAGCCTTTGGAGGGAGAGATGCCCCACACTCGCAAAAGATGTCCATAGTCTTTTCGGTGAGCCTCTTATGCGTTTCAAAACTCTACGAGCGATCCCCGCTCACGTGTCTGCAGTTTGTAGGCTGCCACAAGTATTCCCACCAAGTCAATGTTTGGCGAGGTGGGACCCTGAACAAGGCCCCACTCACCCGAGGTCAACTGGCGACGGTGGTAGCGAAGGAGATGCAACGGTTTCTGGTAAGAGCGTGTCGGACATCATCAAGCACCCCTCTAACCTCTTCCTTATGCACACGAAGGAACTGCAGGGGGACAAGCCGCTGTTCGTCGACGGGCGAGTACTGTCGGGGCTCCAAGATCTCGTCCTGATCAACGTTCACCGCGTGTCCAAAAGCAGCCTTCAGCCTACGATTGGCATCATCCTACGTGTTTAGATTATTAGATTATGATGGACCGGTGGTGCACTGTGGCTATCAGTAGCGCAATATACCCTTAGCACGGACCACCAGCTGAAGGTTTGACCTTCCGCTTCAGACGCCGCCAGGAGGAGTAAATGTTATACCGTGCCCGGGCTGTCAGAGACTGCATATCATAGAAGATGGTGATGGTATACCGACGGGAAATTGCAACATCTGGGTATGTAAGTTAAGATAGTAGACGTGCTAACCAAATGCCACTGCGAGCCATGGGACAGACGCCAAATGAATGGGGGAACGCACATGGGTACAATGCGACGATTACGGAGCGGTGAAGGAAGGTAGTGGTGATGCGTATGCGATGCGCAGAGCGAAGGAACGGTGGGATGGGTTTTGCTACAATTTGGGTTCGCGCTGGAAAGAACGTATGCGGGCGACAATGGTCCGACGGAGGTAACGGTTGGGTAAGAGGGGAATCGGATGTGTGAACGTGCACGGTACGGCGATTAGAAGACGTCGAGCGAGTGGGGGCAATTCGCGGCGGTATGTCCGCGTTCCTCGCAATCCTCGCAGATGGCTTCTGACATGTCGTCCTGGGTTGTGCTTAGCCTACTCGACATCCGTGGGGGTGCAGCATCCTCCTTGAGCAGATCGCATGTGAAGATGTCATGGCCAGGCCTCTCGCAAATCTCGCAAACCTCTTCGCCAGCATGGCCAAGATTGGAGGATAGTGTCGATGCGGATGATGCGGGGCGATGCATAGGGTCCTCAGGGAGATCAGTCTTGGACGATTTCCTCTGCTGCCGACTCAGTTTGTCCTTGAGCCGGTCGACTTCGCGTTCTAGCTCGTCCTCTCGGTAGATCTACACAATCCCGTGAGAAATGGACGACAAATTGATTAGATAAAGCTAATTGACACACCTTCGATTCGATGAGCGATTCAAGCTCGCCGATCTCCTTGTTCAGCTGTACTTTTGATGAGCCCACAACTTAGGACGCTCATGAGATGGCTACTCACATCGTGCAACTGTCGTGCACTCTTCATCTCCACATCCGCCAGTTTCTTGCGAAGCTGCTCGACATCGGTCTTTGCCCCGCACATCAATGTCCCGCTGAAAAAAAAACTCGAAACAGAACGTACTTCATATTTGGTTTTGAGTTCCTTATAGCTGCGCTGCAGCGCCTGGATGTCATCTAACGAGGGTGTCGAAGGCGAAGGTGGGTTCTCGCCAGAAAGCATTGCTTCCTCTCTAGCGATGCTTCGCTCTACATCTTCTTCAAGCGATTTGAGGTCCTGTGGAAGCATCAGTAACGAAGGCCGTAATGAACGTTTGGCATCACCCTTACCTCGCGGAGTTGTTCGGTCTCTGAAAGTAGTAGCTTGTTTTCTGCCTCAAGCGCCTTGGAGCGCTGAGCGGAAACGTTGATCTCCTTCTGCAGCTCCTGTACAATGTGCCTAGGATAAAGTTAGACGTACTCCAGCTTTTGTGGTCTGACGACTACATACTTAAGCCCAGTGATCTCATCTCTCGCAACGGCCAGATCGTGCTTCGATGACGGGGACGGAGGGGGCCGGGACTCAAACCCGTTGACAGGTGTATCGCGGTTGACTTTCTTGCGAATAGACTCGAGTTCCACAGCCCGTTCGCTTGCGAGGGCTCGTAGCTCTTCGACGACTGCCCGCTCGTCTGCAAGCTCAGCCTGCGTCCGTTTGAGCGACGCTTGCAGCTGTAGGATATTCCATGTCAGAACCGCCGATGAATGACGATCACGGTCGACGCGAGATATACTTACCGTTTGCTTGTCTTCCTGCAGCGAATGCATGTCGTCCGAGAGGTCCAGGGCATCGCCGCTAGCCCTAACGTGCGCAAGTTGCTGCTTGAGCTCGGTGATCTCCTCTTGGAGCTTAGCACGCTCGAGGTTCGCGCGGGGAGCGAGCTCGGCAAGCTTCTCCGCTGAAGTGCTTGCGGTAGCGGCCAAGCCCTCCAGATCCTGCGAGAATGTTTAGGTGGGATGCATCGCAATGCACACGCCGAGGCACTCACTGCAATCTCGTTCCGCAGCGTCTCGATCTCTGCGCGTGCGTTCTCGAGCGCAACGGTGTTCTCGCGGAGAGCCTCTTCGATCTCCTCCACGCGGTCGCGCGCCTTCTCCTCTGCCTTGCGCACACGTTCAACCTCCTGCCGGCCCTCCGCAAGTTCCTTCCGGATCCCTTCTTCACGGTCCTTGTAGCGTTTGATGCGCTCGTGTATCGCAGCTTCGTCCCGCTCGTTGGCTGCGCGCGTGTCCTCGAGCATGTCTTCAAGCGTCGCGATTTTCTTCTGCAAGTGCTGCACCTGGTCTCGGAGCATTTCGTTGTCAATCTCCGCCGCAGACGTCGCCTGGCGTGCGACTGCACCCGGAGATGGTGGTCGCGCATGGCTCCGCGCCTGATCCTCAAGCGATGCAACAAGGTCCTCGAGCTCATACCGCCGAGTATCGGCAGCACTGAGGCGCTCCTCATACAGTGCAATCGTTTCCTGCGCAGACCCTCGTTCAGTCAGAGCATCCACATCGTGAAACGCCCCAAGCGTACCTGTCCGGCTTGCCGCAGCTCATCAACTTGTGAGCCGAGCTCACGGCGCTCCTCTTCGAGCTCTGCGTACGCCTTCTGGACGCGTGCCTCCAGCAGCGCAATCTCCGTGTTCTTCGCTTTGAGCACTGCTGCGCTCTCGCTCTGCTCGCCCTCGCGCGCTTCGACGGCCTCCTTGAGCTGCACGATCAGCGCATCGCGATCGTCGAGCTTGCTCTGCACGTCGCGCAGACGCGCCTCGCCGTCCGCGCGCACTTTGTCGAGGTCACGCGACGATTGCTCCGCTGCGCGTTGCAGCTGTTCAATCGTTGCGTCGCGCTCTGAGAGCGAGCGCTCCGCAGTACGCGAGGCTGTCTCGAGCTCTGAGATGCGCGCTGCGTGCTGGTCGCGCTCAGCGACAAGCAACTCAATGCGCTGCGAAGCATCGCGCTCGGCGTCATCCACGCGCGTTCGCAGGCGTCGGTTCTCATCTTCAGTTGCATCCAACCGGGCCTGCAGCCGCTCGATGTGGCTCTGCAGCTCAACGAGATTCAAGGAGCTCGAGGAGGTGCGCGACTCGGCGCGGGTCCGTGACTCGGGCCGTGGGCTCGAGGGCGTCTTGTTAGAAAGGAGGCCGGCGATGCGATCTTGAAGAGCTTTGCCGTTCATCTCCAAATCATTGAGCGGGGGGTCGATAGGCGTCTGCGGTCCGTTGAGTGAGACGGAACGGCTTGAGAGGGTAGTGCTTGAGGGAGACGCAGGGGGTGGCATAGCGATAGCACTTGGTATACGCGCACGCGGCGTGTTACCGAGAGAGGGTCGAATCTTCGAGGGCGTTGTCGAGGGTATGCCCATCCCTAAACCCATAGGCCTAGACATGCCCAACGCCTTTGGCGTATTGAATGGAGACCCAGTTAGACTGCGGGTTGGGGAGGAGAGTTGACGGGAGGCCTGGATGGGTGAACCAAATCCAGTTGATCTCGTAGGGCTTGCAGATCCTGCTCCACGGGCCGGGCTACCCAGTGTTGTGCGTGACGTGAGTTGCTTCGCAGTCATCCCTACATACTTGGAGGCGCGGGATCCAGGTGTGATATTTGTTTCGACGTTCGATGGCCGTCCAGGGGTTACGAGTGACCGCCCCACAGACGCTGAAGGACGTGGTCGGGCAGCAGGAGTGACGATGCCAGGTGTCCGACGGCCGGTAGAGGCGGCAGGCGTTACACGGCCGTTACCAATAGATGGGGTCACCCGGCCATTTCCTATAGAAGGGGTTACACGTCCGTTAGATATTGAGGGTGTCTTTCGACCGTTGCCTAATGGAGCGTGGGTGGAAGGCGTCATCCGTCCAGATGCAGAGAAGGAAGGAGTCATTCTGCCGCTGCGAGTAGACGCGACGGAGGACGGTCGAGAGATGCCTACGGTTGGCGCGGACAACTTGGTGGACGCCACAAACACGCCGCAGTTGGGTGGGCACACGAAGTATTGATGACTTCATTAAATGATGATTAGCGGTTATACTCATGGAACGAGAAGAGGATCCGGATATTGCAGATTGTGTTTGACGGTATTACACGGTGTCGCGTGCACACACCGTAGTCAACGAGCCCCCTTGTAATATACATGGGATATCTGAGAGCTCGCAGATATATCATGTACATGTTAATGACATGGGATCTGCTTCGCAGTGGGGCCATCATTGGTACTTCATGGTAGAATACCCGATAGGGCAGATCTCAAAGCACTGGCTGTAAAGCACGATCGCAAAGTCTAACCTGACAGACGTAGCCGACCAAGCCGAAGTATGGCTCAGATAACGAAACAGACCCCGCCAAGCGCTTTGACCCAGTCTCGAAGGCAGCTGGGGCAGTTGGGGTAGCCGCCTTCACAATAAATTACACTCACCCAGCAACGCTGCCATTATTCTTACCCTTGCCGGCAAAGCCGCCACTGAGCTCGACGCCGGCCCAAAGGCCGGGCTTGCCCTCGATCTCTCCCAAGTATTGGAGGATACCCTCGAAGCCGAGGGACTCGATCCGGACATTATCGCCCACGTCGAACGTTCGACCGGCTCTGCTTGCGCTGCGTGTGAAGACGTCCGATTGACGACTCGGCGGACGCGCCGAAACCCTCCCACTCGACGATGCTGGCGTCCTCGCTTGCCCAGAGCTGAAAGCGGACGAAGAGGATGCGGCAGAGGTTGGGCGCGCTACCGTACTTGCAGTGAGAGTTCGGGCGCCAGCCACAGATGAGGAAGAGGTGGAAGGCGTGATAGAGGATGCAAAGGAGAGGTCGCTAGCGCGTGGGCCGCGGTGCTGAGCGGGGTCGTTGGCTCGGATAGCATCTGCAAAAGCCCTAGAGATGAATTCATCTTCGTGTCCTGCGGTAGGAGCGCGCTGTCCGGCGGAGGATGTAGAGCGGGGCCTGGGAAGGCCTGGGGTAGGAATACTGCTAGGTTTGCCTGGCGTCGGAATGCCGGAGACGCGGCCTTTACCAGGAGTAACAGACATAAGGGGTCATTTAACGGCGTGCACGAGCAAATTGTGTGGTGGAAGCAAGAAAGAGAGGGCGGAGAGCAGGGGAGGGAAAGAAAACAAGTTTGGAGGTCAAGCACAAGTTCACAACGCGTCCTTGCCCAATCAGGGTCCATCGCACGCACTCCTCGGGGGCCTGGCTGCAACCGTCCCAGAGGGTGTCCGTGGTCCCGTTGTATCCGCTGTGGCAGGCGCTTTGCATTCGTGCCTTCCTCCACTTGTCCCAAGCCGGCAAAGCAGCAGCGGGCAGACACAGTGAGCACATCTCCAGCAGTTCCACATCCAGTGGAAAACTCATTTGAAGCGTAGAACGCAATCATGCCGCGGATACCGCCCTCGCTTGCCCGTCTCCTCACCCGTCCACCCACCCTACCTGCTGCGTCGGTCATTCCGCGGGCAACGCCCTCCACCTCCTTCACATCCTCGTTCACCCCGCTACGACCGCTCCTCCCTTCCTCCTTCGCAGCCTCGTCCCTACTTCCTCTTGGTTCTCTCGTGTCGCGCTTCACTCTCGGTCTCAACCTCCCCTCCCTGTTCACCCCCCTCGTCCAGGTGCGGCACAACACCAAGGGCCAGGAATACCAGCCCTCGCAGCGAAAGCGCAAGCGCAAGCACGGCTTCCTCTCACGGAAGCGGTGCGTAAACGGACGCAAGATGCTTGCCCGTAGACAGGCGAAGGGGAGACTGTTCCTTTCGCATTGATCCGAGGGGATTTGGTGAGTACACGATCTGTAGTCATGGACTCAAAGACTGAATACCGATGCCTCTCAGGGGTTCAATATCGCTCTGGAGGGCTCATTGTGACTCTACGTGTTAGAATCTACCCCTATTCCCGCATAATGCTACGCTGCGTAGTGCTACCTTAAGTTGTGGGTCCATGTCCCCGGACAACTTGACACACAAATCGACACCCCCGGTAACTTGCACTTCACCGAATGCACTTGCACTATCATGTCTATTGCTACAGATGTCAAACTGCGCCCCAGTATCAGCAGGTCCCAGAGCACTCATACGAGTGAGATAGAGTAAGTAGACGTGAGTAAAAATGAGGTGTCGCCAAGCATGAATATCCGAGCGAGCCTCCGAGTGTCCCAACCACCCCCTTGAGGCCCGCCGCCGTCAATCACCGCAACCACTACCAAAGTGACGAGCCTCTTTCCAAGTCACTCATGCATGCAGCACCTGCCTGCCCCTCCGCGCAAACAGCGGCGCGACCGCGCGCACCGGCACCCCCACATCCGGCCGCTCAACAACAGCGTCGTCAAACACCCTCGCATCCGGGTCCACGTCTCCCCGGCGTTGACGAGTGCAAATCTGATCGTGCTCAACGAACATGCTCTCGCCCTCGCCCTCCTCCTCCTCGCGCGTGGGCGAGAGAGGTGCGCCGCGCATCGCGAAGAACCCGCGTTCGATCGACGCAACGAGCGCCGAGATTGGCGTCTGCTCGACCGCGGGGTGCGCTGCGCGCCGCTGCTCCGGCGTGCGTGCTTCCTGCTGTGCGGGCTCGGCGAGAAGAGCCATGGGAAGGGTTTCCATAGGAGGGGAAACGGAAGCTGCCTGCACCGGTGCGAGGGGAGGGTAAGAGGAAGATGACGGAATGGCGGCGGATTCTGCGAGGGTCGCCCCGGAGGGCGAGGTAGGTCGTTCAACGGGAGGAGAAGCAGGGGTAGAGTTGGGAAGGGGAATGTTGGCGGGTATGGGTGTCGGCAGCGAGGTGTCGAAATCGATGAGAGGCTGCTCAGAATGCTGCTCTGCTTCTGGCTCCGATGTAGGCTCGGGAATGGGCACGGGCGTGATCTGTTTCTCTTCTACGCAAGACGACGAGGGCTGTTCTTGCGCGGGCGCAGCGACCGTCTCTACAATAGGGTCCTCTTGTTCAGAAGCAACTTCCGCGAGGTCGATTACGGGCGACTCGGGGAGCGGCACTTCGGCGGGGGCAACGCTTTGCGCCCTCGAAGGAGGCTCGTGGGTGCCCGCGCGGGACTTCACCGCTGGTGCTGCGTTGGCCGTTCTATCGTCCTTCGCAACCGGCTTCGCATGCGCGGCAGGCAACCCAACCTTCGCATTAGAGCTCGACACCGTACGTGTCCTCTCCCGCACTGTGACAGCAGCGGGGCCCGCAGATCCCGCCCGCAGAGGCACCGCAGGCTTCGACGACGGCACCGCCCTCGAGCTCGGTTTCCTCGTCACAGCCGGCGCTTTCTCCTTCTCCTTCGCTTTCTCCTGCGCTTTCTCGGCCGCCCGCGCTCGCGCACTCGCCGTGGACGACTGTACACCCCCTGAAGGCACCCTCGCATGCCGCGGGGCAGCCATCGCCGCCGCCGCCACCGCAACCACTGCGCCAGACGTGCTCTTCGTCGACACGCCTGCCGCCCCCGCTCCCTGTGAAGATGCGAGCCGCTTCGCCTTCAGCGCATCCTCGCGTTCGCGCGCCGCCGCGCTCGCTGTATGCAGCGGAACCGCGGGAGTCGACCGGCTCGTCGAGATGACGCGCGGGCGGATCGGCCCCGACGTCGTGCCCGCAGGCTTCTGGCCCTCCTCCGCCGCGGGATGAGGTGCCTCGGTCTCGGGCAAGCGCAGGACGCGCCTAGCCCCGCCCACGACGCGGTCCCTCTTCTCCGCAGGGTCACCGGCCGGCTTCATGACGGGCCTGATGGGGCCCGAGCGCACGGTCGAAGTCGCGCCCGGACCTACGAGGTCAACCGGCGCGATGCGTTGCAGCCCTGGGGCGACGCGTTCTGGCGGTGGTGCATGATGTGGGAAGTACAGATCGGTGGCGGAGAGCGGGCGCCCAGTGTGCAGAGGGATGTAATCGGGTGGGGGCATGTCGAGTTTCGCTACCCGCTTAGTTTCTTCGCGGAGCCGGCGATGTGGCTCGTGTACGGGTATAGGGGCGGGGGCACATAGTTCTGGTGTTGGAGTGCGTGCGGGGCGCCTCGCGGCTGTCGAGGACGTCGATACAGTGCGGGTATGCTTGGACGCTCGTGCGGCAGTAGTTGCCGTGGATTGGGTAGAAGGTTGAAGCCGAGAAGGCACTGTGTGAGATGGGATGTGGTTGTCGCTGTGGGCGGAGCGGACGGATTGCGAGGATGTAGGGCGACTGGGGGGTTGAGAGAATACGGCAGCTGCAGACTTGATGTCTAGATACTTGCGAATGGTGGGCGAAAGGGGGTCCGTGAAACTGGCCGCAAATTAGACGGGACCCATTTCTTTATCATGGCATGACGCACCTTTGCACTCGCCTCGGGAGCAGGATCTTATATGCGTCGAACACCTTGCGAGCAACTTTTCTGACATCTGCGTTGGCATCTACAGCAGTTGCCCTGATGATGGCCTCGATCTCCTTCGCTCGCGGCTCCTTTTCTAGGTCTGGCGGATTGAATTGGTTGAGGCATAGCACCACGGCCTCTGCGGAAGCCAGCCGAAGCGACACCGACTTATCCTTTACCGACTCAGCGAGATAGTGGAGGATAGAGGGACTTTGTGTATGCTCAATCACAGCGTGGATGCATTCCTTCGCGCGTGTGACGAACACTTTGTTGGCGCGTGTGCACAGGATGAGAAGCGTCGGGAGATATTGGGGGATGAGCGGCTCGAATGCACTGCCGAGGGCGTTCACTGCTGTCTTAATAAAGTCTGTCGCCGTACCCGATAGCCTCGTCCGTTCTGAATTGAGAGCGCTGTTGATCGGACGGGAGGAGGCGCGAAGGGCAGCAGCGAGGTCTGTGGGGTATGTGGAGGCGTTGCCGTTGCATAAGGCGGCGAAACGGGAGAGAGCGCGACCGATCGTCTCCCAAGTCTCCTCTGTCTCAGTACGTGCAATTGCATCTTGTATCGACGTAAGCTCGTCGAGGAGGCGGGGGAGGGAGGTGCACTGAATACCGAGTTAGATGGGCAGCGAATGGGCCATGTGAGAAGGAACCGTGCAAAGACTGACCTCAATAGATGTTATGGGGGCTTTTGCAGGCATGTAAGGTGAACGGTCTACCTTTGGCTCGATGAGATGATATCAAGTGAGAAGGTGGTTGTGGGAAGCGCAAGAGACTGAGTGAGGGATGGCAGACAACAAGTTCGTGGCTGAGTTAGGCGAGATGGCACGCGGCAAGTTCGTTCTATTGTCACACGTGACCGTGGTGTGCCCATATCAGGCGCGGCTTCGGCGCTTCACACAGAGCGATCTGCAATCGTAGAAAGCTTTCCATCTCACAGCTGATCGACCACGAATCTTCTTATTGGCATTGTTGTGCTAGGTACCACAGGCCCAAACGTCGACATAGTGTCATGGACGTGTTCGCAAACATTTCATCGGGTCGTTACTCTTGCCCTAATACAACAGTCATCAAAACCGTTGAGATGCACACGGGAGGGGAGGTGAGCTCGCTCAGGGTATAGATCAGCACTTCACTGAACGAATGCATCTGCTTCGACTTGAAGCCTACCAGGATTGTGATCAGAGGGTATCCCTCATTGGAGGGCGAGACGTTACTGGAGAAGAGGACCTGCGCAAAAGAAAATCATGATGAGATTCGCCAGACGTGCGTACCAGTCCGATTGAGATTGCTATCGGGACTAAGTCCGCCTCGGTGTTGAACAGGCTGATGCGAGAGCCACGGGGCCACTTGGAGATGTACGGTGCGATCATCGTGCCCGAAACCGAGTGTACGAGAATTGGAGGGGCCGACATTGGTGTTCTGTTTTGTCACAACGGTAAGGCAATACACGAGTGTCCGCAGCTCAGTGGTCTCAATCTGAGGGCCTCGATTTCAGAGGGATACTCGACGATGTGCGGGCATGCCACGATCGCGCTTGGCCGATTTCTTGTTGACACCGAGGACGAAGAGGTCTTCCCGAAGCGCAAGCAAGTCCAGTTCCACGAAGACACCCGCGAATGCAGACTTCGTTTGCACGCGCCGTGTGGCGTCGTGAACATCGTCGTCCCGAGCATCCGTGAAGGAGACAGAGTGCGGTCTGATCCAGAGCGCGCAGTCCGGTTCGTGAGCGTAGAAAGCTTTGCGGCGGCAGTGAACCTGGTGATCGAGGTGCCTGAAGAACAGAGATGGCCGGAGCTGCGCGCGGCGGGGAAGGACGCGGTGAAGGTCGATGTCGCGTACGGCGGGGCGTTCTATGTGATCGTGCAGGAGAAGGAGCTCGGATTCGAGCGGATCAGGGAGGGTGTGGACGTGGGGCGGTTGGACGCAGCTACGGCGACACTGAAGCAGCTGGTGGGCACGCAGAAAGAGGTGTTCCAGGGCCACGGGTTGGCGAAGGATCTGGAATACCTGTACGGGGTGATCGTCGTGGACGAGGGGGAGAACCGGAGCGGGCTAGGCGGGCTGGAGGGACGAGTGGGCGCGTGCTTTTTCGCAGACCAGCAGCTAGACCGGTCGCCGACGGGGTCCGGGGTGTCTGCGCGGGTTGGGCTCGCGCGAGCAAAGGGGCTGCTGGACGAGGGAGAGCGGGTCCGCTTTGACTCGCTGCTCTCTGCGGGCGCGGGTGGGCCAGCAGCGGGCGCGTTCGTCGGCAGCGCTGTGCGGGGGAGCCGGGTGCTCGTCGAGGGCTCAGCGTTCTACACCGGCGCCTCGGCCTTTGTCGTCGAGGACGCGTTCTCGCGCGGCGGCTTCCTCCTCTGACGTACGCTCCTGCACATGATGTCATCGCTCGCGTGCTACTTAAACCTGCCTCCCGCCCTCGTCCCCATCCACTCTCTCCATTCCCCGTCCCACCCCGCCCACGTCCAGCCATGTCGTACGCCTCCGTCGCTGCTCACAACGCACCCCCTCCCTCTGAACAGGTATTCTCCACAGACACCCTCCGCCATGGGAAGGCCCTAACCTCATCCATCAGCCCCACCCCGATCTCGGGTTTTTCACCACCGAGCCTCCCAGCGCAAGTAACATCGCAGATGATGCTGCAAAACTAAACATCGTCGCTCCCGATTTCAAGAAGCACCCCGCGACCACGACCTCGGTCCAAGACATTGCTCCGGACCTGCCCACTCCCGGTGCTCCCAAATCGAACAAACCCCGCCGATACCTCAAAGAGGTAGAGGACGAGGGCTTCTACCTCTGGAATGTAGCAAAGCACTACATTCTCCGTCCCTCCGTTGCTGGCGGTCTTCTTGGCCTTTGTATGCCTCTTCCATATGTCGCTCAATGTCGCGCAACTGATACCTTCTTCCAGTGAACCTCGGCGTGCTCGGCGGTACCGCATATACCTTCTACACGAAGCCCCATCTTCGTCGCGATACGCGTGCCATCGCGTCGACCGTTGCCGCCGCTCTAACACTCTTTGGCGCAGAAGGCTTCGCCGCTGAAAAGTACCGCGAGACCCCTCGTGGGCGCCGGGAGGCAGAGAAGGCCAAGAAGGAGGGTGCTGCCCTCTACCGTGTTGCTCGTGAGCACATCCTCAGACCTGGCGTCCTTGGTGGCCTCCTTGGCGTTGGTGAGTCCAGGCTCCTATTCGTTCACAGCACCTTCCTCACCATGCTTGCGTCTTTGCGCTGCAGTGAACGCTGGGATCCTCGGCGCGGTTGGCTACTTCTCCTACATCAACTGGGATAGGCCTTACTGGGATAGGCGCACTGTCTCCGCCGTCTCGGTTGGTCTTCTCACGTTGTGGAGTGGAGAGGGGTAAGGCTTCTTACTGAAGCTGCCTAGATCTATCTGACGCGTCGTTGTTAGATACTTGGCCGAAAGATACCGCGTTACGCATCACTAAATTATGACTCGAAGAGTCGCGGCAAGATGCACGCGGGTCCGAGACTTATTATGCTTTGCGGCACAGGGGACAGCTAGGGGACAACGAACGTCTAGTGTATGCAGATGTATCATGTACACATCGCTTATTTCTCCGTTGTGAGCTATATGACAAAGGGCTGGAAAGAACACTTACACATCTGAATTAAAACAGTAAAGAGAGACCTGGGGGAACGAAATGATTTGTTAGTACTACGTATTGTTACTAGGCATCGGGAAAATGTGTGATTATGTCAGCAAGCCTCACGCCGGCCGAAACCTAATTTTTTGTGTGCCCACAGCGGTGCTAAGCACATCGTCGACCTCAACAAACTCGCCGTCAGGCAATCCTACGCTTTTCTCCTGCTTAACGCACACCCAACACTAGGTCCACACGATGTCTAGATTTTTCCGTACAGCTGGCGATTCCGATTCAGACAGCTCGTCCTCTGATGAGGAGGAGCTTATGTCCAGCGACGACGAGGGACCGACCCCGAAGCCCGCTGCGCCCTCCGAGAAGCCGGCATTATCCCGCTTCCTGAAGAACGCGGGCGACTCGAGCTCTTCAGACGAAGATTCGTCCGATGAAGAGAGCGACTCCTCAGGTAATGAGGCACCGAAGAAACGGCCGGGCAGGCGCATCCTTCATGGGGACACGTCCGGAGATGATTCGGACGAGGACGTGAAGCGGGTGGTGAAGAGTGCGCGGGACAAACGGCTGGATGAGATGGAGGCGACGGGCAAGGTGATGGACAATGCGCTCAAGATCAACGACTGGGTCGCGATCTCGAACGGTGCGTCCCCCTCTCTCCGCTCGTACCCTGTGCGATCGCCCGGGCGCGGAGCGGGGTTCTGACGGCGCCCGCTGCACAGAGTTCGACAAGCTGGCGCGGATGGTGCAGCGGCAGCAGAACGTGTCAGAGCCCGTGCCGCCGTTCTTTATCCGCACACTCGCGAGCCTCGAGGGCTCGCTGACCGCGGCGGTGGCGAAGGACAAGGAGTCCAAGAAAAAGATGAATGCGAGTAACGCCCGCGCGCTCACCGCCATGAAGCAGAAGGTTAAGAAGACCAGCAAGGAGTATGAGCGTGAGCTTAAACGATTCCAGGAGGTGTGTTGCATCGCTTCTACAACTCTTCGCACTAAAATTACCGGAGCGCTCATCTCATATGGTGTGGTAGGATCCCGAGGCGTTTGAAAAAGAATATCAGGCCACGGTCGCTCCTGAGATCACGCCCACACCTGTTAGGACGAGGAAGCCGAAGAGGGACCTTGATAAGGATGAAGAGGACGATGATTTCACGACGGTAACAAAGGGTGGCAAGGGGATTACATTTTCTGCCGAGAACATCTTCAAAAATCTCCAGGTCGTCCAGGAAAATCGTGGAAAGAAGGTTAGAATCTCTCGGGCGTCTGCTCGTGCTCGCATCTCACATAACACACGTAGAACACGGATCGCATGGAACAAATCCGGATCTTGGAGAAGCTACTGCAGGTCGCCGAAACGCCCTACCAGCATATTCGTGTGCTCTTGGCGTTAATTGCTGCCCGGTTCGACTACAACTCGTCAGTGGCTACGCACATGCCGTTTGATTTGTGGCTCGCGGCGCAAAAGGAGGTTGACCAGCTGATCGCAATCGCTGCGAAAGAGCGCGGGTTCTCTATTCAGGAGACGGTGGAGGACTACGACGAGCTTGCCGAGCGCTCTCCTCAGACGGAAAAGGATGGCGTGGTTCGGGTCCGCGGAAGCGTAATGAGCTTCGTGGATCGCCTGGATGACGAGTTTACAAAGAGCCTGCAAAATATCGATCCGCACGGCACGGAGTATGTGGACCGGTTGGGAGACGAGAAGGTCCTATATTCGACGATCTGTCGGGCACAGGCATTGTACGAGATTGCAAAGCAAGAGGACCCACTTGGCCGCGTGATTATGCGCCGTCTCGAACACATTTACTCAAAGGTAGGATTTGCGGTCATGCTGTATAAAGAGGTGTGGCTCACTGCATCCACTACAGCCTGATCCTGTCGTCCTTGCCCTTGAAGCCAGCGTCGCTTCATCTGACCTCAAACCCTCTGTCGTTATCTCATCAGACAGCAAGACATCACTTCTCATCCACTCCCTTTGCATCCATCTCTACAAGTCTGGCAACTCTCTTCTCCGCACTCGTGCCATGCTCTGCCATATCTACCACTTCGCCCTTCACAACGACTTCCACACCGCCCGCGACATGCTGCTCATGTCGCACTTGCAGGAATCAATCCACAATGCGGACGTCGCCACCCAGATCCTGTACAACCGGACAGTCGTCCAGCTCGGCCTAAGCGCCTTCCGGTGCGGCCTGATCAAGGAGGCACAGGCGACGCTCCAAGACATCGTCGCAACACAGCGCGTGAAAGAGCTCCTCGCACAGGGTGTGCACCAACAAAGATATCAGGTATTGTCGCCCGAGCAGGAGAAGGCGGAGCGCCAGCGACAACTGCCCTTCCACATGCACATCAACACAGAGCTGCTCGAGGCCGCGTTCCTCGTCTCGAGCATGCTCGTCGAGATCCCCCTGCTCGCCAGCATCGACTCGGAGGAGCAGCGGCGCAAGGTGATCTCGAAGCCGTTCCGGCGGCTGCTCGACTTCGCGGACCGGCAGGTGTTCACGGGCCCGCCCGAGAGCACGCGGGACCACATCATGCAGGCGAGCAAGGCGCTGCAGAACGGCGAGTGGGAGAAGTGCCGGGACCTGATCCAGAGCATCAAGATCTGGAGTCTGATGCCCGAGTGCACGGCGGTGAAGGAGATGCTCGCGAAGCGGATACAGGAGGAGGGCCTGCGCACGTATCTATTCACGTACGCGCCGCACTACAACACGCTCGCGCTCGCGCTCCTCGCGCGCACGTTCTCGCTCCCGCTCCGCGCGGTCACCTCGCTCGTGTCGAAGATGATCTGGAGCGAGGAGCTCGCGGCGTCGCTCGACCAGGCCGCGGGCGTCGTCGTGTTCAACCGCGTCGAGTTCACGCGCACGCAGCAGCTCGCACAGACGCTCGCGGACAAGGTCAACGCGCTCGTAGAGCAGAACGAGAAGGCGCTCGACCAGAAGCTCGGCATCAGCTCGTCGTGGAATGACCGTGGGGACGGCGGCAAGGGCGACAAGCGCGGCGAGCAGACGCAGGAGCGCAGCCGCCGGGGCGATCGCAGGGGTGGCGCGCGTGGTAAGTGACGTCCCGTCGGGCTTGTTGTGAATGTGGTGCTGATGCATCCGATGTCTAGGAGGCGCACGGGGAGGACGGGGCGCACGGTTCGCGCAGGGCCTTGGGTCCCAGATGGCGGGCAACACACAACGAAACAGATAGAGCTGCGTGTGTGCAGCGTTTTGGTCTCGTCATACCGGCCAGCAGGGTCGTACCATGAATCGCTCTCACATCATGTCTCATTTTCCTCCGCTGCTTTGCGCTCGCATGTCGCCGCCCGATTGTACTGTTGTACTGTTGTGTCACTAGCATACATGCAGCCATATATGAACACTTCTTCCTGTCTTGCACTCCCCTCTAGATCTACGGATCTGTTGGTCTACTCGCTATCATCGCTGGAGCCCTCCGACGAATCTTCGCTGTCTTCGTCGGAGTCCTGGTCTTCTGACGTGTCCTGCGCCGTCCAGTCCGATATCTCGAGCTTCTCGTTCCGTGCCGTCTCTGGAAGATGCCAAATGAGCAGATGTCTTGACAAACCGTGTGACAAGGGGCCCACTGACCTCCCGCTCCGACTTCGTACCCGGGCTGGGTGACACAACGAGACAGCTCGGCCTTCGCTCCCACCTGCGTGTATGCGCCCAATATGCATCCGTCCAACTTCACACTGTCCGAAGACTTCAGCGGGCGTGCTCGCTGCTTCTGGAAGCTGCGACAAGGCTCACCCGTCCGCGACAACGCAATGGTCGAGCAGCACGCAGCCGACGATCTTCGCCATCTTACCTATCACACAGTGCTTGCCGATGACGGAGCGCTTGACCGTCGCCCGCTCCTCGACGCGCGTCGAGCGGCCGACCATGGAGTCGGACGAGATCTGCGCCTTCTGGTCGATGAGCGCGCGGTTCTCCGGGTCCGAGGGGAGCGCGTAGGTCGTCTGGGACAGGAACTATCGGGCGGGAATTCAACGGGGTCAGCGATGGAAGGAAAGGCGGAAGACGGGTGTGCGGCCTACGAAGCGGTTCAGCTCCAGATATGTGTGGAGGGTGTTGGCGCGCGAGGCGAACCCGGACGAGGAGCGGTGTGCGACGAGGCCGACGCGCAGACTGGGCTCGGCTGACTCCTCGTCGTCCTCTTCCACCGGCGACGGCATCACCGAGCGCAGGTGGTCGTCGTCGGCCTCGGATGCGGTTGTAGAGCGGCGAAGGTGTTGTTGTCGTGCCGGGAGATGCAGCGTTGAATGTTTCAGCGCCAGCGCTTGGGAGAACGTGTTGGTGGCAGGGCTGAGAACTGCGAGCAATAATGGTAAGCGGGGGCTTTGGAATTTCGAGAGAACGCAAGGGTGCCCCGTGGTACGATCAGCGCCTGATACGTGTGCCAGTGCGCCTATCGCCTCGGTGGGTCCACAACTATGAGACACACAAAGCTCGATTTCATAGCCATGGACGGGGCATCTTTCACCGCACAAACTATCAAATTTACCATTTCCGTACTTCTCCCGTCGTGTTCGTTGATATTGTGGCTTGCAGAGCCAGGGAATAAACTCCTCTTTCAAAGAATCAAAATGCATCTTCTGCTGCAGCACGTCCAGGACGGTTCTCCGGCATACGTAGACATGTGAGTCTCTGAAGTTGGCGGACAACTTCGTTCGAGGATATCTAATTTCCCCACAGGGTGAATACAGAGCACGAACGAGAGCGTGTACGACGGACGTACTGCGAAAGTAGACTCATCCGCAGGAGAAAATCTTCATTGTTTTGGTCTATATCGTCCGGTGTGTCGACATGAAGTAGCGTCCCGCTCCGTTCATCGAAAACGATAGGTAGATTCGTGGGAAGCATGCCCCAGTCTTCTATTACGCTGCCCTTGTCCGGCTTTCCGGCTTCGTAAAAGCAGGTGGTTGCGATTGATCCATCGTATGTAGACTCCGTCCGGAACTTGTTCAAGAGCTGGCTTAGGGAAAGCGTGGGGGGTGGAACGAAATCGCAGGGAAGGACAATGAAGTCGGACTTGATGCGTGATGAGAAATGTCGGAGGAGGGTACACGTTCCGGGCGCCATGTCTTGCGACTCCTCAAATGCTTGCAAATCGATGCGGAGGGAAGGGAGATGCGCGGAAACGCTGGACTGAATGTAATTGGACATTGCGGAACGGTGGGACGTTGGGCAAATGAGCAATATGTCTTCTCTTTAATGAGCCATGTACGTTGGACTATGTTTTACCTCTTACCTGTGACCCCCGAGCTTTCCAACCACGCAAGTGAATATTCCAACATGGGTCTGTTCCCGATCGGTAGTAGTGCCTTGGGGCATGGCTCGTCTCCGTGGTGGCTGGTGAGAGGTAGTAATCTACTCAAATGTTAGTCTTTGTTGATCAACACATATGAATGTCATACTCGTTCCCGAACCCGGCAAGCAGGACAGCGAGAAATTCACGCGTCACGATTTTGCTTGTAGATGACTCGTCGAAATCCATGGTTCAGGGACAAGATGCAGACCGCATCTAAGCGCTCGGGTAGCTCCTCCGAAAATATCGGACCGGGAAATTCGATCTCGGTGGTGCCGCCTGGTCGTTTGCTTGATCAGTAAAATGTGTAAACACCCTCCTCTGTCAGACACTATGGCCGAGTGGTTAAGGCGACAGATTCGAATGGACTCGATTATCTGTTTCGGTTTCCGAGCGCAGGTTCAAATCCTGCTGGTGTCGTTTTGCCGCTAAGGCGCATATGACTTTTGCTTGTCATGACGAAGATATGTTGCAGACGCGCCAGAGTACTTTTTGGCGCGACCGCTATCGACATACCAGTGTCGGTGTGCGAGCACGTGCATGCTGATACTTTCAATCCGCAGCTGAAGGGTCTGGCCCTCAAGTGCTTTATATGAATGATTCTCCAAATTCACGGCGACCCAACTCATCAACATCGATTACGCCTATATATGTAACATTAATATACGACTCTTAATGGGTTTGAGATGTGTACGGTATGTGTGCGCGAATAACTTATGCTCGTCCTAGTCGCTGTCGACACCAAGACCACACGCGGTCGACGGCGTCACTACTCAGGGACCATGCCTCGTCCACCACGCCATCGAACCGATGCTCGTTCCACGGTGATTGTCGATCGTGCTCGGTCATAGTGAACCGCAACACGTCTTTGACCGTCACTAGGCCTGCAAGCGCGCCATGATTCTCGACCAAAATGACACGAGGACTGCAAGGATTCACTGAGTGAGGGATATGGAGACTGTAATACGAGTAGGAGCTTACCCCATACGCTTGAAAAGTTGCATGACAATCTCGAGAGGTAGATGCGGCGATACGGTGAGTGGCGTCTATAGACGAGGAGTTCGGTACGGTGTGAGGCCATGGCAGCTTCGTCTAGGACGTACTTGATTAACCCATGGCCATAGCTTCAGAACTTCCGGCGTGGCAGTAGTCTCCATGATTTCCAACGAGAGGTCATCGTCGATCCCAACCGCGGGCCCTGTAGCAATCCCGGAGAATTCTACTTCTTCCTCGTCCTCGGCATCGGATGCAAAAGAAACCGGGGTATCTGGCCGAACGTCTTGCACGTTCCTTGCCTTGTCTGGAGATCATGTAAGTATTCGGGGGGTGCACACGCGTTTCAAAGCCCACCTAGCAGGTATCGCAACTCGCTGCGATCAATGAAGCCGAGGAGCGTTCGGCTGCCGTCTGCAGATATGATAGGAAACCCCTTGACATCGGTGTTGGCAAGAATAATCTCTGTTGCGCTCGGATCTGAGAAGCGGACGGTAAGGTGCTAGTACAAACATACCTATGTCTTTGACAGTGAGTCCGGAAGCAGGAAGGGTCTTCAGGTCCAGTCTCATCACTCTGGACACTGTTATATGGTCAGCAATATGATCGCACGCTTATGAGAGTACCACGTACCTGGTACGTTGTATGCGTGATCATCCTTTTCAAGGAAGGGGAAGCCGTTGAAACGAATCATCTCGTCTGCTATACCTGTAGTACCAAGGAAGTCCCCAACGGCCTTCGTCACTAAAAGGACGATCTGTCTAGAGTCTGAGCAAACGAGATCCGTTTGCCTAGCCGCATAACATACCATTGTCGGCAAGATGTACGTCAAAGCACCAGTAAGTTCGAATATGATTACGACAACGGTGACAGTCAAACGCATCACGCCACTGCAATTTACCATCAGCATGAACCATATTTGGTGCGCTGTGCAGCACGTACCTCAATGCTGCCGCAGCACCTAGAAGCGCATACGTCCCGGGTGTGATGCAGGGGACGTCAGGTTGACACACGGCAAAAATGCCAGAGGCCGGGTATGCACTTGTTCGCGTAAGCCCATGAATGTCAAGATATTGTTTTTCACCTTACCGGTTGATAGCTTTCACCATGATACCTACCATTCGCCCAAAAGTAGCCCCAATCGCCATGGAAGGCACGAAAATGCCGGCCGGGACTTTGCATCCGTACGATATGACGACTAGGCCCGTCCTAACCACAGTCGCAAGGAAGAGGGAGTTGACCATCGGCCACTGATATGCCGTCCTAAACGGACTTGAGTGATGAGGCATGCGGATAGGAGGCGCACGCACTGGCATAGGTGGTCGTAATCGCTTGCTCCATCACACTCGCGGAACAAGATCTGCATGCTCTCTGTCATGTCAATACGCATGAAGTGGTTGAACCACCCAATCATTGCGGTGACAACTGCAAGTGTCACGGCTTCCGCGATGGCGTGGTTTCCGAGGTAGCGGCGGCGAAACGCGGCAACCTTGAGGTTGAACTTCACCATGAAGGCACCGTATAAACCCTGTCGAGCATGTCAGGGGCCAGCTATGACGCTTGTATACTTGTTGCTTACACCAAACACCCCCAGAATGATGAAGAATATTATCTCGAAGAAGTGCCAGTCCCTGTCGTAGGTGACTTGAAACAACACCAGCTTCCCGCTGCGATACGGGTTCATCGCCTAGAGAGGAGTTGAGGCATATGGCTGATCCCAGTAACCATACCGAGACGTACGGACAATGTGACGGTCGCGACGAGAGCACAAAAGAAGCTCCTCCACATCGTCTTGATGCTGAATACGCTGCTCATTTCCTGTAGTAGTTGGTCAAATATCTTGTTAGCATTATTTCGACAGGCGTCGTACCTCAATAGAAAATACACCGCCGATGGGGGAACCAAAAGCAACAGCAACTCCCGCCGCACTAGAAGCCGTCAATATCTCTCTCATCTTGACTTTTTGCGGCTTTTATCAGCGGAGCTATGCAAGTCAGCGTACGACTGAATCACCTTGACTCCTCGAGAATCCCTTGAACAAACCTGCTATCAGGTTTCCTATGCAGCACGCAACATGTACCGACGGACCCTCTTTCCCTACAGACAAACCAGAAGAGATGACAAGAGGCTAAGTTCGATGAGCGCGGAGGTTCGAGCCAAAACATATTCCAAGATCGGAAACGCGTACCAGAGTGACACTCTTGATGAGGAAAGTCCAGAACCCGAGAAAGCCCTTCATGATGAACCCTCCAATGATACACTTGATTTCAGAGATTCCTGATCCAGCAGCATATTTCGCAAGGGACCGAACAAGATGCGCGGCAACGAACGAGAACAGTGCCTAGTAGGTCCATAGCTAAAGCAACGCTCTGCTAAGGCCAGCAAGAGTGTAGAACGTACGGCAAATAGAACATAGATAGCCCACCGCGCAGGCATGACGTCGCTCCATTGGTGCCATGCGTCGCAGGTGTCCTCGTCGCCGCCTTCGATTTCCCAGCAGCAGAACTGTTGGTTCAACCACCAGCCGTCGGCGCAATACCCCATCTTGATATCAGAAAGCCATTCAGTAGCAATGGAAATGATAGCAGCATTGAAGCCAATAGCAATGCCTATGGGAGGTCAATGCCGAGGTACGGTAAATTGGCAACGTGGGGCGACTCACCAACGAGGGTGACTACGAACCAGCTCTGTCCCGCGTAGATCACACTCTGCAAACGCGACCAAAGCCAGGAGAGTGTCACTTCTCCCCGCGGTCCTCTGTGGGGTATAATTTGTCTGCGTGCAGACCTCAGCCGTCTGTTGCGTTCGATGATAGAATCTTGTATCCAGTCTGAACATGTTCTTGAGCATGGGCAGATATGTACAAATGCTGTCTGCTAACCGATAGTAGTAAAGTCCTCATATCGTCTATAGGAGGGGTTTCAGAATTTCTGCTCCGAGATATAGACAGTTGCACGTACTTCAGGCGGTCGAAGTCCTCGTCTCTACTAGGACTCCTCAACTCATGATATTGAGGGGTGCGTTCGCCAGACATGAAAGAGCGCTGGTGACGCACAAGCCGGACTGAGATCACAAGGCGAGCTAAGGCAAGTCTGTCAGGCTCAAGTAGCGTTGTGAGTGGCTCAGAGGATTGGCGGCGTGGTGGTCGAGTGGAACTTAATTAAGCATGAAGCTCGTGGTGAGAGCGTGACTGGGCGCTTCCATGCATGCTATCGACCCCGAGAAAGTCGGAACTTGCATCTCCTGAACATACATACTTAGTTACTACTTCGCACATATCTCTTGGACGCGTTCATAGACATGGATTATCGCTATCATTATGGAAGGATATGTTTTGTGCAATGTACAGATGCCTCAGACAAGAGCCGATAGAAAAACGAATATAACGAATACGACGATTTATAACGCTGCTAGTAGGGCAGCTCATCGCGTCACCGAGCATCCCCTGGCTCGTCTCTGCAGTCTACGTGAGCTTCTACCATCGTACGTGAATGAGACCACTCACCGGCGGCGGCTATTCTGTACCCTGATAAAAAGCCAATCAACTGCCGCTCGGACACCACTCCTACGACAGGGTCAGAACGGTAGATCATGGTCATGGTCCGTTACTCACCCCTCTAAGGCAGATATACCCATGACATCGAGGCTAGCAATCCGTTCTGAGCGATGCTGCATGTCTACTTCTTCACCGTATCCCCTGCGTGCACTATCTAGCTTTCGCCGGTGCCATTCCTCGTAATCATTGCGAATTTCCTCGACGGAAAGGCTCTCGGGGCTGTCCTGCTTGTTGGCAAGCAATAGAAGCGGAACACCGAGAATCTGAGGTGCGGACAAGACAGAATCTTAAGTCCCTTCCCGACAATTAGCATCTTTATTTATGTTGTCGTGGGTGATGCATACCAAATACTTCCCAGCCTTCGCTGAGACGCTCACGGTCGTCTGCGTCAATGACGAATACGACGGCGTGACAATCGTCGTAATATCGGTGCCATATAGAGCGAATCCCGCGCTGGCCTCCTAAGTCCCAAAACTTCAGAATCGTGGACGGAAGGGTGATCTTCCCCACTGAAGCGGGCGGTCAATGCTCAGGTCCGCCTCGACAACGCGAAGCATGTGTACTGACTATTTTGGCCGACAGTGGGCGCGATCTTGTCTGGTGATAATCCAGGGGTCTCATTGTATATGGTCTTTATCTTCTCTAGCAGTGTCTGTACGTATTGTGTGACTATGCTGTTCAAGTAATGCGTGAAACCACAAACCGTTTTGCCTGCACCGTCCAAGCCGATGATGATGACTGAAAATTCCTCCTTCCTGAGAAAATAAGCGCTTGTACAGTGTGCAACGAGTCAATGTCCGCACCTTGTGAGATACTCATGAAATCCTTTCAGTAAGTGATACATAGCGGTGGGTGTCGAACGGAGCAGGCGCGAACCTTGAACCACGCGGCACGAACGTTTAAACAAGCGCCCATGTGTGCTGTGACGGTTAAGTAGCAAACCAAACAACTTCAAACAGCTGGTCGGTCCCTCCTCGGCGGCTTGGTCGTCATCGCAGACATTCAACTCAGCGTTCACCAGACCCACCACGATGGGCTTGTATTCATCATACTACTCCTATGGACTGCCTACATTCCTCTCAATAGTAATTGCTCTCTATCTTCTCTTCACTGGTCTGTCTGGTTTCACGCTTGCTCTCGCATACACCAACTGAATGGCAAACAACGCGCAGGCTCCGGAGAGGCATTCAATGTCGGCCAGTTCCTTGAAGAGACAAGCCCATACGCGTGGGCATCAACCGGAATAGGTCTTTGCATCGGCCTCAGTGTCTTAGGGGCAGGATGGTACGCGGCACTGTTCACCCATCTATGTCTAGCCCTCACCTGGGCATGGCTTGTAGGGGTATCTTCATCACAGGGGCTTCTATCCTTGGCGGAGGTGTCCGGGCACCTCGCATCCGGACGAAAAACTTGATCAGGTATGGACCTTCCGTCTACCGCTTTGATGCTCCACCCCTCATGCAACCATAGCATCATCTTCTGTGAGGTAGTAGCAATTTACGGCGTGGTACGTACATGCGCGTGAATGATTGATTATGCATTACTTACGCTGCCACGAAAGATCATCGGTATCGTTTATTCGGCAAGAATCAGTCCCGTGGCGGACACGCTGCTCTACACGCGAGAGAATTACTTCACAGGTATGTAGGCACATATATACACCTCCATAGCAATACAACACTGATCTCGAATAGGATATGCTCTGTTCTGGGGGGGCCTCACTGTAGGGGCATGCAACTTGCTTTGTGGAATCTCTGTTGGGATTGCTGGCTCCACAGCTGCGCTCGCCGATGCAGCAGATCCAGATCTCTTCGTGAAGATCCTCATTGTGGAGGTGTTTGGCAGTATCATGGGTCTTTTCGGTCTCATTGGTACGTCCTTCTATGCTTTACACGGAACGCGTATTGACGGCGGACATAGTCGGGCTGCTCATGATAGCTCAGGCAAGCGAGTTCACTGCCGCAGCAGCTCCCGCAGTCATCTCTCCATTCGTCCACTGAGCGCAGTAATACCTGTTCGCGTTGTCAGCCGATACCCTCCTTGGACAATCCATGTCTGACTAAAATCTTCACAAGCGCGTCTTATGGACCGCATCAATACATAGGGTGACGTAGGAAATGTTGGCAAAACTAGGTATATATACAGTACGCACGGGCTACACGCTCAAAGTAAAGCGACGTGCGCGGAATACCAATAATCTCTCCTTCGCGAGCCTCGGAAACATCATGGTGCTATGTGCGAAATATCAGGGATGGGACTGGGCTAGATGGATGTGCGCATCTGATAGACTTACAGGTGTGTGATTGTGGCGATCCCGGAATCATAAGCCGACTAGCTTGCGTCAGTGAGTGGTCAAACAGATCTCTGATATAACTGCAATAGAGGCTGACCTTCCACTGTGGCTGTTTCAGCGCCGGGCTGGCCACCGGGCGATATACAAACGCGGACACTGGCTGGTGGTTGATCGTTAGGTCCTTGGGGATGTTGTTAGTCAGTTCTTATCTAATAAGTCCATCTTCTTGTCGGAATGCCTCACGTCTATAGCTCAACTCCAGGTTCATTTCTTGAATATCTAGTCTGTGGTTCCGTCGATAGTTGACCTTTACGAACGCATCGTCTTGCGTATCTGCAATGGTGAGTCTTCAGAGCACTTATACCTCTACAACGATAGAACTACCAACGCTCTGCATTGCTCGTCACTCCTGGATTTTTGCCACTTGGTTTGGTATAGCTGGGCGGCTCGTCGACCCCGCCAGCTCCGTGACAGGAGGCCTCACCGACTCGGCCGTCCAACGCAATTTCTGTGGGTGGTTGCCCCATCTGTTCCGCCATCACAGCGGTTGTTATCCACTGGGACAGTGTCTCAATTTAGGCCTGCGGAGGCACGAAGCGAAAAACAAGGACGTACACGCGCCGTATTCAAAAATTCTTCACAGGCAGTGTGTAAGGCGCGGGCTTTGAAGAAGACTTTCGGGCGCTTAATGATTTCCTTCACGGTGAGGGCATTCGGCAGCCCCAGCTTCTTCCGGTTGATACTGCAGCGGTGGTATCATGGGTGAGTATCTGCTCGTATCGCTGTCTGAGGGTAACAAGCTCACCGAGCTTGAATCGCTTCAAGCACCTGTAGTTGATCTTCCCCCAACATGCCTTTGAGGTCGTCCGCTGCGATTAGGGCCACCGCTTCATGTTCCATGGCGATGGCGTTATCCAACACCTTGCTGGGTTGGAACTTGATCAAGAATTTGATTGCTTGGCCGCCCAACCCCACAATGGCAATCAACTCGGCTACTGGCATACTGACGGGGGGCAGAGTAGGTGTATGGCTGATGCGAGGACCAGTCGATAATAGTGCGCGATGAACCAACTTGAAATACAATCTCATGAACCCACTTTATACTAGCCATCCTACTGAGTTTATCTCTCCACATCCACAGCGTGGTGGTCTGACCGGCCCTACTGACGCGATAGGGGAACAAGGGGGGATATACGGACATTCCACCCGTAGTCTCGAGGATAGTTCACACACGCCAAACACGAGGTGCGAGAGTAGCACTACATGCACTTGTATCACTCATATGTGCGTCAGACCTACACAGGCATAAGATCGAAATAAGGAAGACGTCCACTCAGTGTGGGTAGCGAGCGCCGGCACCTAGAATGTGTGGTGTACCGTTCGCTTCTCAGGCACATGAGCCGTCCATATCTCAATCATCTCCGGTTTTGATACCACCATGAGCTGACGGGCTGCTGTACGGTCGTGGCCTCCTGCACCCAGGCCTTCTCAGACATTGTCTTCCCTCGAGCAGGCCAGCGTCCAGCACCGTTCCTCTCTCTCCCCGTTCCTCCCTCCTACCGATACCAACACCACCTGCCTAGCGGGTTTTACTTTCGCATTCTATTGGTGAAAGCCTCACGCTTATATTCGTATGATGTCTTCATCCACCAATGCCACGAGGGTGGTAGAGGATAATGGTTTATTCCGAGACGAGCATCTTTGGCGTGAGCATTACACGTGGCTGGAATCCGAGGGATATCGACTGCGTCCCCGTTATCAGCCGAATTGGACCCCATCCTGGCTTAGGACCAAGAAGGATCCTGACAAGTGTGAGGATGGTCGCTCACCCTTGGTATGTCTACTGATAAGTACACGGAGTATGCCTTAAATGATGGTTTGTACTACAGTACACTACTGTCCTTGATGCAAAGCGTATTGAAGATGGCAGGATCGTTGCTATCAAGCGACTCAGCAAGGCGCGACACCCAATGGAGGTCGCAATCGTCCAATCGCTTTCCCGGCCCCCTCTCGATAAGGATCCTGCGAATCATTGCGTGCCGATCCTCGGCGCACTCCAGTCTCCTCGTGATGCGGATGTTGTCTTCCTCATCATGCCATATCTGATACAACACGAGAAGATCCCGTTCGTAACAGTCGGAGAGGTAGCTGAGCTGTTCCGGCAGCTACTCGAGGTTGGTATATGTATCACTTTGAGGGTGTTCGGGATGATGACAACCTTGCAGGGACTCCGGTTCATCCACACACGGAATGTCGCCCATCGGTGAGGGGCCCGGGACATGCATACGCGGACTTCCACCTGACAGTCTCATCACAGCGATATCATGACCTCGAACATCATGATGGAACCAGCCGTCTACTCGGACACGCCACATCCGATGTTCAGGTCTAAGAACTACGAATTCACGGGCAAGGTAAAGCTTCGCACGCGAACAGAGTGCCCCGTCAAGTACTACTACACCGACTTCGGCATTTCGTGTCAAATCTCTGCAGAGACTAAGCGTCCTCGGGAACCTCCCGTATTGGGTGGTGACCGAAGCGTCCCAGAGCATCAGAAGTTGGATGAGCCGCGCGACCCTTACCGAACCGACATGTACTGCCTGGGCAACGTCATCCGCATGCAATTCATCCAGGTGTGCCCATTCATAGCATCGGTCATGAACTCTACACATAAGACTTGTGACGATGCAGCGATACTCCTCGTTCGACTTCCTCGCTCCGTTGGTCAATGAGATGGTGCGCGACGACCCTGCGGAGCGCCCGGACATAACAAGCGTTTGCGATCACTTCGATGCTATGCTCGACAGTACACCGCCGCGCCGGCTTCGATCCCGTCTTGTTCCTCGAGGCGAGAACATTATCGCCGGATTCTTTAGGGCGTGTCGTCATGCGGTTCGAACTGCCGCCTATTGTATTGGACGCAAGGCTGCCCTCCCTACCCCGAACACCAGCGAACCCGTACAGAAGGCCAAGACCTCAGCGAAGAAACAACCACAGGCCAAAGACCGTCGAACTCGGGCACCTCCATCAAACCTTGTCCCAACGTCCTCCTCTCCGGCCTCGCAAAGCACCGCGCGCCTTGTCGGAAATACCTCAAAAAAGCGCACGGTGGGGCACTCCCAGCCCACAATTCCTGTCACGCATCAAATGCCCGCCCCCGCCGGCAAATATAAAAAAGCGCCTAAGCCAAAGCTCACTATCCAGACTGGTCGTACTCATCTGGTATGTCTACCTGTGACTGTTGCCGTCGTATAGCTGACCAGGTGGATCGGAAGTAGTAATGTTTTGTATGTGACTCGAATTCTAGATCAAGTACGGAGGCCCTGATGTACGCCCAATGACTTCTGTGTCCGCAAATCACGTGAGAGTCCGCTTGCGATGGAGTGCATCGTGGCACCGTTGTACGGAATTCAGGGAGCCGCTTGGGGGGATGTTGCATTACAGGCCGACGGGAATCGATGGTACCCTGCAATGATATACGGCAATGTGCAGGACCCATGTTCCACAGCCCATAGTTCGCAGTGCCATTTGCTCATCACAATGATCCAGATCTTACAAGATAAAGAGCTCGATGGCTGAACCACTCACAAAGTGACCACATAGAAATCGGACAAGCAGCTTCCGGTGGCTCACCTTCCCGGCGTTCACCAATGTGTATCCAACTTGAGGCGCTCACCGGCACCTTCCGCTTCGTTCAGTATATCATGGACGGAGACTGGCAGATATTCGACGTCATGAATTACCCAGTACCCGTGCAAAACGACAGCCACTGCAGTGGGTCTGTAACCGGGTGAGCACTTCTTAGTCGCTGTTCAGATCCTCAGCCACACCCTGGAATGGCGAGTTTCGACGTGCTGTGTGCTGTGTACAGTGCTAGGTTCAATATAGGAGACCGTTGTAAAAATCCTCCCACCGTTCTAAGACGATACCAGAAACAAAATCGCACGGTTCTGACAGTCGAGCATCATAGAAGCCCGTTCTCGTCGATTCAACCTGATCCTGATGACCCCGTATGTCACGGAAAACGACAAAATGTCACCACAACTTTATTAGCGTATTCAAAGCACTCTCCGAAGAGCTCCATTGTAGTCCAGGGCGTCCATTTTTACCGGTAGTATCCTCCAACACAGGTTTTGTAGATGCATATATGCTTGCAGGTCTTGCAGGTGTCGCAGACGTCCACACGGCCTCAACACATCAGTTCCTCGACAATTTCAGATCGTCCACGAACCCTTCGAACTATTCGATAGTATAACCACTGACAAACACAACCCTAGCACTGCCCCCCGCCCCCCATTGGCGCAACTGAATTTACCGGAGAGAGCATCGTTGAGGGTCTGCCCGATTCCCGCAATGTTGTGGTTTTCTCCATCCTCTTTCTGCATACCCTAACTGAATGTGTAGCCTTATATTGTAGTGGAATATCGCAGCACCAGTTCGCCGCAAATCTCAGGCCAAGCCGCCATAGAAGCCCTCCGCGCAACCGGAGTTGAGATCCGGTTTGTGATATCACAGACAGCACCGAGAAACTGAAGAACTCTCTCGCTTGCGTCGATATCGTTGTTGATATCTCCGTGGTGGTACACCCCCTTCCCGACCAGAGGGCCCTTATCCATGCCGCTACGGAGGTTGAGGTGCGGTGTGTTGGCATCCCAGCAAGCACGGCCCGCGTCGGCTCCATGATATGGTATGTGCTTCCCTTTCTTGATTTCCTCGGCACCATAAAGTCAGAGAGACTGGCATTCTAACCTCCAGTGTGACCGCTACATACTATAGAAATATGAATCTCTGTAATATTGTCAGGGGCCTCGGCATACTGCACAACTTCATCGACGTCAGCTGGTGGATGCAGCGTGCCTTCCCCATTCCATCGCGCAGCAAGGTCCCTGACTTCGGAAAGCAGCTGACATCCATGCTGCACGGGGCTCGGCACGCAGAGGTTCCTCTTGACAGACCCTTTGTCACGCGTATCCTTGCGGACTCCCGGCCCCTCAACCGGGCAGTAGTCATCTGGGAGGACGACATGGTGGAGCTCGAGGTGGACGACATAAGCGAGCACATAGTGGGCGAGGCGGAGGCGCTCAAATCGAAACGGATCTACTTGACAATGAGTGCGGATGCATGCAAGCGCTAATATTGTCAGCCTGCTAACGACTGGTATGATTCTGCATAGGTTTCCGCGGATACGATCATGTAAATAGCGGCAGAGGGCACATCTGATATCGCTCAGGACCCTGCCTGCTTCTTCTCCCATGCAAAGCAGTCTTGGAACGAGGATATGAACAGCATTCACCCTTGGTGAGAATACGCTCGAGAAAGCGAAACGCCTGGGTTGTTTGGACGCACGCGAGATGTACCCCGAGATGCCGAAGCGCACGCTCGAAGAGTTCGCGGAGGAGTACTGAAGCTTGGAGGAACCCGGAATGGAGTTCCTGCGTAGCTAGGTGAAAGCACAGATACCTCCTCCTACCTAGAACTTAGTGGTGCTTCGATACGATTCTCGCGAAGAAATTATACTGTAACGACGACAGTGTATTGACAAACGCCATGTTGCACTGAGATAGATCCCCTTCACTGCAGGTCTTTTGAATCGTCCCGCAATCTCAGCGGCTGAGAGGCGAAAATCTGTGTGCGAAAACGATCAGTATCCGGTTGAGGACACTGTTGCAATAGCTTCGGACAACATACCCCAGTATTCATGTAAAGATTACACAAGGAGAGCGAAGCTATTGAATGTCGCGGCGCCCTGCAGGTTGAAGCACGTGTTCGTGGCCGGGAGCGCCAGTAGTTGCTGACACTGGGTCGTGCCGACAGTTGTGTTGAAGGGAAGTGTGGGTGCGTTCGGCTGGACGACCGCAGTGGAGACGAACGAGTGAGGGGTTGAGAAGCATGTGTTCGCATTGAGGCCCATCAGGTCGATGAGGTCACACAGTTGGCAACCGAGTTCCTCGCAGACGAGCAGGACAATGTCAATTTCGTCGGGGCGCGGCGATACAGCGTTGGTGTGCACCGTGCTTTGAGCGAGCGTGACACTGTGGTCCGCAGATGGGGGTCCGAGGGCGACAACTGGAAGGGAGGCTCCGATGGTAGTTTTTCTCACCGTGAGGGTGTTGGCGAGGGTTTGACCGAGGAATGCAAAGGCAAAGGCGGCGAGGGAGAAACGCATCTTGTCGATGGCAAGGTGTGCGAGGGAAATGGTGAAGGTATAACTGTGAGCTAGGGTAGACCGTGGTATACAAACCCAAGGAAAGGTATGAGGCCTTTTATACCCATATCCTCGCCAGCCAGAAAGTTATCCAGGCACCGAAGTTCATAGGGCTCGTCTATTGCTGCGGGTGCAGTGTCACAGTCACAGTCGGCTCAATGGGAAAGACGAAGCGAAAGTCCGATTGACAGGATTTGCCGGGCTTTGACATCGTCTAGACTTTCATATAGTTTGGTAGGATGGCCGACTGGCCAATGACCTCTTGGGAGGCACCTTTCTTCGTCTCCGTTAAGCGTGACTTACTCATGACTGTCAGGGACCACTTTATCACAGAGTCTCGGAGATGACATCGGGTCCCTGGTGGATCGGGGGACCGTTCAGCATCCGTGCTCGTCGTCCTGGCACGTAGTGACTCGACGTCCGGAGCAACGAGGCGAACTCACAGGAATGTAATCTAGTGGTCTGCTTTGAGCGCTCTGTGCATGATGAACTTTTACTCTTCAGAGGGAGCCCAAAAGAATGATGGCAAGACGAGTCGCCGTCCTAGGAGATCTTCAGACCAAAGGCTATCAGAGAGACGAGCAATGATAGCCAGTCCCACAAGCATCGTGAACTGTCCCCGTGTCGTCCATTAGAGAGAGGCACATCCGAATACTTCGGACATTTACGCTCAACGTGCGTGGCTCGAGGCCTGAGATTTTGGAAAGGATCACGTGACATCCAGCCACGGGGCCGAACAGCTACTGGTCCAGTGATTTTGTCAACTGTCTAGACGTCTATGAGTTTGAAGATGAGTCACGTACCGACAGACACCCTGCTAGCACGGACAACGTGACATAGGTATTCCTGCCGACAATGTCCGGTTGTAAAAATTACGCGTATTAGTCGAGAGCAATCGGTGACGGACCTTCATGTCCGCAGAGACGAACTTCGAGGTAGAAGGGTCTCTGTGGGCGTTGTGTCCGAGAGTTCTACATGGAGCTCAGTATGAACATACTAGCCTTATCATGAGATCGACCGGGTGTCGCGGCTTATGCGCGCTACCCTGAGCGTCATCGGGGAGCCCTGGCATCAAGTATGAACGATGCGTAAACCGCCAGTGGTGAGATTGCGTGTAATACCATACCTTGTTCTTGGTCATTTGACGGTCTAAGCGGGGCCCCCAAGATAGTCAGATGGACACGGTCCAAGTAAAGCGCGGAGAGACTGAAAGCTGCAGACGAGTGCAAGTATAGGCGAATCAGCTGTAACCACTGCCAAAAGCTGTGCATACTGCGAGTCGTGACGGCCCATAGATGGGTATGCAGTCGATTATGGCTGTCATTAAGAGAACAAAAGACTGTCAGACAAACTCAGGACTGAAGCGGTCGCCCGACATGTGGTGCGTTCAATGGTACCCGTCGCTGTTGCACTTGTAGCTGACTAAACTTGGAGAGGCAGCTCCGTAATTACTACACGCGGATAGTACATCTCGGGCCTGCGATATACTTCATCGACTTCGGTTTGCCTCGCAAGTATGATCCAACAAAGGGTCCTCCGCGAACGAACCCAATCTGGGCAGGCAACTGGACGGTTCCTGAGTTGCGCAAGTCGCTAGAACCCTGCGACCCGTTCCCGCTCGATGTATACTATCTCGGAAACGCCATCGGGACTGAACTCCTACAGGTGCGTCCGTTCCGGTACTTCAACGGCTGAGACTGAACTCTACGCCAGCAGGCGTATGCTGGCCTAAGACTGCCTGGAGCCAGTATGCGGCTATACTTGGCTCTATCGTCTTACAGCTGCTGTCATGCTCGGATGTGCTATCAATACAACGTGTACTGTCCACGCAGTCATACCGTTCCAGTCACATATGCTGGCTGAGTGACCTCGATTCATCATTGTGAATTCTGTGCTGCATGAGGGGTATATACCTTCTGATCACCGGCTGGCTGACATAGCTTTTTAAGCTTGGAAGCAGCGGACGTCCATACTTCCAGGTAGTATGATGTGGAAACCCCAACACACGAGGAGTCTGGGGGGATCCAGTTGCACTTGCGATGTTCAGCAACCTGGTCAAGTGGAGTAGCGGATCGTGAGTGTTCTACAGGCCTCACTACGACAGGTCGCCGCGCTTCTGAGGCATATTCGAGGCCGAGTGACCTAGAGACGAGGAGGCGTGCTGCCGAGAAGAAATAAGCTTTTCTTAGGCCAATTATCAGGAGTTGTTTGTTTCTGCCCGGGTAAACCCATCTTACTCTTCGAACCCAGTTCACCACCCCGACTAGCAAGAGTGACGGAGTGGTGCAACCAATATGATCTATTGAACGAAGACACCCAGCACATACCAATACAAGTTATGACGCATTTCCTACTTCTTCAGGGGAAACCCATCTTTCCCTAGGAGGGCTTCCTCTGCGCCCAGCGTTCGAGGACCGTCTCCAACACGAGTGTGGATAAGGCCCTTCACAGCGCCGACACCAAAGGGCTTCGCGACAGCCTCATTGAACCCTTCCACAACCTTGCCTTGTACACCCGTGCCGGTAAAGAGCCCGAAGGGATCCTTGAACGGCTCCGCTTGAGGGAAGTACTTGATGATGAGCTCCACGATCTCCTTGAGGTTCTCCTTGGGCGCATAGATCACAGCGTTCGGGCCGGCGTCATATGTGTACGCGGCCTTGAGCTTCCCGTTGTTCGCGACTGAGACACGGTTGTATTCCACGATAAGCGCGATGATCGCGCGTGAAACGTCGTTCATGTAGAAGATCGGCGGGTCCGTGTCAAGGCAGACGGCGTGGAACTGGTTCGAGTCCTGCATGGTGATGCGCGCGAAGGCATCGAAGTCGCGCGCGAGGATCGCCTCGGAGATCGCGCGCATGCGCTCGGGCACGACGTGCTTGATGCGGTGCTGGAGGAGCGGAGACGTTTCAACTGTGCGCTGCATGCCCGACGTGGACGACGTGCCCTTCTTGTCGTCGCTCACGACACAGATGAGGGCGTGGATGTCCGGCCAGTGCTCGCGCGGCGCGACCTGCACCGCGTACGAATCGGAGCCGTCCGGGTTCTCGCCCATCTGCCATGCGACGAACCCGCCAAAGAGCGAGCGGCAGGCGGATCCCGATCCTTGACGGGAGATGAGCGAGAGGTGAGAAGCGTCTGTGGGTAGCTGGTACAACGCAGCAAGAGACGCGACAAGAGCTGCAAAGCCGGACGCGGAAGAGGCTAGACCTGCAGCGGTGGGGAAGTTGTTGCGCGAGGAGATGTGCACGGCGAAATCAGCGATCTGTGGTCAATCAGACACACATCTAAGGCTGCGGCGAGAGATCGCAGACCTTTGGCAGGCTGGAATTTTTGAGTTCGAGTTGTCTCCGCAGTGCCCTCATCTCCTTGATGCACGTAGCTAGTCTGCCGCCGTCCTTGATCTCGTCCTCCTCGCCATTGAGCCAAAGTCGGTCCTGCTTAAACGAAGGATCTGCACGAGATGTTGTCGTCGACCGTAGGTGGTCTTGGTCGAGAGTGACCGAGAGCGAGGAATTGGTAGGAAGTATGAGCTTCGTGTCACGCTTGCCCCAATATCTGAGACGGGTCAGTCACGCGCGAACTGGGTAAGCTGCAATACGGACTTTATGCAGGCGATGTTAACAGGGGCAGAGGCTGTCGCTTGGTAGATGCTCATGGTGGCAAGTTAAAGGGGGGCGATGGGGTTACGGCGGCGAGCCAGGAGCGTTAAGTAGACAAGGTCATGATAGCGCCATGTCTTCAAATCCGAAATCGTTCGTTAGATTACCTGCCTTTCTGGGCGATCGGAGATCAGGCGAGATCAGCCAATCATGAAGCCCGTTCATCCGGAGTGCTGAACGCGCAACGCAGAGTGAGGCGTCGTCGGATATATGTCGCAGAGAAATGGGAGAGCTATGTCGCCGGGGATCCGAATGACCGCGGACTCGCATTGATTTTATTTTTCTGAGTCAGCAAGCGGTGTTTTTGCGCCAGAAAGCCCTGGGCAAGGTCAGAGGGCGTCGCTGCCATAAACGGGACGGAAAAGGCAGCTTAGTCATCCGAGAACGCCTGGGAGAGCTGTGCTCGTCATCCTCGACGGCGACAAACACTCCACGCTCGCCGTTCATTACGACGCCCACGACCACCCAGACGACTTCCCCTTCTTTCCTGTTTTTATAGTCGTTCTCTCTTCTATTCTCGCGCAGTGTCCCTGCGCTCCTCCGTCCTTTCAGAGTGGCGACTCTCTCCGCCCATGCCATGTACTATCCCCAGCAATCCCCGGGCATTGTCCACAAGCTCCCCACCCATCAACATCCAAGTCAGCTACACGATCAAACACCATGGGGAAGGCACGCCGGCTACGGCCCAGCGAACGGCGTCGGCGCGCAGCCTCCAACATCCCCTGCGTACCCCCTCTTCACTCACGGGAACGGTACAATGACTGCGATGCAACACCACCCCCATCAACACATCCCTGGACCCCTCGCCCACCACCACCATCAGAATTCCCTCACGCACGCACACTTTTCCTCCCCACCAAATGGAAACGCCATGCAAGGCCCTCACGGCACTCTAGGACAGGCGGGATCCCCAGGAGCCATACAAACGCAGATGATCACTCCCCACTGGCAGCAACAATTGTTGAAGTGCGAGGTATGCCTTGATCTCATAACAGACTCCGCAGGTATCATACTGCGCCGCTGGCTTGCCGCCGTGCGTTTTGCACAACAATCTACCCTCTACAGTCCTACCATATGCGCCCACATCATATTACCCTTCATGCTACTGCCTCAGAGTCTCTCACCCTGTACTGATTACATCCTTTCAGATGAGCCGTGCTTCAAGATCTCCCCACCACCGAGCCAGAGCGAGCGCGATGGCCGCTCGCACCGTTCATAAAGCAGCCATCCCTATCCAGAATCCGAACGCGATAAAGCCAGTGGAGTCCAACGGCATCATTCACGACGGGGAGGGTTCACCTTCCGCGAAATCGCAAGCCCCATCTGACGCCTCCCCCACTCGTGCGAGCGCGGCGGCTGACCATCCCTCTTCCACCGTTGCACCCGTCGTTGAAGTCCCCCGTCCGTACGCACCCAAGCCCGCAAATACATGGCAATCCCTGGATATGGGCGGTGTGGGTATCAAGAACATTCCAAAGACGTCTGGCCTCTTCGCCTTCACATTCCTCACGAACCTCTACCTCAATCACAACGCCCTCCAGGGCGTCCCACCCGAGATATCGAAGCTTCGCCACCTGGAGTTGCTCGATCTTTCGGGAAACGCTCTTCAGACCATTCCGCCGGAGCTTGGGATGCTGGTGTCGCTCAAGGAGCTCTACCTCTTCGACAACCAACTCATCAATCTTCCCCCTCAATTGGGCACGCTCCACCAGCTGCAGACGCTCGGAATCGAGGGTAACCCGTTAGAGCCGTCGCTCAAGATGATTGTACAGAAGGATGGCACGCCCGCCCTCATTTCGTACCTGCGCGACTCGTGCCCCATTCCAAGTCCACCACCAGACCGCCATTGGAAGCACTTCGTAGGCCAGGTCGAACGGGAGTCCACACCGTCCGACGAGTCATTCTCCCTTCTATGCTACAACATCCTCTGCGAGCGGTGCGCAACAGAAAGGCTCTATGGCTACACGCCGTCATGGGCCCTGCAGTGGGAATACCGGAAGGAGCTCATCCTTACGGAGATCGTGAATCAGAACGCGGATTTTGCTTGCATGCAAGAGGTCGATAACGCCCAGTATGAGGAGTATTTCCAGAAGACACTTGCAGAGCATGACTACGAAGGTGTCTACTGGCCCAAGTCACGATACAAGATGATGAGCGAGACCGAGCGACGGTTGGTCGATGGGTGTGCCATTTTCTACAAGGCGTCGAAGTATGTATTTTTCTACATGGTCCTTAAATATCGGCTCATGTATGACATCTAGATACACACTTGTAGAGAAGCATCTCATCGAGTACAGCGCCGTTGCCATGCAGCGCACGGACTTCAAAAAGACGGACGATATGTTCAATCGCGTCCTCGGCAAGGACCACATCGCTGTTGTCGCACTGCTAGAGAATAAGGAGACAGGGACGCGCCTCATTGTCGCGAACACTCACCTGCACTGGGACCCTGCGTTCCGCGACGTCAAGCTCGTTCAAGCCGCACTCCTAGTGGACGAAGTAGAGAAGATCGCGCACAATTTCGCAAAGTACCCTCCTCGTCTGCCGCCTACGTCATCCTCAGCCGTTGGCACTGCCACCACACCGACTGCTGGGGAGAACAACGCGTCCTCGCGCCCTCCCCCACTGTACTCCGACGCCTACAAGATTCCCCTCGTCATCTGCGGAGACTTCAACTCTGTACCCGAAAGCGGCGTATACGAGTTCCTCTCGAATGGCATAGTTCCTCCAGATCATGAGGACTTTATGTCACACCTGTACGGGAAGTATACGTCGGAGGGTATACGTCACCGGCTAGGCCTCAAGAGCGCGTACGCCGCTGCCGGCGAGTTCCCGATGACGAACTTCACGCCTAGCTTCAAGGGCCATATCGACTATATTTGGTACTCGACTGCGAACCTGTCTGTCACGTCGGTGCTTGGCGAGGTTGATCCAAACTACTTGGACAAGGTGGTCGGCTTCCCGAACGCACATTTTCCTTCCGAGTACGTCGTTTGCGCATTTGGTATATGGGGAGTGGTGCTGATGATGATTACGTGCGGACAGCCACCTTTGCATCGCGTCCGAGTTCCGCGTGCGCACACCTCGGGAACCTCAGCCTGCGCGCCCTCCTCCTGTATTCCCCGAGCCTTCGCGAGTACATGCATAGGGTTACATAATGGCTGTGCAGACACGTTATGTATCGCTACCCTCCCTTCTTCCTGTCCATATTCTTCCATATATTTCATTCTTGTAAATATCCTGCGCTCATGCAACAGTGTGGCGGCAGCAGCGATCCACCCCTTCCACAGCTACACAGCCTTCCCTCTCTCTTCTACCCTTCCGTCTCAGCGATTTGTTCGTACTCTTCGACTCGCGTTATAGTTTGTGTTATTTTATTTCTGCGTTTCTGGCATATCTTTCCCCCCTCTCTTCCCTTCCGCGCCCGTGCCCCCTCCCTCACACCCCATCCTCCCCCTTTCCTGTTCGTGTCGTCTCTCGTCCTGTCCGATCGTCTACTTGCTTTCCCGTACTGGTACCTACACACTCTGTCGCGTTCCACCACCCTGCAAAACTGTAGCATGTGCGTGTACGGCTGTCTTGTTCAATATAAATTCCTTTCAAACCTCCCAAACATCCTGGCGTCGTAGAGCCACCCTTTCCAGATATGGACGTGAGGTTGTATGATGTGCCGAAACGCATGGAGCGTACAATGTGGGGCGATGGCCTCTTCTATGTTGGACCATTTCGCAGGCTCGTCCTACACCATGTCCACTATTGGCTTCCGGAAGTCGAGTCCAGTATACGGCTGTGTGCGTATAGTTCAGTCTTGATGTCGTTCCCGAGATAGTAAATATCGGTCGAGTCGGAGAACGAATCGCAAGGCTCTAATAAATTGGGAACTGTCGCCTCCCCAAAATAGGTTCATTCGTGGAGAATCCTTTGTTGCATTGTACTTCCGAGACAAGCCGAAGTCGATGAGATATTGGTATTTTACCGCGTGACCCGTGCGAGTGCAGTAAAGGGCGGACCCCATCGCGTCCAGTGCTTCGTTAGTACGCACGAAATGGTAGGGCTATAGGAAGACGGGTTTGGGCTCCTTCAACAAAGCCTTGTGTAGCTGATTAGGTGTTGACCAAGTGCCAGAAAGAGGTACGAACCCATGACTCGCTGGTACACGGTTCGTAGAGTACACAAAGGATCACGTTATCCTTATATAATGACGTTGAGCAGACAACCGGACTAGATGGAGAGAGGTCATGCCCATACTATATGTAAATCTCAGAGTGATCCCATAGCAAGTTGCTCGGCGCCCCCAAAACCCAGGTGCAAGGTACTTCCGCAATCTTCTTACAACAATAACAATCTTGGGGTTGTCGTCATCCAGCAAGTTGAGGCATTCATACGTGTCGCTGACACGCGGCTCAGACGCTAAGTAGCGACAAATTTCGACATCGTGGGGATGTCGGACAGACTATCTCTTCAATATTGTGATCACATCCATATCAATGCGGGTCGCGTCTAGAACATAATTACGCTACTGCGACTCCTACCACCACCAGCATCCCCATTCAAGTGCTCATCATTGCGGGCAATTAGAAGGACGCTCCCAACATGTTGTCGCTCGCTGCTCTTGTCTCTGGTCTTCTCGGCTCGTAAGCTGGTACATCAACAGCGACGCTTTTAGCATCAGGATCACCCCAGCTTGTCCTGCGGACGATAAAACGGGTCAGCGTCCTCCAAGCAGGCCACCACGCCAACACATTTGTTCTTGCATCCTCTTCCTCTTCACCCTCTGGCAGTGTCCCTTCTATTCGTCCTCTGGTAGTGCGAGTGCAACCTTCACATCTGAGTCATGTCAGAAGCATTCGCACAATTGTCCCATAGAGCAAGTTGTCGAGGACGTTTTCACTGTCGTATCGCACAGCATACCCATCATGAAAGTTATCTGGGAGGCGGGCGCGAAGCGATTGACTGGTGACAAAATCGTTGAATTGCTCGAAGAAGGCAAAGCGGGACTCCACTGTGTCGGCCAAGTATTGGGAGATCCTGCTTGTAAGGCGGTGCTTACAGACCAAGAATGGGAGAAAATAACCCGAGGCTACTTTGGGTGAGCTGTGTCCGCTCTACGTTCTGCTGGCAGTGTATCCCAATCCTGTTTGGCCTCTGCAGGGAGGAGAATCGCCTCGACGGAGACCTGGTTACGCTCAAGGCCTACCACCTACTCAAGTACAAACTCTGGTGTCTAGTGGCACGCTGTACTGACAGTTCTCGTTGGCATAAACATGATGTCTGGGTATCATGGTGTATGTTGGATTCATATCCCCCGGATGTTTGCGATGACCGCCCCGCCGCTCACTATGTCCCAAGTATATACACACGCACGCCAGTTCCACAAAATTTGTCATGACGAAGCCTCGACCCCGATCACTGGACTCAACCAGCTTTCGAAGTCCTCTTCCTTCGTCTCATCGCCCGTGACTTTGAGCGCGCGCAGAAGGATGCGGTATAGCCCGTTCGGGATCGTAGTCCCATTCGCGAACTCCGGAGACGGGAAAGTGAGCATGTTGAAGCCCGTTCCGTCCTGCAAAAGGAGCTCCCGTCAGTCGATGCACACGGCACGGTGGCTACGGTGACCCACGTTCACGTCCGAGTTGCGCGATTGGAAGTCGGCTTCGAACAGCGAGCCAACCGTGCGTACCTGCGCGAATGTGCCCGATTTCGCAGCATTAGGGAAGCTAAACACCGAGCGCGCGAGGACAGGGATGTCGCTGCGCTTGTTTAGCGTTGTTTTGATGTCGATGTCGGGCTCGACAAGGTCGAAGACCAATTTGGGTGTGCCGAATGCGAGGCGCATGAGCACCGAAGGCGTGTCGTCCCCCACAAACGTGAAGTTCGTCGCGTTTAGCAGGAAGTTTCCTGCGGCATCGGTGAGGACGGGGAGATTCACGCCGAAGAAGACGTCAGTGTCGTCGACGACCTGCACATCCTTGAGCGCGCCCGCCAGTCCGAGGTACGTGACTTGGTAGCTCTCCTGCGCGTTGGCGATCTCGATGAATCCCGAGAAGACGGGGAACGTGGTGGGATCCAGACCGGTGGGCGGGGTGATGTGTGCGGTGATTTCCTGAGTCTGTCCGGGGTGCACCGTGAAGGAGGTCTCGCTAAATTTCACTGAGGCAGCCGTAGAAGAAAGGGGCACAGGGCCGTCGGCGGGAAAGATAGTACCCTACGTATATACTGTGAATATGTCTGTGTTATCAGCTGTAAGGGCGAAGCACGCACCGGTTGAAATGTGAGAGCGGTACCGGCCGGGATGTGGCTGACCTTGAAGCTCTTTGCAGCGGTGCCAATGTTCTTCACGCTGAACTTCTGCCTGAATGATTTGTATTAGATGCGGCATCGCGGAGAATGACAATATGCTCACAGCGGTGCGAAGTGTGCAGTATCGTTGGTGATCAGCTCTCCGGGAGACACGATAATGTCGGCATTGATCGCCTTGAACGCATCGACTAACCCTGCGCCTTGCTGGGTAACCGTCTGCAAAGGGTCGCCATCCGTGTGGCTGGACGGGACCCGCTGCGCAGTCGTCTCGAACAGAGTACGCGCAGTCAAGCCCACCTCGGGCGCCGTACCCTTCACGCCAAAGAGCAACGCGGAGACGCCTGCCATGAAGGGTGTCGCCATTGACGTTCCCGAGAGGACGGCAAATGTCCCGAGAGGAACCGGGAAGGTTGAGAGGATATTGCCGCCGGGGGCTGCGATTGCGGGCTTGAAGAAGAAGTCGTTCGTGGGGCCAAAGCTCGTGAAGCTCGAGATGAGCCCGCCGGCAGAATCCGGGAACTCGAAGCTTGCGCCGGATTGAGGGAAAGACAGGCTCACGCTTGCGCCTGACGCGAACTCGTTGACGAGCTGTAAGCAGACTATCATGAGCGAAGGGCATCCTGCCGAGCCACTTGAAACGGTAACTCACGAAGGCGCCGTCCGCAGCCTGGATGAGTGTCGCAGTGGTGAAGTTGCCGACGTCAATTGCATCGAAGCCGCTTCCGTTGCTAGGGTCGCACCAAATCCGTCAATATGAGTCACAGGCCAGGCATGAAAACCAAGACGACGTACTCGTAGATCAGAACAATCTGCCCTCCTTTAGCTGCTACGTTGGTCAACTTTTGTACCTACATGGGCGGCAGTCGTTAGTAATAAAACGGTAACAGTGATGGTAGCTGGGTAACTTACGAAAGTGCAAGTGCCACGACGGACGATTACGACGAAGCCAGACAGGTCAGGCGTATCGTCGGGTAAAGCATCACAAGCGTCGTCTGATACGGTCGTGTCGTTGCTGGTGGCAAAGATAGGTAGTGCTCCGTTGATAGGTAGCGGGAATGTGGCGAAATACGTGATAGGGTCGTGCGCAACGCCATGAACAGTCGCGTTCTGTAGGGGTATGACGGTGTTATCCAGACTTGCCACTGAGATCGCGTTGATGCCATTTCCGGGGCTCGACGTGAACCACGAGCCTTTGCTTCCGTCGTTCCCTATGCAGATTGCATGTAAGGCTGATGCCAGCCGGTTTATTTTCGCCTTACGTACCTGCAGCGATGGTAACGATCTTGCCAGTTGCGGCAATCCGACTGGACACAACAGCGCTGGAGCTCTCTGTCCAGCCGTCAGCGCCACCGAGCGACATAGTCAGGATATCATTATCATCGTTCACCCCTCGGAGGAGCGCCTCGATGATGACTAGACGCGAACGGTGAGTTGAGAGGTTTGCGACTGGGCACGAAGACACATACTGTCATCGCTGACGTCGCCCGTGCAACCGAATATTCTGTATGCGTTTATCGAGGCTTTGAAGGCAACACCGCTGATGTTGAACGGGTTGCCGGGATTCGCGCCAATGATTCCCTGCGTGATGCGCTGTTGGATATGTATTTAGATTTGATAGTAGATGCCAGTCTTACTGCGACATGGGTGCCATGTCCATTGCACTGGTCTAGAGGAATCGGGTCGGGCACTGGCGTATTTGCTCCTACAAAAGACGTCATTCAACCGGGATTACCGAAGAGTTTTGATGCTTTACCAGCTGAATGACACGAGTCAACACTTGGCATAGACGTGCAAAAGCAGAAACGTACTGAAGTCGTCACCAACGAAATCGAAACCGCCGATCACTTTGTTTCCGGGGCCAAACGCCCCTCCGAGGAAAGGATTTGTGAAATCGATACCTACACGAACTCAAGACAATTTCGCTGGTACATGCTGTGAAACAACGTACCAGTATCAATTCTGTAGGATGGTGCGCTTAATCTATACGACCATCTGCCAGATTCATATACTCACATGCCAATTTTGATGCCGTCTCCAAAGATGCCTTGAGCGTGAAGCTTATCTACTCCCTTGAGCGACACACATGTCAGTATCGTTACGTGGACCGGCTGTATCGGTCTGACCGTGAGTATGTGAGTTGATTCAGAGTCCGGGGGTACTTGAGGGTCATCGAGGCCAGTAACGATATGCTTCGTGACAGGTCTGTGAAAGACTATGAGCATGCCTGAGAACCACCAGGCACCCAATGTATTCACTTGGGCCCCGGGATCAAAGTGACCTGTCGGATCGCCTTGACCCCAGGGATATCTAGTACGCTCGCTACGTCCTGTGAAGATCACCACCAGTTGTTCAGAGAACATTGGTGCACGATATGAGACAGCTCATACATTTTCGTTCTGGATGAAAGAGTTGTCAGAAAATACGCGTAGCGAAGACTTGTCGTGAGAAGTGCCCACCTCCAAAGTCACGACGGAACCCAAGAAAAGACCCGGGGAATTGAACTCCTTTTCGACCTTGAAACTGAGGTCCCTCTTCCGCATGAAATCGTACAGTTGCTCATGATTCTATTCCGTCCCCACGTAAAGCGTCAGTTCCGTACATGCACTAGAACCACGACCAAGGACTACCGACCGTGCGTGATTCCAACGACCGCTTTGCCGGGATATCTGCCGGCTCTGTAACTTCTACGATGAACTTGTTAGGCACCGTGTTCTTGAAACCCGTGGTAGTACGCGGAATGCTCGACGGAGAGAACCTTGCGGCCAAGCCAACACCCGCCAACGCCAGAGAAAATAAAGCGCAAGTCGTCGAGCGCACCATGCTGGGCACTGGTTGCTAGTCGCTCCTGTTGCGTCGGACGAGCACGCCCCGCCGCTCGGCACAATCTCTGTGGCTTTATACCGTCACCTCGGCCTGAGCATCGTCAAGGCACCATGCGGGCGTGCGAGTGCCGTGCGTATTTTCGAGTACATAGTTTCACACGATGTGGGTTCGCGCTCCAGGTAGAATATTCGCTGGCCCGCTGTTTTCCCGGGCGTATTGAGAGGCGGTCGCGTGGGAGCGTTCGCTGGTGCTGGCAGAATGGCATGTCAAGGCGCCATATCGCGAGCAAGATTTGTTCAGATTTGAGATTGTCAATAAGAGCCGAAGTCTGGTGGGGACAAGAAGCGATCTCCAGAGCCCGAGGCTCTAGAGACGTTTCCAAGTCATTGGTCGTCGGTCATATACCGGTACGACACCGTGCGTGAGATCTGCGCTTCAGTAGAAAGCGCGAATGAAGTCATTGGAGTCGACAAAGATTTGAAAGATCGTCGAACTACCAAAGAGTGTACAGGGCCGATGTCGTGGAAATAAGTTAAAGGAGCATGTCTGCATAAGTCTATAAGTCTATAAGAGGCCGGTATAAGCGCTCGTAAGCAATAATCTACTAAAAATCAGACCACTAGTGAATCAGTAAAGAATGACCAGGTAATTCAGAGTCGTAACTAAAATATTAGTATTCAAAGTTCAACGCTGAACGCCGCTGTACTTGAAATTACTACTGAACTGCCAGACTTGGATATGAGATCAACCCACTGGGTGTCTGTGTGAACAACGAACGATACCGTCCGTTGGACTGAGATCTATCACTGGCCAATATCGTGCACACTACCACGCGCTTTCCCTCCTGCAAGAGGTAACGCGTGATACACACCACTGACAGTATATACTAGTACCTAGCCTTACGGTGATTCAAGCACTGACACACATCCACTAATACCGTCACTTCAACCCCTTTGAGCCACCCGCGAACGTGTACTATGCGAATCTAGCGACAGACAACATCCGTGGTTTTCGAATTCGAGCCAGGTATTTCGCTCGTGCGCAGCAAGGGAGGCCAAGATAGCGTTGATGTCCTTGAGAGGGGCAACAGTGACGTTCGGCTTCACAACGCCCTGGGAGATACAAGTCGACGCAGAAAGAATCGACTCAGCATAGGACGACACATCAGGGAACATCGTAGTCGAAACGAACCTGAGCGAGCAGATCGAGACAGGCGCGCATGTCGTCGGGGGAGCCGTAGATGGAATCAATCACTAATATACCGTCCCTCGATCAGGTAATGCTTAGCAGCGACGACGCGCACAATCACTGGTGATGTTGTCGCTGACAAGGTCCGCCGAGTCGAAGGTGAGGTCCTCACTGCTGATAGCCTCACCCACCTGTTGTCTAGGGATTAGCGGAAGCCCCGCTCGCAGGCAACGAGAAGAAGAAAACGTACAATCACGATCTGACCGTGCTTGTTGATGATGTTCTAGTCGACGCCATGGCTCGCGTCCGCGAGTGCCACCGCGGCCTTGGACAGCTCAAAGCCTACGCAACAAAGTCCCGCACGTCAGCCTCACTAACAAGCCCGAGCCGGAGACCTGGCATACTCTGTGCGCTGGCCACGAAGTCGATCACCGTGTCGACGTGGAATGTCCCGTTGCTCGTGACCGCGGTCAACTTGTCCTGGACAAAGGCTTGCTCTGCCCCGCGGTCGAGCGTGAGCTGACGCGCATCGGGCCTGATGTCCACCGCGTAGACCGTCGCCCCGAAGTGCTTCGCCAGCTGTAACGCCTTGTGTCCGAGCACGCTGATGCCGTAGATGAGCGCCCTGTCGCCCTGTGTGACCTGTACGGCGTTGTACACGGCGCTGTATGAAACGACCAGCGAGTCAGTGGCCGCCGCTGCGATTTCTGGCGTAAGCCCCGCTGGCTGTACGTTATGATCAGCCAGGGCACACGCGAATTGCGGAAAGGCACGTACCACGAGGATAAGTTGCAGCTGGTTGACGATGACAAACTCGGAGTAGCCCTCGTTGAAGCCGATTCCTCGTTCGACAGTGGTTGGGTTTGAGCTGGTGGGATCGACCAGGAGTCACTGGACGCAGTACAACTGAGCCATGCTAATTTTCTGCACGCCAGGACCGAGCCTACCAAACAAGAGTTAGCAAGGACGAACACTAACGTCAGGATAGACGGAGAAATCGTACTGAACCGGGGTGCCTACTATCTCGTGGCCGAGCACCTAGATAAAGGAGCCATGGTAGGCGGCAGAGAGGAAGGAGACATCCGAATGACATACGTCGCACGCCGCGATCTTGCGAACAGCCTGGTTTTCGCCTGCTGTGGATACGGGCCGCACAGGTAAGTTGAGGTCGAGCACGAGGTTGTTGACGGAGTGGTAAACGACGGCCAGCATCGTGTCGGCGATGGCTTTCGACACGAGTACGAGCAGCTGGTCAAGGTAGCTGGGCTGCAGGTGAGAACATGGTGAACAAGACAGATGTTAGAAGAGAGACCTTTGCGTTGTCTGTATCAGGACAATGCCGAGGGCCTTTCGATAACTGGCATGGGCCCTGAAACGCTCGTCGTATTGCGTGGACTCGATATTGCATGCCTTAGGGAGGCCACAGGATCGGCTCGCTGTCTCATGGCGCCAGCGGGCCTGCATCATGTGTCTGAGCGTGATATGTCTGTGTCCTTGTCCACCACTCTCGCTGCCAAGCACGTCCAGCTGTAGCTGAAGGTGCCATACCGTCAGTACAATCGCCAAAGCTCCGTAGAAGGGCATCGCAAAGCGGCTCGCGAATAGGCAACCAGTGCTCGTCCGGGTAGCAGTATAGTACTAGCCGCCGCAGACGCGATGATGAAGTAACGGCGCAAAGGCCCAACCCCGACGTACTGTACACCTCTCCAGCCGTATGTGAGGGTGGGGGGTCTGTTCCGCCGATCAGTCCAATACAATATCGACCCGCCGGTGAATTCAATACAGACTTGCGATGCCACAGCCAGATTCACAACCGCCGCCGGCTTTCGTGGAATGACCGAGTCGGCGATTCGGCGACTGGCATCGGCGAATTTTTGACCAGGACTAGTACTGTACATGTCTCTCCTCAAGGATGACCATTGGTGCGTTTCTACATATGAGAAAGAAAAACACAGCAGGCACATACCGAACTTCCCGGACCCGAGTTCTAACTATGCTGTACCATTGCGAGTTTACATAGATGTCTGCGAAGCATAGTTTCCGAGAATACGTCATGCGCATATGGAAGGCAGAATCTCGCAAGATCATGTTCGGGCCGTTCGATGTCTTCATCGCCAACTCAACATAAGGCTTTTTATCCACCGCCCTCCTTGAGGCACGTCCTCAATGCGCTGAGTAATCCACGGGGGTGTGAATGCGAAGAGCCGCCAGTGGGGGCGTGCGGCCATCCTTATATGAGGTGGGATGGGCGCCTGCCCTGCATATGGACCGATATGGACCCACGTACGTTGGCGATCTTCTTCCGAAGGAAGCAGAGCCTGCGGGGACAAACGAATGACGTCAATCGGTGACGCACCCTTCAAGTTCGATTGCCAGCCTGGACGCGGCTTCACGCGCACGGCGGGCGGATGGGCGTGCGCAGACTTCACCTGAATGCCGCTCTTGCCCGGAAGCGCATATAAGGACTCGTCCTGTCCTCGTCGTCCCCCTAATGCTCCGCCTCTCCCTCTCCCGCACCGCGACCGCCACTGCCCGTGCGCTCCGTCCGTCCCCACTCCAGCTCGCACGCGCACACATCGGCCACCCCCGCAACTTCAGTGCGACAATGTCCAAGTTCCACCCGAACACGGCGCCCCCGAAGGGTTTCGCCATCTTCAAGAACGTGGACTCACTTGCGGAGGAGAGCGACAAGTTCCGGCGGGTCCTCTGGACCGGCACCCACAGTCAGGTGGGTGCACGCGCCCATCTAGCACTCCGTCCCATGACGCGACGCGTTTCGTAGCTGGTCATCATGACTGTTCCTGTGGGGGGCGAGATCGGCGAGGTTCGTGCACACCGCAATCTCAGGCATCATTTGGACTGACGAGCCATTACTTAAGGAAATACACCACGTTGACCAACACCTCTTCTTCCTCGCCGGCAACGGCCAAGCTATCGAGGGTGGTACCAAGGTAGCGTTTTGCAGCGATGTTGATCAAGGCACACGCTCACACACCGTGCAGGAAACCCCAATCAGCTCCGGAGACCTCGTCATAGTTCCTGCAGGCACCATGCACAACGTGAGCACGAACTGTGGAGGACCGTGAATGACCACGCTCACTTGTTATGTCTTGCAGTTCAAAAACACTGGTGGCACGCCGTTGATCGTCGCTACTGTGAGTTTGGTGGCAATTCCACATGAGCTTATGTTGACGAGTTTACAATGCAGGTATATGCGCCTGCCGAGCACAAGGCGGACACGGTTCATGACACACTCGCGCAAGGGGAAAAGCTGGAAGAGGAGGGCAAAGATGAGCCGCCGTCATGGGCGAAGCCACAGTAGTTCCCTTGCGTGTGCTTCAACGTGTGCATTATTGTACAATAGTGACAATTGAATTGCGAGGGACTCTGCATGGTCTTGTCAGCATGGGCGCGACGAACTGTGTAGATGGTCAACCGACCTAGAATACATCGTGATGGAACACGTTGACAACTAAATACCGACTACAAATAATCTGACTTCGATATGAGATCTTCAGGGGCTCATTGGACGTGGTAGCTTCGACGTTGCGGCTGTGTAGTGCGCGGCTCGCTCTTCACCTCGATGCTAGCGTCTTCTAACAGTTTTGTCAAGCGGTGTTCTTCGTGCAGACGCTGCAAGTCATCTGAGCCTCCTAATGGAACGCCCTAACGGAGTCATTTAAGCTACAGGTGCGCGGAGGACGGCACGGGGCATGGGAGAACGTACTTTCAGAAGGATGTTCGGCACAGTCGACCTTCCCGTCAGACGCAACAATATCGCCTGTATCTGGGGGCCGTCCGAACGCATGTTCACCTCCACGATTTTTGGTGGGGGCGAGAGGTTGTACTCGGCCAAAACTGCCTTCGCCCGGATGGAGTACCTGCCCACGCACGCGCTCAACTTCGCCATCCTACCAAGATCCTTCACAGACTTACGGGCAATACGTCTTGCTGAACACGACGAGGGGCAGCTGCTCGCTCACCCGCCTCACATGCGCCTCCCACTCATAGTCCCCGTCGGGCGCATACACGCGCAGGTCGACCGGGCGCGTGCCGTCGACCGCGACGCTCCCGAGGCCCTCGACGCGGATCGTGCCCGTGTCCTCGTCGAGCCGCCGTTCGGGGTGCGCCGCGAGGAAGTGCAGGAGCGCGTCGAGCTCGCGTACGTCCGCGAGCGCGCCCTCGCCTGCGAACTGGGGCCGTGCCTGGGCGACGCGTCCCGCGCGCGACGAGCCTGGGGCGAAGCCGAAGCCGATGTCCTTGAGCGAGGGCGAGAGGGAGAGGAAGGATGGGGCGCCGAAGGTGTAGATGTAGAGCAGGCCTGTCAGGGCGATGAGGGCGAGCGGGATGAGCGTACGTCGTCGCCGGTAGGGGGAGCCAGCCCAGGGACGGGCGACGGGATGGTATTTGCTGGACATGGGTGGCTTGGCCGGGTTACGCTCGCAGACGACGGATTCTAGTTGAGAGGTTGCAAGTTGGCTTGAGGGCCCTGAAGCGGAGATACAGCGTGGAAAGGAGGGTGGGGCGCGGTGAGGACGTGCGCGTGGGACTTAAGTATGCGGGGCTGCGGCACGGTGGCAGAGCATGTCAGAATGAGTATGACAGATGGCCGGCGGGCGTTTCGAGGGTCTGAGTCCCCCACGGGGCAAATCACCACATGTACAGGCGCAGTGCCTATCCGTTCTCGCGAGGGGATTCGAGGTGCTTAGAGACGGCAAAACGCTAATAATCAAGTAGGTTCCAAGGCACCCTTGTGGTAATGTGAATCGTTTACCGCGAGCCGTGATCTATCTTTAGCCAAGGCTTGGAGACCTCCGCCTCTCTCGGAGCGCCCAAGCCGACGTCCCAAATACTGACCTCTTTACTAGGCTTGAATTTGGTCGCACTAATAACAACAACCTGACCACCTCAAGCTTCAATCTTCAAGGCTTCCGGCCATGGGTCTAAGAGTTCCACAGTAACACATCTCATACAGCTATGAGAGCGGTTAGATGGTTTACCGCATAAACGTTTGCTGCTAGTACTGGCGTACTCGTGCCGATTCGAGTCTTGCGGTGAAGATGCCACGACGACTACAGCCTATATCAGTAGACATGAAGGAGCGGAATGTGTTCCACCGTCGTCAGGAGCCGGGCCGAATTCGCTCACGGGCCACACCCCCGAGCCAAGCGTACGGCTGCGTACGGTCATGTTGTATATTCATGTATACGAGAGCTGCCGGTAGCGGCGGCGATATTCAACTTCCTCTGGGCTGGTTCCGGCATTGCCCATGTCCCATTAATAGTGCCGTTCAGTAGCACCCAGCGCCAGCCACAGGTGCCGAATTGAGGACGTGTTACCCTACGAATGATTTCAACGTGGGATACGGCGCCAAGTGCCACATTGAGCGGAAACCGCCGAAGGCTGCAAAGTCAAGCGTCTTAAGTGAGACTGCAAGCCTCCTCCTCCTCTTTTCATCTCTGAGACAACTCTATGACTACTGTTCGAAGCCCTGATGACAGCGCTAGAGACCCCTATGAGCTTGATCGTCTCGCAGAAGAACTTGTCGCGCGTGAGACCTACCGCGCGCATCACCAGCAGACACGACCAGCCGATGCGGACGTCGACTACGAGTCGTCGGAGGTAGAACGCGCCCTCCCACTCTATGTACCCCTCTCGCATGACGACAAATACCTATCAGCACCCACATTTGATGTCGAGCAGTTCCTTCTGTCGCGTGCGTACACGTCCCTCCCCGACCTGCGCACCGAGCTCCGGGACTACCTTGCCGCACTCAAGGAGGAGCTCGTGAAGCTCATAAACGACGATTACGAGGCCTTCATCAGTCTCAGCACGGACTTGCGTGAGGAGGGCACTCGGTTGGAGAACTTGAAGCAGCCCCTTGGTGACTTGAAGGCCCACGTTCTGGTGTGTCAAGTCAATCTCAAGGGTCACATATTATCATTCACCGCGGTGTGTTGTGGCTCGCAGGAGTCCAAACAGACGCTACAAGCTATACAGGACGAGACGAAGCAGAAACTCGATCGTCGCGCAGCTATCCGGGAGGAGAAGGCCTTTCTTCATTCGCTTCTGAAGATCTCGGAATCCATAACCCGCCTCGAGTCCTTGCTTCTCATTTCCTCCCCTGGAGATGTGGACAAGGAAACATCTAACATTGAGGGAATGCCGCTTACGTCCCGAGCTGATACTGAGGGAGACGACAGGTCGGTCCGTGATTTTTAGTAGAGGCCGCATGCCTGACATGCTGTATCCCGTTAGGACTCGGGGTAACCGCGCGAAACACATAGCACGAGTTGCTGCAGAGTACACACAACTAATTTACCACGTGTCGCGTGCGAATGCAGAGCCTTGCGCCTTCATCGACGAGTCGCAATGGGTTTGTGAGCCGTCCCTCCCGATATGTGGGCTCACCATGACTGAGACGCACTCCCTCTACAGCGCGTGGACCGCATAAAGTCCACGTTATCTTCTGATCTCGACCACCTATTTGCTGTTACCCTGAGTGCGCTTGTTGGCGGCAAAGACCACGGCAGCCGACCAAGTCGACTGAGCGAGATTGAAAAGTCGAAGCTGTATGCGGACGCAACGGAGTGTCTGCGCACGTATGATGCGCTGGGGCTCTGGCGCGATGCTGAGGACGTGATCCGGCGCGAAGTCCTGCGTGACTTCGTGAAAAAGGTTTATCGCTGGTCAATTGCGGCGTTTTGTGTTGTGACTGACTATTGCATGCAGACAATATACCCCGGGGCACTCTCTGCACCGCGATCTCCCATCGTTCCCCATACCCCATTTGCCGCTTCTGGACGCCCGCCTTCCCCTGCTCCCCCTCAGACAGCGTCTCTCCCACCCCGCACTCCGTACACTCCCTTCACTGCCTTTGCATCCAAGCAGAACCCTTTCGAGGCTGCTTTGCGCACCGACGGAATCGCAACTACGCTCGCCTCCGCAGCAATCCTCGATGAGACCGACGACCCACTCGCGGCGTTGTACAACACAATTCTACGCTATGTTGACCGGGACGTGCGGCGGCTCATGGAGATCGCAGAAGCAGTATGCGCAAAGTCGGGCTCGCGCGAGCAGCCCGCTGGGAGCGCCGACGAGTACCCTGGCTTCAACATCATGGCCAACGTTGTGTGGGCGGAGGTTGGCCGTGCCCTGATGGACGAGCTGGGGGGCGTTATTTTTGCGGCAGGGAGGCCGGATGACTTCCGCAAGGCACGTTCAATGCACAGCACTGTCCGGATGCGTATGGACGGCGGCTGATGGATCGGCGCATTCGCAGCACCACGAGACGACGCAAGCATTCATTCGCGCACTCGAGTTCCTGGCGCCATCGGTTGCGTCTGTGGAAGCGATGCGGAAGCACATCGTCTTCACTTCATTCGAGCGGCGATGGCAGCTGCCCGTCTATTTTCAGCTGCGATGGAAAGAGATTGTCTCGAAGCTCGAAGAGGCGCTCGTGACGACGAAGCTTGAGCGCGTTGCGAACAAAGGTACGGATGCTGTAGTTCGAATCTTGTTCGGGTACACAACACTGACCCTACGTGCAGCCCTCGCGCCGTTCCTGACGGCGCAGGCGGCAGCAGTGTATGATGCGCTCAGAGCGTGCTGGAGCGCGGAAGTGTTCATCCCTGAGCTGAGTGCACGTTTTTGGCGATTCACTCTGCAGGTGAACACCTCGCTTTGAGTAGCGTAGCCTCACTTTCTAACCTTCCGTAGATTCTCAGTAGATACCGAACATGGCTCGATAAGAGCTTACCGCCGCTGGAACCGCCGCCCAAGGTTGCTGCCGCTGCTGCTGCTGCTGAGCGTATTGGCGGGGTAAGTGGCATGCACAACGCGGTGGCAATAATGATTTTAATACGCTTACTTTGATGCAGCCTGCCGGGCCAAATGGGGCTGCTCGAGCATCCACTCCAGTTCCCACGGAGGCCGCGTCGGCGGAGAGCATTGCTGCGGACGAAGCGCTTCTGCAGCAGTTTGCCACAGCGATCACGGATGTGAAGGCGCTGGAGGCGCAGGCGACAAAACTTTGGCGAGAAGAAGTGAGCGCCATGCTACCCGATGCGCCACCATGCGACGACGAGCAAACTGTCTCTCCTGAAGGTATGTTGACTGCGCGTGGCCCCTCCGCACCGAGCAGCCGTCAACGCGCTTGTTTTCTTTTTCAGATGCTCTGCAACACTCTCTTTCGAGGCTCACGTCCCTGGTACCTGCACTCTTGAATCAGATCGTGCTCATCCTGTCGCGCCGCGCGTGCGACGCGCTGCTCTCGATGCGCTCTATCCCATCGCAGTTCCGCGCAATGTCCACGAGCAAGCGTGTGCCGACAGAGCCCAGTTACTTCGTGTCGCTCATCTTCAAGCACACAAAGGCGTTCTTTGGGATCCAGGCGGTCGAAGGCCCGGGTGCGGCGATGAAGGACGGGTATCTGACGCCCGTCGCGGGGGAGGTGTTTGAGCTCGTCACGCAGCGATACATCTTCTTCCTCTCGGCGATGAAGAAGACGGAGGAGTCGCTGCGGCGGCTGAAGAAGGGCAAGAAGTCCACATACTCGCTCTTTGGCAACAGCGGGCGCGATGACGACGGGCGCGCGGACGAGGAAAAGATCCGGACACAGATGGTGCTAGATGTCGAGGCGTTTGGTCGCGAGGCGGAGGCGCTCGGGGTACTCGTGAAGGAGAACGCAGCGTACCGAAGCTTGGTGGAGATGGCGCGCTCGAGTCTGACGGAAGGTAAGCGATGGCTGTTCGCACGTGTGAAGTGTGACCCATGCTGATGGCTCTATAGAAACATGAACCTCTAGGCAGACCACTATCCTTCCACATAGCTAGACTCCTACGCGATAGCTAGTGTTATACATCGGTCCACCGTCATTTGCCTGTCGCCGTCAGCTCCAAGTTGTCGTCTTCAACCCCAGGCATCACTTTACTAGGGCCACACCGGATCGTTCACTCCCATCATACGAACCTATTTTATCCCGTACGTGTGTTTTGCACTGGCAAAGAAGTAGTTGTCCCTATTTTTTGCAACTGACATGATCGCATGTATGTGCGCATGAATGCGCGAGACTCTTCCGGCTCGCGCGCGCGTTAAGTGACCTCCTCCACGCGGAAAACACCGGAGAATCAAGTCAGAGTCATTCATTCGCTTCTGTCGCAATTTCGAAAGCATGTCATTGTGCATGAACTACGCAATACCAATGTCTTCCTTTGCGCGAGTTGAGCATGGGGTTCCTGCTGAATCTCCGAGTCCGACTCCGAGTCGGCATTCCGTCAAATCGGTCGGCGTGCGTGCTGATCAAATAATTTGAACAAGGGACCGGCGGCGTGCATGCACATTGTTTTGTCATCCGTTCGTATTAATATCATTGGTGAGTCTTAGTCTATATCCAACTCGACGGCGGAGTAACTCGAGCTGATGGTCATATTTGATACACTGTCTGCTCAAGATGTAGAGAACGAGGTTACGTCAGACCGTCTCAGCAGACATGAATCTGTAAACATTGAACACGGCAGATTTCATTATCAAACGTGAGTAGTCGATGCTAGATTTCTCCGTCGGAGCTATTGTTTGCAGTGCACCTGCCCTGTATTTCAACAAACCATATCTAGGCCATTTCTTGCCCATTACGATCCGGAATGCTGATTGTAGCCTTCCGGTTCGCAATCAAGAGTCTCCTTTGGACCGCATCGGATCGCCTACCATCACAGGAGTTGGCGCTGCGTCGGATACCCGGGCGGTCGCAGGGTTGCGTGTTTTAGGACTTCGGTCTTCACGGACCATACGCTGAGGGTATCGCCTCCTGAGCATGCCATTTGGTCCCTCAAGCCATGGCTCTACTTGGTAAGTGGAATCTCGTCCATGAGTCAAAGTATCCCAACCCTTAGCGAGCAGCCCTGACCTCCTAGGCTGTATAAAAGGCCTTCAATTCTCTCGATAGCTGACAACCCACATCAGGAGTTCTCCTTCCGACATCTCCTACATATTCTCACCACGCACGATGTTTTCAGTCTCTACCTTCATCAGCTTGCTCGCGCTCGCATCGAAGGCTGTCGCCGACACCATGCTGGCCGCCGTCTACCACCCCGGCAACAACAACCTCGTGCTTGACCCCAACTTCCCCGTTCCTACAGCCGGCCAAGGCCAGGTTGTGCTCAAGGTCGCGGCATGCGGCGTATGCCACTCGGACGTCTTCTTCCTCTCCGCAGCCCACCCCGACACTCGCAGCTACGTCTTTGGCCACGAGATCATTGGTACACCCGTCCAGTATGATCGAATCCTTCTCTTCGATGCAGCCCTCGTTGTGATTAATGCACAACTACCAGGCTCGGGCCAGGCGTGCAGAGCAATATCAGCACGTCTCAGCTGTACGGCGTGCACCTCGTTGACCCCACAAGTGCCAATCCGGTCGCCTTCGAAGCCGGCCTTGGGCTTGATGGCTGCTACGCCGAGTTCGTCGTGGTCAACCAGCTCCAGCTTATCCCGGTGGTACATCCCTTTCGTCTCCACTCCCACCTGTGTACCACTGACATAATTCGACCTGGGCAGCCCGATGGAGTGCCACCCGAGATCGCAACGGTGGCGACCGACTCACTGACGACGGCGTATAGCGCCGTGCACAACGCCGGGCAAGTCACCCAGGGCGATAGGGTGCTCATCTACGGCGTCGGTGGGCTCGGACACCAGGCCGTGCAGGTGGCGAAGCATCTCGGTGCTACTGTCTATGCAGTGGACATCAGGCCTGAGGCGCGTCAGCTCGCGCTCGACCTTGGGGCAGAGCAAGCCTTTGACGTCCAAGACTTGACTACGGTCACGAGCAACGGGACGTTCCACGTCGACACTGTGATCGACTTCGTGGCCAGCGCGCAGAGTATGCAGCATTTGGCCGGTGTGATAGCAAGGGCTTGGCTGACGAGATCCTCGGAAGGTTTCACGCTATCGCAAGCGGCGGTCGCTTTCAGGACAAGCTTGGGAGTGGATTGGAACCGCATAGCCAAGCACGGTAAAATCGTCATGGTGCGGTCCCCCTTCCCTCTGATGGCCACTCGAAGACGAGGTTCGCTGATTGTCTACCGGCAGGTTGGTTTCAGCGCCGAGAGCCTTACCTTCGACGCCGCCGACCTGATCACGAACGACATCGCCGGTACGTGCGCGCGCCGACTGGTATTTCTATGGCTGTCTGACTGAGCGGGTCGGCAGTGATCGCGTCTATCTACGGCTCCCCGGACGACATGCGCACCTCGTTCGATCTACTCTCACAGGTCTGCATCAGTAACGACGCTCCTTCCGAACCAGATTTACGAACGCTGATGGAATCGCATGTTCGCAGGGAATCGTCAAGCCCAACATCACAGTCGCGCCGCTCGAGGACATCAACTCGATCCTAGCTGCGCTTTCGGCACACGAAATCACCGGCCGTATGGTAGTGATGCCCGGTTTCAAGTCAAACAACACCGTGACGAACACCCGCCGCTAGGGGCATGTGGTCCGCATCTCATAGACGGTGAGCTTGCTCCACTGGCTCATGTCGAAGTCATCGTCGACACAGGTAGCCCATTTGCGCTTTGATAAGATACAGTCGTTTTGCATATCCCGTACTCTAAGGTGCGGACGGCCCACCAGTAAACCCTCCTCCGTTTTACAATTCGCAAACTGTTGTAAGATGTATCAGGGTCACATTTATATCCGTTTTGACTCCAGCCTTCCTCTTCGGCGCATGCGGCAGTTCCGATATACTTCCACGTAGACTATAATGGGCCCGCTGGCGTTGCCACCGGGAGCTGCGTTCCCGTGGGGTTTGTTGTACGCCGTGCATCGTCGCATCAGTAACTTTTGACGTGCTAGGTTGGACACCAACCGTTATCAGCCGCAAGCTTAGCCATTCGCACGGAATGCAAACGTGCAGGACATGGACAAGCTCGCGTTAGAGCTGCTCATGAGAATCCTTGTGTTGGCGTGCGCACACACGGTGATCATACCGCCTGCTCACGTCCTGAGCCTCTCGCGGTGCATGCAAACTCATCCGCGAGGCCTCACGCTCAACCTTGCGGTTCCATACTTTCACCTGCCTCGACCTCCCGAACAAACCCAAGGATTTCCTCGTCAAGTTCGAAGATGCTTGACAAGTTGAGACAAGCCTGCGGCAGTCAAAAGCGGGACCAATGACAAAGACGACGGTGACGCTACCTGAAGGCTAAACTAGAGCCTGAAGTCGAAGTCCACTGTACGTATATCGCTTACGCGACACCGGTGTCCGGAAACTCTGCGAGTCACCCATCCGGGCTATTGCGCACACAATGACGACGACTGCGCTCAGGAGACCGGGCGTCGGGGTGCGCGGTGCGCGGCTTCAGGCGATTCTAGCGTGCGACCATCTACGCCACTCTAGTCTGCCCCACCCTTAAAGGACCTCTGCTGCAGAGTGGCGTACATCTGGTACCAGAACGTAATCCGTTGACTGGTCGAGTCGCAGGCGGTAGTCGATTAATATTGTGCCCGTCTATATTCTCGTCCCCCCTGCGGGAAAGTATAAGGCATTGAACAACCTGGTCGGCCAAAAAGTATCCTGGAGGAACGGTCTGTGGTAGTACGGCGAGTGCCTAGAAGATTGGGGGTTCTATCAGAGAGGCTAGATAAGCTGCCACTAGAAGACCCAGAGTATGCGCGAGCGGGATTCAGTACAGGCAGGTGAGTCTCCACCAACGTCAAGTTAGGTCCGTGGTAAGCAAGGATTATGATACGAGCGTGTGTCATCGAATGACACCCTACGGGTGTTCAAATGGCACGGCCGACCGAGTTCCACAGGAACTTGAAAGGACGCTGACAAGCTTGTAGAAGTAGGAGCGCTAATGATCGGCCGATTGCAACACATGAAACATCTATTGACAGAACAATAGTAACGCGACGTGACTGACTATAATGACGAATCTAATCCGATCACTGAGACTATCACCATCTAAGAAAGTCGTTTTGCAAGGGCGTCCTCTTCCGCACTCTGCCAGTCGCCTCTCAAGCAGACATTACATTAATGTGCATATACAGCGATTAGCAAGTAAGCATCTGAAAAATATTGCCTGGCCACAGCTCACATATATGTTGTGTCCCGAGAAAAGATTTATCTCACGCGTATTGAGCATGTTCGTTGATCGTGAGCAAACTCAGGCTCGGGATAGTTCAGAAGACGACGACGGCCAGACCACAGCCAATAGGCCTGACAGTGGGAAGAGTGTGCCGGGGTCGGCAGCTAATAGGTGAATGTTCACGCGGTTCTAGTGCTCTCACTCGCTGCCATCGCCGCAATATAGTTATTCGTAAGTAGGATGAATTATGACGGTACTGATGCGCTCATATATTGTCAAGATGCGCGCCTGACCGCCGTCGCTGCTCTGCTGCATGCTCTGAGCACAGTGCTAGAGCGGACAGTCTTTCTCGGCGAGCGGTCCATTCGCAGAGGTTGCTCGTTGACCGCGACACGGTGTGGTCTGGATGCAGAGGCACCGAAGCTGAATATTAGGCACCAGAGCGCGATCCATCCTGATTGGGCCTCGCTAGAGGCCTGCGCGCGCCATGCTCTCGGGCTGTCGCCCTCTTCCAATGTCCATCTTCCGGCAACAAAGAGGCCAGGCTCGTGGCTGAGCGCTGAGCGCGACAGATGGTTTCCTGAATTCCCCCTTTCCCCGACCCTCCAGGCCGCTCTAAACCTTCCTCTTCTTGCGATATAACTCCAGCCTGTCGCTTTCCTGGTTCTGGTCGACTTCCCTCGAGTCCCCACTATGCGCCTCCAAGCCCCCACGCATCGCAACGTGGTCATAGGCGATTACGACGGATACGTTCTTGCAGGCACGTCCCCCATCCCTCTACCGTTTCCCCTTCTCTAATCCACACAAGGATTCTATCAATACGGTGCCGTATCCTGGAGGACGCTGTTTGGCTGGCTCTCTCTTCTCTTCGATACTGCCGATCCTTGGATCATCGTCGGGAGTGACAGCCTTACCCCCGCCCGATGCCTCCCCACCAATACCGCCGTCATGCCTGGCAAGTACATCGTCTTGGCCCCAGGCAAGCCCTCCTTCTCTCACGCGCCACCATATCATGAACCTCGCTCTTAGACGGGTCTCCCATCGACATTAAGCTCGTGTCCACTCATGCGCGCCCGCAGCTGAGCACTCTCTGCCGAGAGAGGACACGCAAGATCGACCTTTGCGCTCGTGCTAGGCACAAGAATTGCCTGTCTTCCGGAGCGGAACTGTCTTGGTGCAGGCTTCAAGCAGCCCACATCTTCTCCGCCTCACGTCCCTCGGAGGTACGCGTTATCATCCCTTTTGGTCCGATCCTTCGCGCGTCCCCATCCGACTTGCAGATGCGACCCCCTTCCCCAGAGGCTATTGAACTACAGAGCATCTTGTATTCATGCGCGACAACCTTATAGTCCAGTCACGAAATTTTGATGCTCATATTCGAGGTAGAAACCTAAGCAGGACACCATCTCGAGCATTACGGAGAAAAGGCCAGGACTTCCCAATCGTACATCCATGAAGGCTGCATCGCTGCGGAACATGCTGTTCCTCCGCGAAGATTTACACGACGCATGGGCAGACTATGAGTTTGGGATCGACCCAGACGTACGTCGCGCCGTTCATTCGCTTCTCGTCTTGACGGCCACAATGACTGCCCCTCGATAGGATGACTACCACATCGTCGCATTCATCTCCGGACACGCGGCCATCGCCGGTCAGTACGTCGAGATGTGCACCATGTCGGACCCAGGCACGCGCCCCTTCGACCAGCTGCTCCGCGACCATCTCATCCAGGGCGTGCTCAAGCACGTCAAAGGTCGTGGCGAGCGCCACTGGGACTTCAGCACCGGCGCCATGAACCTCTCTGACGTGAGGGTATGGGGCTCTGTGGCAGCGAAGGACCGCCTCGAGCTGGAGTTCTGCAACCGTCTGTACGACAGCTAGGCGAACTGAAGCACAGCCGGCTGACGGCGACACGACACGGGCAACTACCTCCGAAACACGCGAGTGAGCAGTGGGTCCCATGTTCTCTTTTTCTACATGTTCTTTCTCTGGGTCAGGTATGGCTGGGGTGCTGGTATGCACTGCCGGCAGAGCAGCGGTTCTTCTTTGTATTAGTAGGTCGTTTCTCTGGGCTGTAAACCTACACACACGGTGGTACTACTTCGCACGATTGCGACCGGCTTCATCCCCTCGGGCCCCAATGCATTTGTATTTGTATGGATACCATGACCGACCTGCCTGTAAGTGGTGACTCCGGCCACCGGCCGTTGTTGGTTTGTAAAGGATGAATCATGGCGGTTTGAGAACGTAGCTCTTGATCATGGGCAACGTTGATCGCAAAGCCACTCAATTGGCTTCCTCCATCCGACCATGTCACATTGAAGCGTCAAGAACAGCTTCTAGTGACATGTATGTGAATCTGGACCGTGGCTCCAGAAGCACCGTTGAGGTACCACCAGGAGCTTCCTCAAAGTGTTGATTGTCACTCATAGTGAACATTCCAGTGACTCGCGGTGATCTACGCTATGTGTAGTATGCGCATCCCACCAACGGGGCACCCGGAGCAACCGTGACGCTGCGATTCATGATCGCGTGCAGACTCATCCACCGGACTCGCGCCAGTCAACATCGGGTTCTCTTCGCCCGGGACGTTACTGGCAAGTTGCTATATCTGAACCATCTAGCTGGTTCTCGCGTTGCCAGAAGTCTAGGCCGGGTCTATCTCAGCTCAGCCGTCCTTGTACGCGCACGTCTTGTGTTCATCCAATCATCAATGATCAAACTTCCAACTTGAGGTCAGGCGGTTGCAACGTCGACATAGCGACCGGCGTATTGGCCCTTAGTCCTTGGGTCTTGGGGACGACTTCACCCGAACCGGTTAATCATCGAAGCCGGCGGCGTGTTACCATAGTATTATCATGCAGGCAGGTGAGCCAGCCTTTCTCAAATTTCCCTCACGGCTCTGTTATGACGCGTATGATGTCCGCATCAAGGCGGACCTCCATTGGATTTGAAGACCGAAGAGCACAGATTGAAGGTGCTGCGCGTGCCGACATCATACAATCGGAACTAGGGCTTACCATGACCATCTGCTATCCTACAGCGTCAGTGCGACGAAGTGCGTAATTATCGTTATGTACTTCGAGGAACGTTTTGATCGATGACGTTCTGTGTCACTGGCAAGCGACGCGGTCTGCAATCTGCTATCTTTCATTCTCTCCGTAGCTCAGCGCTCAGCACCCGGGATCCCGCACCTGTCCAGCACGAGTACGCAGTGATAGTTCACTTCTGATATCGCCTTCGAAATTGGAATGCTGTCGCTGACACAAATTTCATAGTAGGCTCAGGCCGGGGGTGCTTGCACTGGCAGCCTTGTACGATATTTCATACGACTCGCTTTGAATAGCCCGACGTACTGGCTGCCTACTCGGACGCGGTCGCTGTTGGATCCGGACTCCCATATACGGCGTCGTTGGGCGCGGGCAGCAGGAGCAACGACCCAAGCGGTGGGGACATGCAGATTGGTACGTCGACCGGCGCATCGCTATCAGCTGACGAAGGGCACCTCTGCGTAACGTCTTGGACGGGTAGTAATCGCCGATGCTTGAAATTGGTGAACACCTTGTTTGGAACGCAGCACGCCTCGCTGTTGGCATTGTCGTCGTAAACCTGTGATTCTAGGGTGGTCCCAGAGTGTTCCTCAACAGACCAATATTCGAGTAGTACCCAGTGTTTTGGGATCCTGGTGATATATCAAATATGGTCCACTAAACGATTTGCACCGGAGGTGAGTGCTCGCTACGGTATTCACGTGCCTGAGCCTTCACGACTTCTTCACCGACTTCAGGGTGCATTTGGCGTAGCCATAACGTAGTCTGATGGTCCGAGAACCACCGCTTCGAAGTTTCAACGTCGCTGTCAGACGTCTAGGCTTGCGGAAACCCAACGGCGAAGTGCGAAGCTCTGACTCATAACAAGCTAAAGGGGTCTGACACGAGTAGTCGTGAGAATCACACTAACATGACAGCCTTTCGTCAAGTCGGTGAGATTTAACATACTCGCACGTACTAACGCACATGGGTACCGACGGAAGATACGCCCTTAATGTACATCGAGGGTATGATTAAGATGAACGTTAGGCTGGCAAGCATCTGCTATGGTATATCGCTCCTGTCCGTGACACGACAATCTTCTCGTTCTCCGCCGCCGCGTCCACCTCGCCCTCCACTGGCTTTTTGTTGCCGACAACAAATGCCACGCCGCAGGCGGAGCACGCGCCGCGCGCAGGCGCCCATCCCTTGCTCCGCTCCGAAACGAGCTCCGCGATGGTGTCCGCGACGTCGCGGTCGACGAGATGCTTCGTGATGACGAGCATGTCGCCCTCCGAGCGGAAGGACTCGAGCATGCCCGTCAGTATAGTCCTGAACTCGGTGTAGAGCGTTCCCTTGGAGACGTGGGCCTTCGAGGCCGACGCGGAGCCCACGAGGCGCTTGAACAGGCGGGGGAAGGAGACCGCGCGCGTGGAGCTGACGGACATGAGCGCCGTGAACGTCTTGTGCACGAGCGCGCGGAGGGACGAGATCGCCTCGTGTTCATGCTGGACGTGCGGGTCGTCCGAAGGTATGCTCTCAGAAGCTCCGAGGGCCTCTAGAGAGCAGCAGCTTGCCACCCGCTGCACGCAGTCTATCTGGCTGCTGAGGAGCTGGAGCCAGAGGTTTTCGAGGGGCGCATCTGTGGAGGACGTGGGTCGGGACCGCGCGACGCAAATCGAGGTCGCAGTATCTGCGACGGCTTCCAGCTTCTGTAGCGAGTCGGGGACCGTTTCGACAGACTCCTCTTCGTGGGAAGCAAGGACGTCTGCGACCCGTGTCGAGAGCCGTTGCTCAAATGCCTCCGCTTTGGAGATTGCGGCCTGAGGATCACCACCATGGTCAGCGAGCCAGACTACGGCGGCGAAGACCTCATGTTGCTCGCATGTCCGAGCCGCTTCTTGCCCATCTAGATAATCCTCCGGCAACATCTGAAGGGCTGGGATGATACCGGAAGGCTCAAACTGACACTGTAGCTTTATGTAGGCCTGCCGGAGGTGAGAGGGGACGTGAGGGGACGGCTTAGACTGCCGAGGAAGCGCAATATCATCTTCTGCTGGTTTGCGGCGGAGAGGGTGTAGCAAGTATTGAAGATAGAGGAAGCGCTCGTGGTCGGCATGCGGGCCCAAGGCGTTCAGCGCAGCTTCATGCTGGTCAGGGAGATGCTCATCTATGAGGGCGGCGGTGTTTGGGATGTCGGAGAGCAACAGGTTGGGAAGGGAGTCCAAGAGTTTGTTACATACGGCTGTAGGAAGCTTGCGCTTGTTGGCCCTCTTGGCTGCTTTCAGAACGTCATCGAGGGTGGTGAAGACATCGTGAGAGGGTAGCTCCGGATCCTCGAGGTAGGTACCCAGCAATTCCCGCCACTGCTTTTCCTGTCTGTACCACGAGCGGAGGATCCGGAAGAAGCCGGCGTGTCTGAACAATTCCAATATACGTTCACTCTCGTGAGGAGTATACACGGAGAGGAGGAACTCGGCAGCGAGCTGACGGTCTTCTCGCGTACTTGGGTCAGGATCCTCTGCGAGACCGATCAAGATGTTATGCAAGACGCTGGATTGGATCTGTATGAACTGCGGGTATTTCGGCACATTGCGGGCGACAAAGATGTGGATGAAGGTCTGCTCTTCCTGTGAAAGCTCCGGCGAGGCTAAAATCTCGAGGAGGATCTTGACGATGACGAACCGGCTCACGCCACGGCTGTCGTCGTTCAGATAGGCATCCTCGAAGGCAAGATCTAGTGTATGCAAGAATGCTTCGGGGTCAAAGCGGAGAAGCAGGCGGGTGTAAGGGTACGTCGGCTCCACACCATTCTCTTCATCGGAGGTGAGTACAAGCCTTCCGCCTTCTCCTTCCGGCCACACGCTGGAGCGCCCGTAGAAGAGGAACTTGTAGACGTCGTTCTTCGCCTCAAATGCTTCGTCGTCTGGCAGGGGCTCCTCTGACGGATATGTGAGGCCCGTCAGGGTGTCTGCGATGAAGGGATATATCTTGTACGCGTTCAGAACCACAGGTTCGATAGACTGCTCTTCCATGAAGTTGGAAGATGTGGGCGACGCCTCCGCACGTTGTCTTCGCCATTGTTGGACCCGACGAACAAGACCAAGAAGCTCGACTACAGGAGAGACGTAGTCTCGAAGGGCCCGCGTATACACATAGATCAACGCGTCATAGAGATGGTGCCGTTGGCACAGCATGATCGCTTGGTTGATGTCGAGACAGTCCGGGTCGATGTGCCATATGAGTCTTTCGACGAGGTCGGGTCGGTTGTCTTCATCGTGCAAGGCCACCAAACGCTGGGTAATCCGTGGTGGGACGTGCCGAATCTCGCCGCTGATCATGAACGGCTCCAGTTGCCGAAGGAAGATGGCCACTATGCAGTTGTTGTCGTAGAACCCAAAGAGATCCTCAAAGAGGAAGTCGTAGTCGTCCAATGCCATGCATGCGCGAGCGCACGCTGTCACAAGTTCTTCGAAGAGCTCTGTCCGGTCAACGCCCCGACCGTCTGCAGTGACATGCGTGTTGTCTAACATCCGATCCTCCGAGAACGCGTATTGAGCAGACGCCGCCATAAGCTCCCGCATCTTCTGCCCAACTACTGTCCTGAGCATTTCTGGATTGTCAGGAAGGCCATTCCGGTTCCCAGGCGCCTCCCCTACGTAGTACGACCGAGTGAGGTCGATAGCACTGAGGAAGTCGCCCTCAGAGACGAACGAAAGGATACGATCCGCCCATGTGAGAAGGGTTCCCACTTGTATGCCGTGTTGACCCTAAAAATGTATCAGAGTAGTGCTAGGGCTAACAACAATGGGGTTTTACCAAAAGGAAGATCTTGCCCTTGTACATGCGTACACTGTGTGCAACTTCCGATACCGCGTCCGAGTACGTCAGTGATCCATTTGTCGTATGGCTGAGCACGGGGGACACTAATGTCCATGCGTCAAAGCGTTCACGTTCCACGAGCTTGAACGTGCGGACGTCGTAGATCTCGAATGCAGCCGGAGTCAAGACGATGATTTGCTACCCGACGCCATGAGTCTCAACGATCGCCACTCGATGGTACCCGTAGAAGTGAACGAACCCACATTGACATTCAGCCACTGGAGAGCAAGGATGTCGTCGCTAGCCGTCCAGCTGCCCATCTCTTCGAAAACTATCCTGCCAATCTCGACTTTGCTCGTCTTGCCCGACTTCGCATCCTTGACAGTCTGCGTGACCTTATCTTCGGATACTCTGAGGAGATGCAGACATTCGCCCCAGGAATACGCGAGCGTGGGGGTAGATGACGGATGGATGCCGTTCACCGGACTCTTCTTGCTGTCTCGCTCGGATGCGGAGGAAAGATCGGCGTGAAGAGATACGCTCGGGAACCACGCGAGGGTCCCTTTAAATCTAGATTTCGAAGATACTTCTTCGCCCGTGTCCCGATGGCGTCTGTACCAAGTTTTTGGAGATGGTTTCAGGCCGACAATGACGAGTTTGATGGGCGTGAGAAGGGCGACAAGGTTGTAGGTGTCCGTAGGATGAGTGCATGTACCAAGTGGCAGCGGCGCCATAGACAGGATGGTCGCCGGCTTTCGGGCTCTTCTCCGGCGGAACCGGTGCCCCAAAGCAAGAGACGCGTCGGGGGCTTCTTCGTCGGGATACTTGCCTAGTATCCGAAGGATGTCCGTAGCGTCGACAAAGAACACTTTCCCGAGGCTGTGGTAAAATGCTAGCCCACTATCGTCTGCAGAGACAAGTGCCGTATGGCGGCCTGCGACAAAACCGACGCTGACGATTCGCGAACCGGCTATGTGTCCTTCTTGCCTTCCGGATGCTACTGCCGATAGCGTGGTGGGAGGAACTACGCGGGCCGCGACCTTCGGGGATCGCAAGTCGTATAGCTGTATGTAGCCAGCAGCATGTCCGACGGCAACGTACGTATGGTCGAAGGACAGCGCGAGGGCCGTGACAGCACCAACGTTCTTTTCTACCACGATGGGTCAGCAAAGGTGGATTATGAACTCAACCAAAGGAGACCTCACCGGATGACTCGTTGCCACAAACACATCTCAAGGTTTGCTTGAAGTCGAACACCAGCACCCGGCCCGTGTCGGTCCCAACGCATATGAGTCCGTTTGCGGCGAGTGCTGTTGGGGACCCAGAGGACTGAGCACCCAGAACGGAGGATACTTTCGAGGTCTGACCAGCATAGATGTGTTCTCCAACGAGCCGTAATTGAGTCCACCGTAGGACTTCCCTAGGGGATTGCATCTGGGTCGGTGGAGTTCCGCTATTCGCAACATGAGCCGAGAGGTTCGTAACGGATGAGGAGCGCGACAAAGCGGAGAAATGAGAGGGTGCAGCAGATACAGAGTCGTGAAGGTGAGAGTGTACGGTGGCAGCACTCGCTGCGGATGGTGTCCGGGAAGGCTGAGGAGTGAATGAACGCAGTCGGGAGATTGAAGGGTGCAAATATGGCCTCGCGTGGGGGGAGCGAGCAGGGGAGCCGTTTCCGAGATAGCTTGGCATTCCTGACGCAGCGGTAGACGACAAGGGGGTCTTGGGGGACAACGTTTGTGGCTCCTGCGAGGACAGGACATGCACATGCTACACCAGGTCCAAAGACTCCATGAGCAGACGTGAACGGCGAGGCAGATACGGCCCTACTCACCCCGGCCTCATCCTCGATGGTCGCGGCAAATTTCTCGTTCTCTTCCACTTCGTGCACGAGCGACCGTTCGACTTCCTCCTCTTCATCGAGTTCGTCCTCCTCGTGGTCAGGTCCGAGAACATCGCGGAGTTGGTCGCGGTATCCACCGGTAGCGTCTGCATCCACGCCGTCGTATATGAAACCGGCGTCTTCGTCTTCCTCGTCCGTGTGGCCGTCGTTGTCTCCGTCCTCGCCGTCGCTCATGAGCTCATCGAAGCGGGCGGAGTAATCACCAGCTCCAGCGTCGGGAGACTCGGGGTCGCCGGCCTCGCTGTCGGAGAAGTGAAGTTCGTCGGACAGGACATTACGACCTGTGTCGTCGGCGTCGTGTGTCCCATTCATAGACCCGTCCGGAGGGCGATCGCAAGAGCCTGGAGGACAGCTTTTCCAACGCCGAGCTCGCCTTCAGCTACGGTGACAAGGGAGCGGCAGGGGCGGCCCGGACGGCCGCGCCAATCGGGCTTAGTCCAAGTCAGGACTTATCGTCCAAAATGGACCGCGAAACCGGAAGGCCAGGAAATGGGGGCATTGTATCTCTGACCTTCACCCCCTCCGTACAAGCTTTCTCACTTGCCCACCACATCGTCCGACGTCGATGATGGCCAACGTCGCGACCATGGGTCCTCCGCCCTCCCCCAAGGAGCCTCGACGTTCCGGGCGACGCCCGGCAGCCTCCTCCAGCAAGTCCCCCGCCGGCTCGCCACCGTCGGAGGCGACCCCCAAGCCCAAGGACCCACCTAGCAGGCCATCGCTCAACACTACACAGAGCAACGGCAGAAACAAACGCGCCAAGAACGAGGACATCGACGAGCCTCTCGAAGAACTGCCCAAGAACGCCGTCAACGGCAACGGCGGGGCGTCGCGCTCCAAACGCAAAGGCAAAGAGAAAGAAAAGATGGCGCTCGTCGTGCAAATACCCCAAGATGAGAACCAGGAGAATGTCGAGCTCGTCGGCGACGACGGCACTGTAGAGAACGGCGAGGACGAAGAGGAGTCAGGTGTAACTCGGTGCATTTGTGCGTGTTTCGCTCCTTTTCGACTGTGCCGATCACTGATTACATGTGTCCACCTCCTCCTACCAGGCGAGGATGAAGGTGACCAAGGAGAATTCATGGCTCAATGCGAGGAGTGCAAGGCGTGGCAGCATGGCGTGTGTATGGGCTACGCGGATGCAGAACTCGTGCCCCAGCACTACTTCTGCGAGCAGTGCAAACCGGAGCTATGGACGGACCTCATCGAGTGCGTGTTTACCCCTTCTCAACTGCCATCGACCCTCACCATGTCCTCGCTATATAGACAGTGGGCAGTCAAGCGGGCTCGTCAGTCCTCTACACGCTCCCATCCTCCCACAACACCCCTCGTCCCCAACGCGCCACGCAGCTCTCGCTCGCATTCGCCCACCATTTTTATGAAAGCTCCGAAACGCAGAAACACGATGAATAGTCGCGATGCTGCCTACGAAGAGAGCGTACAGGCGTTGATTGAAGCCACCAAGTCTGAAGCCATCAGCTTCGACCTACCCCCCCGGACTCCGGTCTCTGCAGTGAGCGTGAACGGATCAGCGAACGGACACGCACATCCAGAACACGACACGGAGCTGGTCACGAACCCGAAGAAGAAGAGGAAGAGGATTGACGACGACGCGTGAGTGTGCCCGCCTGCGGCCCTCGCTCTGACCCCATCTTCCTCGCCTACTGACCGCTGGCGACTTCAGGGCGTCGGTGAAGCGGACACGATCGACGTCCATTACCTCCGATCGGCCACCGCTGTCTGCGCTGGCGCGCGAGCCTACCCCGCAGAGCGCGACGAAGGCGGTCGCGGCGACGGTGCCCACGACGGGCGCAGCACGGACTGCGAATGCGCGCAACAAACGAAACGCGGGACGCAAGTCGCAGGCGCAGGAGATCGCGTCGGCGGAGGGCGACGAAGGTGAGCCCGGGCCGGGGGTCTGTGGTGACGTCAGCTCACGTGAGGGATGTTCAGCTGGAAGCAGTGCGCCGAATCGCAGACAGGCGAGCAACCACCGCGCCAAAGGTGTGTTTGCACACCATCTCCGGCGATACCCCGCTGCTCACTGATACCCTCCATGTCCCTCGTATACCCTTTACCACCAGCCAACAACGCCTCAGAGCACCACACCCGCCGAGGACAGGCCAATGCAGGTGCCAGCGCGTCCGGCGGCAACTCGGCTGCCTCGCGTGCATACCACAACTCCCATGCATACGTCGTGTCGCAACAGTCGCTCTTCACGTCGTGGAATCTGCCTGACTACCTCGCCCACCTCGAACCCATGCTGCCAACAGACATACCTCGTCCGCTCGAAGTCCGCGGCTCCGTCCTCGACGGAAGCACCCGCGACTCGCAGGACCGCACAACAGAGCGCGGGGTCAAGGTCAAATGGCCCAGCAAGCGCATGAGCGTCGGCGACATGAATAAACGGGTCCGCTCGCTTGTCGAGTGGGTCGGACGGGAACAGGCAGGGGCGATGGAGCGGATGCGGAGGAAGGAGGCCCTCCAAAAGGTCCTGCGCGAGAGCCGAGGGCGCGACAGCATCGCGGCTATTGCGGTAGACGCCAGCGCCGAAGGGATGGATTTGGACCCCGTCCTCAACGAATACACGGTTCCGCGAGGGAGTGCGGCACTGCCTCCCGACTCTGTGTCCGCGCTCCCGGCGGCTGGGGGCCACAGCAGCGAGGATACGACGATGAAGATGATGGAAGAGCTGATGGAGGAGTTGATCGGTTTCCAAGAACGATTTGGCCCCGGCGCAAAGTTGAAGGAACGAGATCGGCGTGCGGGGACGCTCTGAGCTTGAGCCCTCTGTCCGATTGTTTGTATCTTTGGACTCTGGCCCGGTGACACGACAAGTGTTGTATCTTGGATTCCCATCGCATTGCTATAGCCTTTTTCTCGGGCGTTGTCGCTGGTTTGTACACATGTCTTATATCTCAACTATCGTACCCTATCTGTTGTGCTGTGTCGTCTGAGCCCATTTGTTTTCCATTCGCGCACTTGTTTGCTTGCTGTGTTGTGTGCGAGGCAGACAGAACGCCTTTTGCTGTTCTTGCAAAGAGTTGGGCGCCGGATCTGGATGGGGCATCGACATGGCTGGAAGTGACTCACACTCGATCTATCTTGCTGCTAACAGAAACCGTGCTTGCTACACCCTGACCATCAACTAAGGATCAGTATCTCCCCATTCACATTCACTCTTGTCGATAAATCGCGGGTGGTGTCCATGTCGGCGACTGTCGAGTACTCATCCCACGCGCCAGAGCCAATTTCTCCTCGACCATATCCGCGGCTTGCCACACACGCTCTCCTCCCTGATGGTACCCCAGACTATCTCCGCCTCATTCTTACATCCAAGGTCTACGAGATTCTAAAAGAAACGCCTCTGGTCTACTGTCCCAACCTCAGCACCAGACTGGGTAACAAGATATGGCTCAAACGAGAGGACCTGCAAGAGGTGTTCAGCTTCAAAATCCGAGGGGCGTACAACTTTATGGCCAGTCTGACGGATGAGGAACGGTGGAAGGGCGTCGTCACTTGTAGCGCGGGTCAGTGTGCGTACCATTGGCACAGCGTGGCTACCGCTCATACATGCCCCCCGCGTCATGCACGTATTAAATAACAATCTGCTGCAGGAAACCATGCGCAGGGAGTCGCCCTCTCGGGCTCACGTTTAGGTATCCCATGCACCATCGTAATGCCAAAAGCGACACCGTCCATCAAGGTGCGCAACGTATCGCGCCTCGGCGCAAAAGTCGTCTTGTACGGTCAGGACTTCGACGAGGCAAAGACAGAGTGCGCACGCCTCGCTACCACTCATGGCCTCATCTTCGTACCGCCCTACGACGACCCGCTCGTGATCGCCGGACAGGGCACCGTCGGCGCAGAGATCCTCAAGCAAATTCCTGATCCCGAGAGCCTGGACGGCATCGTCGCCGGGATCGGCGGGGGAGGGCTCGTCGCGGGTATCTCGGAATACGTCAAGCGCATAGGCTCTCCCAACACGAAGATCATCGGTGCTGAGACCCTGGACGCAGACGCCATGGCGCGCAGCCTGCAGCAGGGCGAGCGGGTGACTCTGTCGGAAGTCGGGCTGTTCAGCGATGGTACCGCAGTCAAGTTAGTGGGTCAAGAGCCCTTTAGGATTTGCCAGCGCCTGCTGGACGGCGTCGTGAAGGTGGACACGGACGAGATCTGTGCTGCTATCAAAGACGTGTTCGAGGGTGCGCTTAGACATCTCTGTCCATGCTGTCTGCGTTAACGGGGGTGCTGTAATGGTCAGAGACGCGCTCTATCACTGAACCAGCAGGTGCACTTGCGCTCGCAGGCCTGAAACGCTATATCGTAGACAATCAGCTTCTCGGCGCCGAGAAGAAGTTCGTCGCGGTCATCAGCGGCGCGAACATGAATTTCGACCGGCTGCGATTCGTGGCGGAGCGCGCTGAGCTGGGAGAGGGACGGGAAGCTCTGTTGAGTGTCGAGATACCAGAGAAGCCGGGAAGGTGGGTCTCATGTTTGAAGCCGCGGTCGACGCTCCGTGTGGCATGTGCACGGGAAAACGTTATGAAATCTGGCATTCTAATGCTCTCGGTGAAACAGCTTCGTCGCTTTACACGACATGATCCACCCACGCGCGACCACCGAGTTCGTGTATCGATATCACCACCCCGATCGCGCGCAAATATTCCTATCGTTCCAGCTCCAGACCACGGACAGGGCCAAGGAGGTGGCGGAGCTTCTCGCTGCCCTCGAGGAGAAGGGCATGAAGGGCTTTGATATCAGTGATGACGAGATGGCGAAAAGTCACGCTCGATACATGATCGGAGGCTTCATTGAAGTACCAAACGAGCGACTCTTTAGATTCGGTGCGTGCCTCACGAGGTCGCTACCGCCGGTCATGGCTAATCGGACTCCTCACATGCCACCTAGAGTTTCCCGAACGCCCAGACGCATTACGACGATTCCTTAGAGGGCTTCATGCAGGATGGAACATCTCCCTCTTCCATTACCGCAATCACGGTGCAGGTGCGTGCATGGTTCACTCTCGGAGCATCTGTGTCACATCACGGCGAGCTTACCACTCCGAACTTCTTCAGATGTGGGAAAGATCCTGGCAGGCATCCAGGTTCCACCGGATGACCGCGAGCAGTTCAGCGAGTTTCTGCGGAAGCTCGGGTACCCGTACGTGGAGGAGACTGAAAACGAGGTGTACAAACGGTACCTTAGAGGATAAATTAATGAAGGACTGCGTTCGCAGATCCCTAGATGTCCTCAGCTCGTGTTCTCCGGGTCTTTGGATACGGCCGCCGGGCCTCCTTCCGAGAGATCGAAACTTGCCACCGCCACTACATGCTGAACAGTCTTGAAAGTTGAGCGCCAGGCGTTAGTGCCCACACCGCTCTTGAAGCTTGAGTCCTCGGACACATCTGCCTATTATCCGCTCGAGGCCGAGGTTCTTCCGGAGCGTAGACTTAGGAGAGCGGTCTCAGAGCGGGACGATAGTCGTGAACAAGAAGAGATGTGAGATCGTGCAACAGTGGACTGGTACAATTACATATGTGGGTACTACAGAACGACCAAGGAGGGATCTGCGTGTGATAACTGCCACTCATGTAGTCTGAATCCGTAGCCGAGTCCGTGGCGAGACGGGCGAGTGTCTGTAGGCGAGGAACCGGGGCGGTCTATTACGATATACGCGTAACCAACGAATAGCCTGAACGAGAGAACAGCACGGGCTGGAAGCGACGGCAGAGCAAGACGAGTACGAGAACGATCCGAGTACCGCTACATCACGCTACGTACATATCTACAAATGGCACCCCATGAGAGGGGGTACGAGGGGGAGGCGAGGGCAAGAGAGGGATGATACGATCGTAGGGGAGGATTGGCAGGGGAGCAGGCAGTGCAAAGCGAAGTGTCAAGGGTCAAGTGTTCAACTAGAGACCGCCACGCCATTGCGCTGTGACCTGCGCCACGGCATCAGGAAACCGCCAAACCGGCGGGGGCTAAGGGGCCTAAGGGACCGTTGTATGGGTTTCGGTATCTCCGATTTGGACGACGAAGCGACTGAGAGGGCAGGCGAAGGTGGCCTCGCAATGGCGGAGTCAATAGCTTTGATCGCCAGAGCGGTGGTGAGCCCGCGGTTGCCCGCCTTGACACCGGTCGATCCGTACTGGTAGAACCAGCACAGGTCCCAGCCACCGTCTTCACACTGTGCGGCGAGGAGACTTTCCAAGTCGCGTGGACACTGGATGCCTACTGTGGACGCGGCGATGATGCGGAATGCGAGATCGATGGAGTCCCCGGTCGCACCTACACGCTCCCGAACGCGCTCTATGAATAGTGGACGGAAGCGGCCAAGGACGGACGGGTCGGTGATGCGCTGCAGGAGGCGGCTCATGAAAAAGAGGAAGCAGTCCGCGGAGAGGTAGTACCGCGAGCCCCCGATGTACGCGCGGTGGAGGAGGACCTCATGGACCCATTCGAGGGTGTTCGGAAGCTCGTGGCCACGACCTTGTTCGTGAAACAACGAGAGCACATTGACGCAGACAAATGGATCCATGCGTGGGCGTGTATGGTCGAAGTAGGTCTAGTGATGGGCGTCAGTCGGTCAACGAGGCGCAAACACGCCTTGATGAAAGTGTATCACCTGCATGATGCCGTCTGCGTCGACATACTTTAGCATCTCGTCCAAAACCGAGTTCACGAGGGCGTGGTCTAAACGTAATACAGTCAAGGCAACCGAGGTCGTGTCCATGTCGTCAGGGAACGATGCTGAGAACAAAGGCTTCCCTGCTGAAGTTGTCAATCGCTGAGATTGAACCCTGGCGCACGTTCTACATACCACGAAAGAAATTCCAAGTACGAGCACAGTTTGATGTCGTGATGAGAGACCTATCAAAAGACACCCATCAATATTATCCCCGAGGGTCTATGCGGAGTGGCGCTCACTTGTCATTCGTCAGTTCGTAGATGATGAGTTGCGTGAAATTCTCTTCGAAGACCACACCGGCATCCGTGGAGGTCTCCAGACGTCCGGCGTGCTGTCGGAGATAGTCACGTCCCCGATGAATGGGATCGCCAAAGATGTTTCTCAGCATCCGAAAGACATTGTCTTGGGAGTCGAACACGACGCCGTGCATCCCGAGGGACCGTGCGGAGACGACATTGTCCAGCTTGTCATCGACGAACACAGTTGTGTGCGGGTCAAGATTCATCTCGGACAGAACCTGGCGAAACGCTCCAAGGTGTGGCTTCCGTTCGCCCACGAGGGCAGAAGGGAAGACGCGGTCAAAGACAGAAGTCCACTTCGAGTCGAGGGCCATGATGAATTCATAGTCGGGAAGGGATATGTTGGACAGCGCAAGCACCGTGAGCTCCCCATGAGATTGTTGTCGAAGCTCGCGAATTAACGTGAGGAACTTGTCGTTCGGGCGCAAGGAGTCGCGAGCTTGCCGGAATGCTTCCGCGACGGCGGTGGCGTCTAGGCTGAACTCGGCGCTGACACGCTCGTAGCATTCGGCTTGCGTTATGCGACCACGCTCGTACTCAAACCAGGCAGGAGATGAGAGGATCTCCTTTAGCTGCCGAGGGGGAATAGTCGTGTTGGTCGTCGACGACCAAGAGAACAGAACGTCGCCGAGGTCAAGGATAAGAGCCGTATACCTGCGATGAGGTGAAGCCATGGTGAGATCAAAGTTGGTGTGGCGGAAAGGGGTGGGGTGAACCAGCGTGGGCAGAAAGTGAGCGTACATTTCGGGATTCTTTAAGAAGCGCGCCGGTGAGGGGGAACGCCCTGAAAAATAGGCTTGGGAGGGTTACATGACGAAGAGGCCCGAGATGATGGTGCTGGGTGTGAGATATGATTGGGACTGGTGTAGCCACATCGTGCCGCCGACCAGCGCGCAGAGGGTCGATAGAACTTCCTGGGAGCCGCCGTGCGTTCTAGATGAGAACCCGGAGGCGATCAGATCTGGATCAAACCCCCTGCGTGAGAGGATGGCGCTGAGCTGGCTGCATCAAAAAGCCTCCGCTTCCCGTCGCTCGGCGCGGTGAGAGACCGCAGCAGACGCGTCGAATCGTTGGTTATCGAGAATACAACTGTCCATCTTGTCGACCGGCATCTTCGAAGTTGGGAGTATATGTTTTTCTAGCCCTAGAATACAGGTCTGGAATGGGCGTTTCAACACAATGTAAGATCGACAACGTATGTTGCTCACTAGTACACGCGCACTGCCTGAGGTCAAACCCAAGCGAGAGCTTCGAGGCAACGGCCTGCCGCCTGTGGCCGTAACCGAGCGGAGATCATCACTTCCTCCGCTCGGGGATTACATTTGTTAGTCCGCTGGTCAATCCCATTCCTATTCCCCCGTCAATAGGCAGCGGTCGACGCGATTCCGCAACATGCTGCAGAAGGGCTTGATAGTTTCAATAGATTTCAAGCTTGACGTCTGCAACTTGCGATCTCCGAGTGCGCACCTAAGTGAGTCGCTCATGCGCTCATGTATGAGATCGGTGCCTCGCCCGTACCCCTCTGCCCGGACTAGTTGCCGTGTCAGCCTCCACGTTGAAGAACATGAGGCGGTCCTAGGGAGCAAGTGGCAAGAGTAACAGTTGTTAATTTTCATTCATTATATCGAGATCATTAACCTTTTCCCGGACCGATCGCATCTGCGACCAAGTTGCTCGCGGATCAATTCCCCGGTCAGGACCCTGGCGCGAAAGCGCAGCCATACTAGACACCAAATTCATGAGGTCGACAGTGGATGGGTCCAGGATTGACATACTGGATCAAGTGCGCGCTGATCATCTTTGGGAGGCTAACATAGCAGCGCAACATCACCCCCTCCGGCAGGGCCGAGGGGCGTCCGGGTTCCTAAGTCCTGCACTGAGCCTACCTCTTCCGGAGATATTGGGGGTGGCAACATCCACCCGAGCGCAACGGGCACATGCTAATACAACTGGCCGGATGCGTGGTTTCACTGTGAACATGACCCGTCCTGCTTCTGGTGACTGTCATTCACATCGTGACACGAGGGAACGCCACGTACTGTAACATGTAACAGCGCCCGCCGACTTCCGGAAGCGCATGAATTAGCGGACGGTGAAGCCCACGTCTAGCGCAAGTCCTAGGGAGTTCGTGAGTTCCAACGGTTTCCACATCGGAAGACCCGTTCGCTTGCCTTTGCGCGAAGCGTTGAGCGTGCAACCGCTGCTGGTCGGCGCTGAAATCTTTGGCACATGAGGAGCTTGAGAAGGATCAGTTCTCAACATCAAAGGTTTACACCTTAGTGCAGCTAACGGGAATGCTTCAGTTATTGGTAAAATTTGGGAGAGGAAAGGCCAGTTCTTTATCAAAACCCTCGCGATGGGTAAACTTGGGACGACCTTGGCTGGAATTTAGTAAATGGTGTTCAGACTATGCCTGTCACGATACAGCAGAGCTCTCACGCACCAAGAAAAGTGCATACTATGACATCAGTAACTCTATTTGATTAAAGGATGACGCCGCCCGGAAGGGTTGGACTGTCCTAATATGTTTAAGCCATGAGAGGTATCATGTGAGGTTGGGTACATCGACATTGGCGACTTACATCAGTCCATGAATTTGCGAAGTCCCGTAATGGTGAGAAATTGTCCAAGAAGTGTGGCCGTCGCATGAATAGCGAGGTCCCGTCGAGTGTCGCACCATTGGGGAACACTATCTATGCGTGTGAAGCTTGAACGCATACACAAAAGCCCACAACGGCGCCGTACGGCTTTGAAGAAGCGAGGATCACGGCGTTTGATGTGCCCAGCGGATACTTACTTCGCCAAAGAGTGAGCTCTAGGGCGCCCGCTTGACGCGTCTGAAACATATGTACAACTGCTCAGCAAGCGGAAATGATACACCCGCGATGCATATCGTCTGCTTCCGAATCCCGAAGCTTCCTTGGGCTAGCGCAGACATACGTAACTGCCCTATGAACGATCACTGCTGAGGTTGACGACCCTAACGTGGAAGAGCGGGTCTCCCCAGATCAGAACGTTCCTGAACATCCGATGCCCATGGAATGCCTGGGTAGTGGCCTACATAAGGGCTACTAAGTTGAAGCTTACGGTGAGCCCCAGAGCGACCCACACGTAAGACGACTACTACTAGTACTCACCTGATTTAGCATCGGTGCCGAAGCTCTCAAGAATTTGCTAAGCCGATCTTGACGTACACCACTCGTACACCCCTTGCTAAAGGCTAGATTTCAAAAAAGTCAGAGGAGTGATTGACCGTATGTCGGACTGATGTCTGGGTGTAGCCGCCGCGGGTATTCGTCTACGCGGACCTACGGGCTGTTATCGATTTCGGCATAGGATGAGTACCAAGCGCCGTTGATGGCAGTGTACCTTCGAGCGGAAGGCCACGGTGATGTTTACAGGTGGTGTTGAGTCGGACGCTGCGGGGGGCGGAAATGAAGGTAGTACAGCAACGTCTGGGCGGATGCGGCTACCAAATGAGGGCGGGTATGGCAAATTAAACAAAGCCAATATCGTGTATCGCGTATGATATTTTTTTTAGCTTCGGAGTAACGCTCCGTCGACCCGTAATTTTGGAGAAGAATGGCCTATAGGAGAATAAATGCCTGGCGTCTGCAGACTCAGGGCTAGACGGTTGGTCGCGGGCGACATCTAGACCAATCCGATACCACCCGGCGGCGTTTGGAGTCGTCATGCACTATGGCGTTTATGGTCAGCGATGGTCAAGCAGGGAATTATTGGTGTGGACTCAACGACGGAGCTTACGAGGTACCGCCAACAACCAGCGGGCTGTCATAACATGCCTAAATGCTTGTGATATATCTGTTCCAACTTGTGCCGTAGGACCCGTAGGTAAAACATTCGGCTCAAAGCTAGGCCGGTGCGACGATACGCAAACCAATACACCATGCATCACCCTCGATAATCCTATGACTGTGAGAGTGACACAGTCTCCGATTCTTGCTGAATGAAGGTGCTTCCTTGATGTCATACGCCCAGGCACCATCGGGATAGGCATGCGGCACCCAAAAGGTAATCCGATATGCTGAGACAGTCACGTAGTGAGTTTTGCAGGTCCGATATGGAGCCTATGATTTATCGCCCAGGCTGCTAGCTTGAACTCTGATCAACTAGCATCTTTCAAGCTAATACGACATGACAGGTGGAGGAGCAGGATCGATGCTGAACTAGCGGACGGCTCAGCCAGAGGTAGGCCGCAGTATCAGTCGAAGGCGATGCAACGCGGCTCCCGCGCGCCGGTGACGACGAGCTGCGAGAGGAACTTTGCACCTTCGCAGTGATGCAATAGTGTGTCAAGTGCATCCTAAAGTCAAACCCGATGGCGTATGTAAGCCATAATTTTGGGGTGAATACGAGGAGGATCGGACGTACCCTCATGTATATGCCCAGCGTACGTGCTGCGAGGCCGACAGGTCAATGCGCAGGCGCTTTCTCCTTCGCCAGCAGGTTCTCCGCGACGACATAGGTGGTGAAGGCGACGAGTGCGACGCCAAAGCCTGGAAATGCCTTGGAGAACATGGCGCGGCGGGAGAAGACGGGGTGTTTGCGCCAGGCCTCGCGCTTTGCCCAGGGGTCACGGTAAAGCTGGGGGTCAGGGGGGTTCGGCATCTGGATAAAGCGGTGCAGGTGAGCAGGCGAACGTGGTGGCAAGACGGAAGAGGCGAACGAGTGGATTGGGAGAGAGTGCTCGAGCTCGAGGACTTGAAGCTTGAGCCAGCCAACGTTTCTCCCTCCGAGTTCAGTATTCCCTGCCATTCTGGCGCTTGTGCGGTCGACCGCGTGACGTGTGTTTAGGGCAGGCTCGGTGATACTTCAACAGATTGGAGCTGGCACCGTCCCCAAGCCAGCCTTTTCTTGTCTCACGTCCCTTCCTCGCTTGCCATCCTTCCACAGTCGACGCGCACCCCCTGCACCTCCTCTGTGCATCCTCATGTCTGGCGACGTCGCCATTTACTCCGACGACGATACGCCTCTCGCCGTCAAGCCCTCCTCCAGCAATGGTGTGCGGAATGGCCACGTCGCTCAAAATGGCAGCGAGAGAGTGATGAGCGACTCCTCAATGAGCGAAGATGACGACATGCCCCTGGTGTGTGGTTGTGCAAAGGTAGCGGAACGCGGGCGGCCTAATTGATTCTCTTGTGGACCTAGTCACAAACCACGCGCACGAAGTCGGAGCCAACGACCCCAGACGCGCGTGTGCTGAAGCGCAAGAAGGCAGCTTTATCTGATTCTTCCAGCGAGGACGACAAACCGCTCGCCTCTTCTCCGGCGAAGCCCAAGACGGCTGCCATTCCTATGCCGGGCGCAACCAAATCTACTACCGCTAAAGCGCCTAATGGGAAACGCGCTCCGAAGAGCAGTAAAGCTGTGATTGAGTCCGAAGACGACGATGACGATGCGCCTCTCGCCAAGCGCAAGCGTGTGGCTAACGGGAATGGTAAAGCGAAAGCCAAGGGCCGCCCAGCGAAGAAGGTGAAGCAAGAAGAGTCAGAGCCAGACATCGAGTCGGAGGATGGCACGCCGCTCCCGGCCAGGAAGGCGCCCCCACGGGTGAAGCGGAAGTCGAAGGTGGACAGTGACGCGGACGATGAGAGCCCTTCCGACGACGACAAACCACTCACGAAGAAGCGCGCCACCAAATTGCCAGCGGTGAAGCAAACAAAGGCGAAGGCTAGCGCGTCTGAGGACATCAAGCCAAAGAAGCGTGGCGCAAAGAAAGAGGATGCGGGCGCTTCCAAGCAGGCGGCGAAGAAAAAGGAGGAGGAGGACGAGGATACCTACAAGTGGTGGGAACAACAGAATGCCGCCCGCGATGGATCTGTAAAGTGGACAACGCTAGAGCATAATGGTGTCTACTTCCCACCGCCGTATGAACGACTTCCGAAGCATGTCAAGATGAAGTATAACGGTAGTGGCACTATTTCAGTTCTGGTATGATAAGCTGATTTCTTGTGAAGGTGACCCTGTCGATCTGCCTATCGAGTCCGAGGAAGTTGCAGGATTCTATGGCGCGGTGCTGGGGACGCCACATGCTCAGGATGTCACATTCAACAAGAATTTCTTCGACGATTTCTTGAAGATTTTGAAGAAGTATCCTCCTGTAGGTGCTGCGCATATACCCCGGTTACACCAAGTTTCTTACCCGAAGGCACAGACGAATGGTGTCAAGATCACCAAGTTCGAATTGTGTGACTTTAGACCGATGTTTGAGTACTTCGAATCAGAGAAGGAGAAGAAGAAGTCGATGAGTACAGCGGAGAAGAAAGCTGCCAAGGCTGCTAGAGATGAGCTGGAGACGCCATACGCCTACTGCGTTCTTGATGGTCGTAAAGAGAAGGTTGGCAACTTTCGTGTCGAACCCCCGGGTTTATTCCGTGGGCGTGGTGACCATCCAAAGAAGGGCGCTCTCAAGGTGAGATCATTCTTTCCTCATTTCTACGAAGATTGACCCGCGACACAGTACCGTTTGCGTCCTGAGGATATCACCATCAACCTTGGAAAGAACGCAGCTGTACCTAAGCCGAACGTACCTGGCAAGTGGAAGGAGGTCGTGCACGATAACACTGTCACTTGGTTGGCAAACTGGGTGGAGAACGTCAACGGCAACTACAAGTACGTATTCTTGGCTGCCGGTAGTTCCCTCAAGGGTCAGAGCGATATGCATAAATTTGAGAAGGCTCGCGAATTGAAGGTCAGCCCTTCTCGACCAGGCGAACAGGGTATACGCTCAATCCGAGATCGCAGAAATACGTCGACAAAATCCGTGCAGATTACTCAGCCGACCTCAAAACTAAGCAGATGATGGAGCGACAGCGAGCGACGGCCATGTACTTCATTGACAAGCTTGCACTCCGAGCTGGCAACGAGAAGGGCGAGGAAGAGGCAGATACAGTCGGCTGTTGCTCATTGCGCTGCGAACATGTCACTCTGCAACCCCCGAACAAAATCGTGTTTGACTTCCTTGGTAAAGACTCGATTCGATACTACAACGAGGTTCAGGTCGACGACCGAGTGTTCAAGAACATTCGCATATTCAAGGAAAACAAGAACGACGAGGACGAGCTATTTGATCGTGTCAACGTGGGTCGTTGGCCAATGCTATACTTTACATCAATCTCACGAGTCTGTTCAGACCGGCGCTCTCAACAAGCACCTGGCATCCTACATGAAAGGCCTCACCGCAAAGGTTTTCCGTACGTTCAACGCGTCGTTGACGTTCCAGGAGCTGCTCGATCGTGGTACGCCGGAGAAGGGCACCATACAAGAGAAGCTCAATGCATACAACCACGCCAATCGCATGGTCGCCATCCTCTGCAACCATCAGCGCGCAGTGCCGAAGTCTCATGAGCAGTCGATGTCGAAGATGCGTGAGAAGGTGCGTGTTAATCTATGTACGGTGTAATGGAGCAGCGAATGTTCATGTCCGCGGGAATAATAGTTGCGCGGCCTCAAGTATGAGCGAATGAAGCTCCGGCATGCTCTCTTCGCTATCGATGCGAAGTACAAGAAGAAGAAGAAGTATGCCGAGCCTGAGTCCGATCTTGACGATGAGGCGATCGAGGTGCACGAGGAGACCATGAAGGCGAAGGAGCTGGAGAAACTCGAAAAGAAGTTCCAGAAGGATAATGAGAAGTTGGTTGAGGACGGGAAGAAGGTGCAGGATGAGTCGGTTTTGAAGGAGAAGCTCGAGGAGGTCGAAGAAGAGTACAAACGGCTGAAGAATGAGCGTGGCACGGACAAACACACGTTGAAGAGGGAGCGGCCGACTGAGAAGATCGAGGAGGCTATCGACAAGCTAGACGAGCGAATCAAGGCTTTCAAGCTCCAGATGGAGGACAAGGAAGCCGGGAAGGAGGTCGCGTTGAGCACGAGGTGCGTGGTCGCATGTTCGCACGGCGACGGGACGTTGACCGACGAAAGAAAATAGTAAAATCAACTACTTGGATCCTAGGTATGTCCCTATGTGCTCCGGGTTAGATTCACGATGCTTACGGCGTTCGTGAAAGAATCACTGTTTCTTGGTGCAAGGCTCACGACGTCCCAGTCGAGAAGCTCTTCTCAAAGACCCTCATTGCTAAGTGTGCGTATAGTGGACTGGTCCTGTTCTTGCTCCTGCTGAACCTAGCGCAGTCCCCTGGGCCATGGAGGCGGATACGGACTGGAAGTTCTGACCTTATTACTACATTATTCTCATCTCACTCTGGATCATGCATCCTAACAGTGCACATTACACGCGCCCTATGCGGGGCGGCTAGTACCATTCGCTCTCGTCACGCTATCTCTCCATCCATCGCACACCCCGTCGCATACACAATGAGCTGTCTCTGTAGTTTTGTTCGTTGTAGAAGGCATTCGCAGGCTTTGATATATATATATATATGAGCGCGCAATGTATCCCTTACACATTTCCCTTGTAGCGCCTGGAAGGAACGTGAGTTCTGGGGCGAAGTCAATTATACCATGGAGTGCTCGTTGCGCAATATTGTGACTGCTTCGCTCCGCGCGACCGGACACTTTCCCAGTGCATGATGCCTGTCCAAAGGTTATGTTGTTCATTGGAGGAAGTTAATATTGTCTCGCGATCTGGGCGTCTGGGCGCTTCCCCACCTCTGTCTGCTTCACGTGCAAACGGTCGAAGAACACAGCAGCGTCACTGACTGCGACTCTCCTCCTGCTCTCGACCACCTCTCTCCTCGCTATGTCCCAACCTACCTTCACCTCCAAGACCGCATGGGCAGCGCTGAACGTCGAGTCCGGTGAGGACACCGATGAGGAGCTCTACGACGATACCCCTGCGTCACAGCCCGACAGGTACGGCAATGCAGTGCGCTGCGTGTGCTCTCCCCCGCTCCGTTGTCATCGCGCTAACACTTACGTTTGCCAGCTCGTCCGAGGGTCCGACAAAGCTTTCGAAAAGCGCACTGAAGAAGCAGAAAGCGTTGGCTCGCGTGGAGAAGCGGTTGCAGGAGAAGATCGCGCGCGCAGCGGCCAGGGCGCAGGCCGCAGGAGCGACAGCTGTTGCTGTTCCCCTCCCTGTTGTAGTAGGCGACAAGCCTGCAGCTGAGGCCCCTACAACACAAGACGTGCAGGCACAACCAACGACGAGTGAGGCGACTGTCCCGCCGCCGGCCAGCGTGGAGGAGCCCGAGAAGCTGCCTGTCAAAGAACATGTCCAGCCCCCGCCAGAATCTGCTGCCCTCAAACCTGCCAACGGTGTTGCCCATTTGAACGGGGCCACATATGGATCGCCACCTCCAGCTCCCACGACGGAACCTTCGCTACCCTTGATACCCTCGCCTCCGAGTTCTACTGCTCCTGCACTGCCTGACGCTAAGCCCGCACAATTCACTCCTTTGCCAGCACCGTCGGGAAAGCAGGTCTTGGCAACGCAGAGGAATGACATCGAGAACCCGCCTGAGGAGAAACACCACCAGGCGTCACTAGCGGAGGTTGAGAAGGCCAAGAAAAAGAGCGGTTTCTTGACCCGTACGCTATGGACGTTCATTATGATTGGCGGCTTCATCAGTAAGCCGAGTTTTCCACTAAGTTTGAGCTGTTATTAACATGCCCCTCATAGCGTTGCTGCTCATGGGTCATGCGTACATGGTGATCCTAGTTGAGCTATGCCAAACACTTGTCTACCGCGAAGTCACGACACTCTTCTCATTGAGGCGGAAGGACGTTGGAGAAGAGAATGCGAGGGGGCGGGACCCATGGAGCAAGACATTGAATTGGTACTTCTTTGCGGTTACAAACTACTTCCTTTACGGCGAAAGTATCATCTATTACTTCAAGGTGCGTCGTTTACTTGGGCGCTTCCACTGGTCTGCTCACGTCGCCCCCCTCCATAGCATGTCGTGTTCTCCAACGCACAACTGGCCCCTTTCGCGACGAACCATCGCTTCGTTAGCTTCACGCTGTATCTCATCGGCTTTGTTGGCTTCGTGCTTTCGCTCAAGCGAGGTTACCTCAAGCAACAGTTTGGTCTGTTCTGTTGGGTACACATGTCCCTACTACTCATTGTCGTATCAAGGTTTGTCAAATTTATGTCTCTGTTCGGTCGAGTTGTGCTAAGCCTTTTTCAGTCACTTCATCGTCAACAACATTCTCGAGGGTCTTATCTGGTTTTGGGTGCCTGCGTCCCTCGTCATCTGCAACGACGTCTTCGCCTATATCTGGGGTATCACAGTCGGCCGGACACCATTGATCAAACTCTCGCCGAAGAAGACGGTCGAGGGTTTCATCGGCGCGTTTTTTAGTACCATCATCTTCGGCGTCCTTTGGGGCTCCTATTTTATGCGGTTCGACTATATGATTTGCCCCATGCGCGATCTCGGCGTCACTGCATGGAGTGGCCAGCTGCAGTGCCAGCCCAACCCCGTCTTCGTCTGGAGAGATTGGCAGATGCCCGCGCCGGTCAGCGCATCCCTAAGTACACTTGTGAGTTGAACTATGCCCTCATTGATGTGCAACGGGTGCTGACAGGTTGACTATGCCCTCTCAGATCGGCCACCAGATCACGGCAATCCCGTATGCACCATACCACCTGCATCTGCTCGTCTTGTCGTGCTTCGCCTCCCTGGTTGCGCCCTTTGGCGGCTTCTTCGCGTCTGGCTTCAAGCGTGCTTTTGATATCAAGGACTTTGGCCACAGTATCCCTGGCCACGGCGGCATGACTGACCGCATGGACTGCCAGTGCGTTTTCGCTCCACTCACCCTGTTCCCCTCAGTTGTTGTGGGAATATGACACATGGCGGCTGACTATGTGTCGCGCCTTTGTAGGTTCCTCATGGGCGTGTTCACCTACGTGTACTACAGCAGCCTTATCCGGGACAACCACGTCACCGTCGGCTCGATCCTCCAAACAATCGTCAGCGGCCTGACGCTCCCTGAACAGCTCGAGCTCATCGCAGACCTGAAGCGCTACCTCGAAAGCCAGGGCGTCGCCATCAAGCTATGAGTAGTGCGACCACTGCGACGGCCTGGTTGTGGCAGGTCTGGAGTTCTGCCCCTCACCCCTCAAAATTTCGATTGTCAAGGCAAACAATCCACGGTGGTGGACCCTGCTTGTTCCCCTTCAAGGGCCTTCTTGAACCGCCTCGCGGTATACCGTAATCCGTCTAATTGTATGCACAATCATGCTAGTCTTTTCCTGCGGTAATACAAGTTCCTCACCGGCGTGGACGATCACGTTCAGGGGCATGTTGGCACTACTTTAACTCAGTCGCATATCGCTCCTTCTTCGCGGGCCAAAGCTCATGATTAGGATATAAGACAACGTCGGTTGTACCCGCAATCTGCATTTTGGGGGATGCGCGGCATAAAGCATATGGCTCATTCGGGATCATATGTTATGGTAAGTGATACAGACATGATGCCGAGCAGATTGGTTGGGGGAGTGCGCGGGGATAGGATAGCAACAGATACAACATGCAATGCACTTATGACCTGGGCTTCTCCTGTAGAACGAGTGAGCAAAAACAGGCCGAATTACGTGGTGATGCGACTTGCCTTCTTCTCCTTCCAGAGGGCCAACAAACCAACACCAGATACCTTGACGACCTTGAACCGGACACCAGGAATATCACCCTTAGCCTTACCCCGGCGACCGAAGCCGGAGATCAGGACTTCGTCGTTCTCGTCGACAAAGTTCAAGCAACCATCGTTCTGCGAAAAAAACCGCGGTCAATATCGCAGTATCAGGGGTAGACACATGTTCTTCGCATCACGGTCCAGACCAACCCAAGGCGCACGGCACCCGCGTCAGGATGAAATCGGGTGAGAGAATACTCACCGGCACGAAAGCGGTCACCTTCTTGCCGTTCTTGATAAGCTGCACACGGACGCACTTCCGGATAGCAGAGTTGGGCTGCTTGGCCTCAACGCCGACCTTCTCCAGTACGATGCCCTTTGCGTGGGAGGAGCCTCCAGTGGGGGAGGTCTTGTAGATGTTACCGAGGGCGCGTTTCTTGTACGCTTTGTCCGCCTACATCGCGCGAATGACCGAAAAACGAAGGACCAAATTGTGAGATTATCTCCAGGGGGGTAAGAGGAACATTATACTCACCCAGCGATTTTCACGGCGGTCGTTGCGGAGCTTGCGCGCTGCCTGCAAACCGCGGGGTTTGTTTGCTGTAGTACATAACAGTCAAGGGGTGACCGGACATGCGACAACCGCCGGGGAAGGCGAGGACGACGACTTACAGCCCATTCTTGACGGTGTTGAGGGGGGTAGAGACGATGGAAGGAAGCTAGATGCGGAGTCTGAATTCAAGATCCCAGAACTGTGAAGTACCTCGCTTTTCCAGCACGTGACTCTGATACTCTCGGCAAGCGCCGCTCCTCCTATTAAGTACCTGTCGAACATTCTGAAAGACGCGTTTGGTCTGTGGAATTTATGCGGTTTGTTAAATTTTACATTTGTCGCTACAAGTTTTGGCTCACTCAAGAGCTCAAGGTGCGGACATGATGCAGTAGGTCACAGGTATGTCATGCCCTAGCTACGCGCAGTACTTGGGAGTTGAACCTTCCTTTATCTTAGCTGCGTATGGAAGCATGCCTGTTGGTTTCCCTCGCCAACGCGTACCAAGTCATGTGTTCCTGTGGTTGAACTTGATGTTAGGACGTCAAAGATAGTGTCGATACGACGTTTTCTACCTATCTGACGTTCTGGTTACACCGTCAGCGGCTAGCTCTATCTCCTTGCTAAAGGGTTGTACCCCCGGTTATCAGACCGTATCCCGTATATATACCTCAACGGGGACGGTACGGATTTTTCGGCAGCCCAGCTGTAGATCAAACTCCCGCCATGACTACCGACAGCACGACCCAGTTCTACCACCACGGTCGATTTCGCCTTTCTGGCGGCGTACTCCCTGATGCTGTCACCGCTTACCGCACCTACGGCGACCTAGGGAACCCTTGCATCGTATTTCCTACCTGCTACGGGGGGAGACTGGATAGTGTGTGACTGGTCCGATGTCCAACTTCTGGCGTTGACATTCAGGACAGATGCGGGCTTACTAGGCCAAGACTACATGATAGGCAAGGATAAGGTGCGAGTCTGTTAAGTCGCGGAAGAATGAATCGCTGCTGATTGTGGCACTGCGCAGGCCTTAGACCCATCAAAGTACTTTATTATTACATTAGCTCTCTTCTCCAACGGCGAGGTGAGAGATGCTGCATCCATCGGCAGGACGTTCGAGACTGCTGACGATCAGGCCACAGTCGTCTTCGCCATCCAACACGGTAACCCCTGCACACCAAAAGTTCCGTCAGAACACGCTCTGAGATAGCACCGATAGCCTGCACCTCATGGTGGGCCGTATTTCCCAGCGGTCTCGTACGAAGACAACATGTGAGATTAGGCGTCCGCATTGAGACCGTGCATGATCTGACCGTCGGGCAGTCGTGCGCAGTACGCGGTTCTCACCGAGGCCCTCAATGTCAAGAAGGCTTTTAGCGTGATAGGCTTTTCCATGGGCGGTCAGCAGGTGATCATATTCAACTTGAGGAATGCCTGTGACTCCGCAGAAGCCAATCCTCTCCACAGGCTTACTATTGGCCGGTAATGTATCCGGACTTCGTTGAGAGGTGAGTTCGACACTGGCCGTGCATATATGACTGTTGAGGAACCTTGTGCGTCTCCCATGAGGTTCATTGTGATATGCGGTTCCGCACGCACAAGTCCGCACAACAAATGGTGCGTATCTTATGGTGCATGTTATTACGATTGCAGGAGCTGAGCTGAATTGCGTGGACTGCCAGCTTTTTGGAAGGTCCGAAGGCTGCGCTTATCGCATCTAACGACTTCGACGGGGGACACTATACCAAAGATCCCCAGTTTGGCATTCGTGCGTTCGCGCGCGCATACTCGGCATGGGCGTACGGCCAAACGGTAATTACTTGAGGCCTTTTGGATTGTTGCAGAAAATTTCTCACTCCGCTGGCAGTGGTTCCGCGCACATGGGTACCTCATGGGCGGACTGTACTCGTCCTTGGAAGATTTTCTCCGCGCGGAATGGGAGGGCGGCTTCCTCGGGACATGGGACGCGAACGATATCCTAACGCTCTTGCACACTTGGCAAACTGGAGATGTCTCTCTTATAAGCAAGTCGAGCGGGAGCGACGACGGTTTTGTCAACAGTCTGGCAGGTATCAAGGCCCAGGGACTCATCATGCCGTGTAAAACTGATCTATACTTCCCGGTGAGTGTTGCAAGAACATGCTCCCCGCTTTATAACTCATATATGCCATCGCAAATTGCAAAGCCGGAAGACAGCGAGATCGAGGTGTCACTGATGAAGAAGAATGCGAAACTGGTCGTCATTGATTCAGTATGGGGACATATGGGTAGGTATTGTGTGACTTCCTATGAGTCGTGCCCTGATGCGCTATCCAGCGGGTGGGGGCAATAACCCTGCAGACAACGAGTTCATCAAGGCCCAAGTGAGACAATTTCTTCAGGAAGTATGAGAGGTCGCTCTCCGGTTTCATCGCGTCTTCTTGGACATTTGAGTCACGTTCTGTATATAACAATCTCGTAGGTTTCTTCAAGCGTAACCTCTGCCTCCATATTCAGCTGCGATGTTGCACGTCGTACTCCAGGCTAAACAGTCAGTGGAACATCCGGAGAAGACACGGTGTACAGCCTGATCTTACGCGGCGCGATGGGAAAGTGGTCGCGTTCTTTTGTTAGTCACTGTGTATCAGATACTTACGTGGGCGTTGAGGCACGTTGAGGCCTGAGGGCCGCCTGTGGCCCATGGCGTTATGTGGTGTCAGGTACGTAGACGCCGAGCTTTTATATAGATTCCCAACCCCATACTGTTCAGCGCGAACGTTGTCCTCTCCCTTCGACGACCACCGCAAAAGATGACCAGTTCATTGTCGGTACGAAAACATGTTGTTGCGTATCCATGTCAAGCGTGGGGTGCGCCTCTTTCATAGGCTCACGAGCATTGTCGAACACTAATACGGTCAACGCCCTAGGTCATGCTCGCCCTTTATGTAGCCTGGTCACGCGCTTTGTCAAGTTGAGCCCGGTTTACGTGACACTACTCACTCACGACGGGTTCTTCGAGCGCGTCAAAGGAGAGATTGCTCGCGCATTCGAACCGCATGAGCAGGAGGATGCTGCGCGTATACGGTGATTACCACTGATGTGAACCTCTCGGACATGCAGACTTTCTATCGTCGCGCGAGAGCGACGAGCGATTCAAGCTCGTGTGGGAGAATCTCGTTACTCAGGAACCCGTCACCTGCTTGAAGACCCAGCATGTCCATGACAAGCTTCCCAGACCGCAAGCGGTGATTATCGATGTAGGTACAGGTCAACTACCAACGGGATCTTCATGGCTAATGCTGCGCAGATGTTCGCAGTAAACCCTTTTCAGTCTATTAAGTCGGTCAGCGGGGATACGATCAAGGTCTTTACCTGGCACCCCGGTCTCACGTATGAAATGTTTTGGTTCTGGGGCCCGGAAAACCTTGGAGGGCGCGGCAACTTCCGCCTGAAAGCGGAAGAAGAATCCCGTCGTTGCGGGCGCCCTTATGTTGATATTGTCAAGGAAGTAAGTCTCATTATACACCGCCTATTATTAAACCATATGCTGACGTTATGGATGAGCATAGCTAGCCTGGGGCGCGCAGGGGAAGATGGTGCGCATCCCCGCATTCCCGCCTATGTACGACCACGAATACTTCCCTCAAGAGGTGAGCCTTCATAGGGCCATACTTCACTCATTAAGGCGCCCAGTGACGATATTTATCAGTTTGTGATGATGGAGAGCGTTCTCATAGACATTTTCCCCTACGTTTATGAGTATGTCTATATGCTCTCTTTGGAAACTGTTATTAACTCCAAAGCTTTTTAGATCATTTGTCGGAAGCGACGGTATCCTGCTCTTCAGCTCCGAGTCTTTCGAGCCAGAGGCTGTCGCCGCGACCAAGGCATGGTATGGAGAGACTTCGCGTCCGGCTTATGTAGTTGGTCCGCTGCTGCCATCAAGTTCACAGGCGGCGACCGGCGAAAAGAATCAGTCAATGGGGGCGGAAGAAATTCAGGCTATCCTCGACAGTTCGCTGAAGACGTTGGGCGAGCATTCGCTCCTCTATGTAAGCAAAGGCTCCCACAACACCGGCGCCGCGTATTCATTGTTATTCGGGTCCAGATCTCGTTTGGGTCGCTCTTCTGGCCCACTGAACCGGAGAAACTCTGGACTGTGCTCGACGTTGTGATGGAGCGCAACATTCCCTTCGTTAGTGCGCTCACGTTGTGGTATGGAACGCAGGATTGACATGTGGCATTGTAAGATTCTCAGTCATGCGTCTCCCTTTGCGGTCGTTCCAGACAATATTCACGAGAAGATCAAGACCTATGGAAAGGGTGTAGTCTCTGCATGGACGCCCCAACAAGTGATTCTTAACCATCCGGTCAGTGGGCACTCTTGACGTGGTGCTCATCGCAAAGTAGTTCCCACCTGGTGGAGAACGGCGCTGATAGGCTCGGGACTTCCTCAGGCTACTGGCTGGTTCATGGCTCATGGAGGCCAGAATGGTGTTATGGAGGCGCTCAGCGCTGGTGTTCCTCAGTATGTTTCAACAATCATGTTTGGTAATTGTGAACGCGTGTGATCTAACGGTTTCCTCAGGATCTTATGGCCGTTCATCGCCGATCAGCCACTCAATGCGATCTACATGACGGACACTCTACAGATTTCGTACGAGCTGATTGAGGTCCGCAGCGGTGTCTCCGGCCTCCATCAAATTTACCGGAACGGCAAGAAACCGGTGGGTACCATCGAAGCCCTCAAGGACGAAGTACACAGTGTTTTCGGGAAAGCATTTGGCGAGGATGGCGCGAAGAGGAGGCAAAGACTACTTGCGCTGCGGGGGCGAGTGAATCGTGACTGGGACGAGGGCGGCCCGTCGCTCAGAGATGTGACTGCTTTCCTCAAGAGCTTGTAGGCGATTGATTACAAACACCTTCAGGGTTGGTCGAATCCAAATCTAGACTAAATGAATGCTCGTTGGCTGGATAGTTCACTGTCATCCAGTAAATCCCGGATTTGCTGGTGACTGTAAACTATCTCCCAATAAAATTGGGCGCTCGTGAGGCGATTAGCTTGCCTCGTTGATATCGCGATCATGCCCTCTAGATGATAATAACATGGCATATACCAGGGAGCCCCGTATATGTGATACAAGTTCATCTGTTTTGTAGCCAGATCATTACGTGTCCAAAGCAGGGCGCTCGCTAAGGACGCCAAGCAGCACTTTTAGGGGTGTCGTTGCGTCCACCCTCGCAGATCTCGTAAGTAGTACCCGGCACTGAAATGACGTTGGCTGAACGGCACTCACGCAGCTTTTCAAATTTTAGATCCTATGCTGCGGCTCTTTCACATGGATAAAATCGAATCGATTGTACTAGTGCTCGTCCGCACACATGCCACTGCCAAGATCCTTGGAGCTGTATTAACTGAGACTCCCACTGTAAGCACATCCACATTGGAGGAACACGTTATCAAAGTTCTTCTCGCAGCATTTCTGCATCAAAAGCAGCGGCGCCATGAACGTGAAGAATGGACAAGTTTGGGTTCAGATGTTTTGGCAGAAAGGCTACTACCGCAGTGCTCAGCAATTCGCCACAATATGCCGAGATCCTGTGCAACTGAACTAGCATGCAGCGACTCTCGATGCGGCGGTATACCGTCCGCGTTGTATAGCCCGAGCCGGAGGAGATATACACCCCATTTCGTTAGATTGTGGGAGAAGTGATGCCAAGGTCGGTGACGGTCGACGATTACTGATCAGAAGCCCTATCACAGCACGCAGTACAGTACGTAGGCCATGGAACGTTATGAACGATTTCTTACCACGGAGGCGCTTGTTGCAGTATAGATACTGGGGCCCCGTACTCATGATACCAAGTCGCCGCCCAGTTCATTCCCCAATTTCTACGGCATAGTATGGCAGATTCGACGGACAAGCACGTGGTCGTGTTCGCCTACCAAGCATGGGGTATGTACTATCATCTTCTTCATCATACAGTCCATCCAGTATATATTGTTGACGCCGTGGGTGGTCTTAGGACATGCTCGCCCGTTATCCAACTTGGTCACACGTTTCGTGAAGCTTCGTCCGATCCACGTGACGGTACTTACGCACGACGGGTTTCTCGAGCGCGTTCATGCAGAAATAGCCCGGGGCTTTAAACCACACGAGCATGAATATGCAAAACGGATACGGTATTTCAATATACAGTCCCTGATACTTTCCATGCTAAGCTAATCTGCACTTTCCATCAGGGTACTCACCGTCGGCCCTGCCCAACTGATGGCTTCGCAGGAGAGCGATGAACACTTTAAGATTGTATGGGAGAGACTCGTCGCGGAGGAATTCATTACATGCTGCAAAACTCATGAAGTTCTCCCCGCACTGCCAAAGCCGCACGCGATAATCATTGACGTAAGTTCGACTTGGCGACAACAATCGACATACTCATACTATACTGAGTGCTGCTGCTGGTAGTTTTTCGCTGTGCACCCATTCAGATCGATCAAAGCCGTCAGCGGCGACGAAGTCAAGGTCTTCGTCTGGCACCCTGCCCTCACGTACGAGTTGTTCTGGCTCTGGGGTCCCGAGAAGTTCGGTGGACGTGGAAACCTCCGTGTGAAGGCAGAGCAAGAGGCTCAGCGTACTGGCCGAGATTACATCGATATCATCGGGGAGGTGACCATTTTACGTTGATAATACCACAACGGTTTGCCTTGACTGATGTTGGCGAGTCTAGATGGTCTGGACTGCCAAAGGAGACATTGTGCGGATCCCCGCATTTCCGCCTATGTACGACCACGAATTCTTCCCTCAGGAGGTAGGCTCTCAGCCGGATTGATCTGTAAATGCAATCCGCTCATCATCTATACTAGTTTTCAATGTTAGGGGAATTACTCACTAGAATATTCCCATACGTCCACGAGTCCGTGCTTCACTTACCCCCACGTCGTAGACAGCTAATTCGTCGACACAGGACATTACTCGGCAGCGATGGTACACTGCTGTTCAGCTCTGAATCGTTTGAGCCGGATGCCGTAGCTGCAGTCAAGGCGTGGTTTGGCGAGACCTCTCGCCCGGCCTACGTTGTGGGCCCGCTCTTGCCTTTCGGTCCCCAGGCTGCCATAGACGAAAAGAAGCAATGTAAGGAAGCGGATCAGGTCCAGGATCTTCTTGACAGCACTCTCAAGTCATCAGGAGAGCACTCATTGCTCTACGTAAGCCTCCCCCCTTCGAATCGAATATATATATATATATATGCTGATCCGAGTGACTTGCGCTTGTCTAGATCTCATTCGGGTCGATTTTCTGGCCATCCCAACCAGAGAAAGTATGGGCCGCCCTCGATGTAATCATGGAGCTGAATATACCCTTTGTAAGTTCAGTAGTTTCTTGAAACTATGTAGCAGCTGTGATTCATGCTTCGAATGGTGTAGATCCTCAGCTATGCGTCTCCGATCGCGGTCGTGCCAGACAACATTTGGGAAAAGGTCCAGACATATGGTCGGGCTATCGTCTCCCCATGGACGCCGCAACAAGCGATCCTTGATCATCCTGTTTGTGTCCCTCCCACCTCAACCTCTTCCTCCTGACCGGCGCTCCCTGCAGGCTACCGGATGGTTCATTGCTCATGGAGGTCACAACGGCGTTATGGAAGCGCTTAGTGCTGGTGTCCCCCAGTACGTTGTCAATATCATGATGATGCATATTCTGAAAGTTTTGGTAGGATATTGTGGCCGTTCGTCGGTGATCAGCCGCTGAACGCGGTCTACATGACGGATATCCTACAGATAGCTTATGAGCTCATCGAAGCGCGCAGCGGCGAGCATGGCCTCCATCAGATCTATAGGAACGGGAGGAAGCCAGTGGGATCAACAGAGGCACTGAAGGATGAGTTACGCGACGTCCTTGGAAAAGCATTTGGAGAGGATGGCGCGAAGAAGCGGGAAAGGTTGCTCGTGCTGCGAGATCGCGTTATACGTGACTGGGACGAGGGTGGCCCGTCGCTGAGAGATGCTACCGCTTTCCTAGCTAGTCTCTAATTCCGGGATGTGTGTCAAACTATGTAGAGCTTTTGTCACTATAACATACAACTGTATCCGAGGTGATTGTGTTTGAGAATACGTGTATGTGCTGTTAGTACTTGTTACAGTAATTCGGCTATTGCCGCGGGGTGGACGAGGTACCAAGTTAGGACTTGACGGCGCCACAGCAGGCCTTAGCGCTCAGCTTGCATACGACCGCGGCGACTGCTCAGACACCCTGCTTGCTGCTCTCCCACTTGCTCTCCGCCGACCGCTGTACTTAATCGTCTTCAGTCTATCTTTGTTTCAAGCATGCAAAGCGCTGGGGATGCAGAGCCCATCGTTCGCATTCGCGAACTGAAGAAAAACTCGGTCAACTTTACGCTTCAGAATGTTGACCTTGCGTTCGTGCCGACTCTCAGCAACGCATGCCGGTGTCGTCCAAGGCTCACAGTGGTTGCCTGTGTAGATTTGCCAACTCGCTCAGGAGAGTGATGATCGCCGACATACCCACCGTTGGTGAGTTTCTGCTTACGCGTCCGTCCAAAGGTACGAGACGTGCTTACGGAGCAACGGCGACGCGTTTTGCGCGCAGCAATCGACATGGTCGAGATTGAAGCCAACACGACTGTCCTCCCCGACGAGTTCATTGCACACCGACTCGGTATGATTCCGCTAGTGAGCACCGATTGCGACGTAGCTATGCGGTACACGAGGGTAGGCTCCCCGTCTCCACTCTCTATAATGAACCAGGTCGACCAACAGTCTGTCATCCCGGCAGGACTGTACATGCGAAGTCCGGTGTCAGTACTGCGCAGTAGAGCTCGTCCTGAACGCCTCGTGCTCGGAGGGAGGTCGCACGATGGAGATCACGAGCAACATGTTGACGGTCGTACCGACGACACGACCAGGGTTCGGGTTTGACGTAGACGCAGACGGCAGCGAGGAGCTCGCGAAGCGGGTCGAGACATTTGGACATCCTATTGGCCAGGGTATGTCTCCCTCGCTACGCTGCATTCTCACCATCCGCTCTGAGCTCGTCGGGTATTGTCAGGGGACCCCTCGATGCCTCCCATTCTCATCTGCAAGATTCGAAAAGGCCAGGAGCTGAAGGTGCGATGTATAGCAAAAAAGGTACGTGTGCATACGCATCTCCCACGACATCGTAACGGACGGCCGTGAACGGGGCGCTCGTTTGCCAGGGCATCGCGAAGGAGCACGCGAAGTGGTCACCATGCGCCGCAGTCGGCTTCGAGTACGACCCGCACAATAAGCTCCGGCACACGTCGTACTGGTTCGAGTACGACTCGCGCGCGGAGTGGCCGCTTAGCGAGAACGCAAAAGAGGAGGAGCCCCCGCGAGACGATCTCCCGTTCGACTACAACTCCAAGCCGGAGAAGTTCTACATGGACGTCGAGACAGATGGCAGCCTGGGCCCCCAGGAGGTCGTCATGAAGGTCCGTATCTCACCTGTACGACCCTCGCACGTCCCCTCCTGACGTTGTCGTCCGTCTGTCGCTCTACAGGGCCTGCAAGAACTCCAAACAAAACTCGCCAATCTGATCCTCGGTCTCAAAGGCGACCCCCCAGAGGCAGACGGATTCCAGAACGGTGGCGCGTCGCTTGGAGGCCCCGTGAACGGCGGCGAGCCACCCGCGGCCGGCGCGTGGGGTGCACCCTCAGGTGGTGGATGGAGCCCAGCACGCGGCGGCGGTGGGGGCGCACCGGGGGGCTGGGGAAGCCCGTCACGCAATGCCGGGGGAGGCGCATGGGGCACCAGCCCAGCTGCAGCCGCTGGAGGCTGGGGCGCGCCTGCGGGAGGGAGCACTGGCGGTGCAGCAGCGGGATGGGGAAGCCCCGCCGCTGGAGGCTGGGGCAGCCCGTCGCAGCAGCAGAACGGGTGGAATGTTTAGAGCTCGGGGCTTCGCTGTATTCTACGTTGCTGTGCATGTATTTTGTATCGACGCGTCTAATTTCGTCCCTCCAGGGGAACCGTATGGTGCTATGTGTACAACGTCGAGAGATAAACTGTCTGGTCCGTGGCTGGTGGGTATCATCAAGAAAGGTAGCATGCCATGATGCAGGACGGTGTCCTGACATCAAAAGAACCGGGGAGGAACGGTGCACGACCACAGCAAAGAGCGAATAACGATATATGCTACACTGGCGGCGCGCTCTTGCGAAGCCCTCGCCTCACTATCGCGCTCGAGGACGCCCATCAACGCGCAAAGGTCTGTTGATTGCGCGGCGTTCTCAGTTCGATCTCCTCCATGGGCGGCGGGGAGCGCGTGCTGGTCGACGGCATGGGGGGCACCGGCACCGGGGCGGGCATCGGGGGTTCCGCAGGCATCATCGGCCGGGAGCGGTGTCGCGGCGTCGCCGACGGAGTCTCGCGCGGACCGGTCATGTACAGCTGGTCGTGCTCGTCGAAGACGTCCTGGGACGGGTCGACTGCGATAACACGCACACACGTGCTGTGAGCAGGTATCGCTGTCCCTTGCCTGACAGTGTCACGTACCGATCGCGTTCTTCGGGTCGGCGAACGCCCACTGGGCGGACGGGATGTGCATCTCGTGCAGGCTCCCGGGGGTCGGCATAGGCGGGGGCGCGCCCCGCGTCGCCTCTTCCGTCCGGAGCACCTCTTCGTACGGTACGAGTGTGTACTTGGACGGCCCAGAGGGCGCGTTCGGGTTCCCGCTCGGGCCGAAGATCCTCACCTTGTCCATCGACGACTTGAGCGCGCAAATCCACTTGTTCCGACGTTGCGCTGTGCGGCGGTCAGACCATGCGTGGGACAGCAGGGACGGAGAGGGGGAGGGCACGGGAGACGCACCTTTGAGCGACCCTTGCTGCCAATTACTCTTGTACTTAATATCCGCGCGGAGGGACATCTTCTCTTGGCCCGGAATGTCTACGCAGCACGGCGAGGTGGGAAGGAGCCGCTCAGGTGTGTGCACAACGCAGGCGATCGGGGGTTTACGTACCCACTACGTAGACGTCGAAGACCGGCTGAAAATCGCGCCGCTCGTTCTTGAGGAACGCGATCATGACCTCGCGCAATCTCTCGATCTGCTCGAACGAGGTCCCAAACGCCTGTCGCATGCGACAGTCAGCCCCCAACGGAAATGCGCCGTGGGCAGAGAGATGCACTCACGACGTCGAACTCGAACGACTCTGACATCTGCACACGACACACGACGATGAACGGCAACCATCAGCGCACCGCTCCGTCGGGGCACCCCGCAAACACACGCACCTGCGGACTCCGGCGGATGTTGTGGATGAGCTGGGTGTTCATCCACGTATTTGGCGCCTGGACCTGGCACCCGTTGGAGTCGAGGAAGATGGTGCTAAGCAGGCGCATCTCCTTGACGGTGTACGTCTTGTCGCCCACGGAAATGCGGTCGCCGACGTCGTACGGATGCTTGATGAATAGGAAAATGATGCTCGTGAGCACCTCCGCGAGGCTGCCGCCGATGAGCCAGCTGAGACCTAAAGAAGGCACGATCGTTTAGTGGGTGCATGGAACGGGAATGGTGTAGAAGATAAGCATACCGAGGACGAGCGTTCCGGCGCTGGTAATGAGCGTGGCTAGTTGCGCTTCCTGCACGTGCGTTCAGCTCGACAACCTCCACAGTTCTGCGGGACGGCGACTTACCAGTGCCACGGCGAAGATGAGAATAACAATGACGAAGTACAAACTCATCAGGATGTTATCCAACCGCCCCACGGCGCTGTCCAAGTCGCGCATCGAATGTTCGATAGACAGCTGCTCGCGGTGCATCTCCCTGAAAACCCGCAAGTGAGCGACGGTCACCAGGAGACGTAGTTGACTCACATGCATGCCATCTCGATCTCGTCACGGTTCACATCGCCATTCAGATCCTTGTCGAAGATCGCAAACGCGGCGTCCGCCTCCTCCCTGCTGCGGAAGAAGCGCTCGATGTCCTCTACCTGGAGGTGGTTTGCACCCGGACGGGCGAACGAGTAGAACAGCCTGCGCGCAAGCTACGATCACGCAGTTCACCACGTCAACACCCGCCCTACGCCGATCAGGTCAGGACATGTCCTCACCAAACGCGACTTGTTTGCCGACTCAAGCGCAGTCTTGACCATCGCCGGGGGCGAGTTAGGCTGCAGCAGCGAGGTACCCGCGATCTCGGATGCGACGGTGCCAAGCACGGTGGTCGTCGTCGTCGCTGCCTGCCGCACGCCCTTGAGCGCCTTCTTGAAGACCTTCTGGGGGTTGAACACCGTCTTGCGCTTCTGCTCGGAGGTGCTTGAACCATCGCGCAGAGTGTCTGAGCGCCACGTGATATCTGTCGAGTGCTGGTAGAGCGTCACCAGCACCCGCACGGCGAACTTTTGCTGCGCGATGCGTTCTGCACGGGTGTGCGGGTGAGCAAAAGCGCGCAGACGATATTCCTCGGGGTAACGGCGAACGAGACCCACCAGCATACGAGCGCTCATGGAACTTGCCCGCGATGAACTGGATCGCGAGTTTCTCGGCGACGAGCACGCACGCGGACAGCATGAGCGCGAAGAGCAGCTTGCTCAGGGTGTCGACGGACTGCTGGGACGTGCTGTCGCTCGTCTGTTGGGTGTGGTTGATCAGCGGCTGGTAGGACACGAATATAACGATCGTCCACGCCGCGAACGCAGCATATCTGTAGAGTGGGCTGTAAGGACTAGAATATGCGTATGAGCTGCGAATACGGACCGGTGGAGAACCTCAAGCCAGTCGATGTATTTTCGTGTGTCGACAATTATGATACCGATGGTGTTTCGTAGAAACGGGGGCAACACCATGCTGTGCATGGAGACCTCCTCAGAAACGTGCTCGTGCCAGAGGAGCAAATCACCTACGAGATAGCAAGGCAGCCCCACCATCCTGCGCCACAGTTAGTTGGCAGTACGATTTGCATAGGTTGAGATAATCCACGTACCGACCCACACGACGCTGAACCAGATGCTCCAGAACACGAGTTTCACGCCATAGATCTGACATGGCGTTTACGTCGGCACCAAGAGGTAGATTGGGGGTGCTTACCCTTGTGTCCGGGTACTTCGTGAAGCCAAGGATACCCGGAATCCACAGCAGCGCAAGCACGGGAATAATGAAGAGCGTCCACCGGGTCACGATCGACACGTTCAGCAGGTAGTTGTACAGCTTAGACAGCTGCGCGGCATCGCCACAATATCAGCATCGGTCCTCCTCCTCCTCCGTACCTCAGGTTACACCCCAGAGTAGACGACGACGACGACGAGCACACGTACCTTGTTTTTGGGCACGTCCCCGTCCGCGAACGCGAGATGCGCGTGGCTCGCGTTGCGCGAGTCGAACTGCTCGTACCCGTGCTCGAACTTGCGCACGCCGGCGAGGAGGTCCCAGCTCCCGCTCCTGCTCGCCCCGCCGTGCCCGTGCGATGGGAACCCGCCCGTCTCGTCCGCCTCCGGCATCGCCATCTGCACGCCGCCGCGCCCTGCGCCGCCGACGGGGTACGTCTGGGCACGCGCAGCGTCGTACTGCCGGAAGGACTGCTCCATCGTCTCCTCGTGGGGGGGCGGGAGACCGCTGGAGGGCTGGGCGGTCGACAGCAGCGGGCGCGTCTGCTGGGGCGGGTAGGCCGGGGTAGACGGCGCGTGGTCGTCTGCGAAGGGCGATGCGCTCGAGTAGGATTCGTCGCGGTCGTGGTGCGCAGCACCACCGTACGGGCGGCCGTCCGCAGACATGGTCGCGGTTGCGGTCGTGAAAAATGTGGAGTGAGAAGACCGTGGGGTGGGAGAGCACTGGTGAGGCGGAAGAAGTGTGTGCACGAGAGATTCCCAGAAGGAACAAGATGGCCGCGCAGCGTAGCGACGGGTAGTAGCGAAGGCCGATCCAGGGGTTGTGGAGAGGGACAAGACAAGACGGACTGTGCGAAGACCAGGCAAGGCGGCGACAGCGTGCGCAAGAGCAGAGACAAAAATCCTAGAATGTTTGAGAGAAATTTAGGCAACGCTCTAGAATGGCAAGCGGAGGGCACACCCTCTATCGGCTGAGCAGTTCTACCAAGGCAGTATCATACCACGCAACCGTCTCGATCAAGCAATTAGAATATTGTCATTGTCAACTGCACCGCTGCAGCATTATCGCCGGTTCGGCCACGGTCCGCTTCGAGGGGAATCAGGGGCGCAGCGACGCGCGCTTGTCCGCGTACCCCTGGCCTATATGTTGGCGCACGACGTGCGGGCGGCGTGTGTACAAGTCGAGCACCAGGGAGAATGAAAAAGGCGGGATGTGGGTGAGGGAAACTCTTGAAAAGAGTCTGGCTTGCAATCGCAAAACTAGTCGTCCTTATACACATCCCACAAAGTCATGGCTTCTTTCTTAGCTGCCCACAGGTGGCGTTTCTCAACACCTTTCGGCTCCGTACCACTCAGTGCTACTGCTCGGGAGTCGTGTATCCACTGCTGAATGAAACGCGTGTACATACCACGCGTCCGTCCGACAAAAACTATGTGCTCTTATAATCTGGAAGCTGAAAAACCAACGAGCGCGGGAATAACGTATAGACAATAGGTATACCAACAGCATCTCTCCCCAACTCCCTCCCTCACCTGTAGACGCCCGGACCACGGCGGGGAAGTGACCCAAGCCCAGCTCGCACACGCACCATCCGCGCAGACGCACCGTCTGACGTCACCGCCGCCGTCACTGCAGCCACGACCGCGTCCACCGTCGCTGACACGCTAGCCGTGTCGGCGGCGGCACCCGAGTCGGCATCGGGCGCGGGGGGGCCAGGCGCGCCATGTCGTCGGCGCGGCTTGAAAATGAGCGCGAGGACGAGGCCGAAGATGACGAGGATCAGGAGGAAGATGCACTGGCGCCGCCCCGTGTTCTTCTGGTACCTGTTCAAGCCGTGGCCAGTCAGCTTCTAGTCCGGGAGGCACATGTGCGGGAGACAGGAAGGGCGAGAAGGACGTGGGGGGGAAGGGAAGGCACCGTGCATCCGGGCAGAAGCGTGAAAGTGGGAGAAGGGCAGCGACCGGGCGCACCGAGCCAGGGCGCGAGCGCGAAGGACACGGCACGTAACAAGAGAATGGCAAGGGCAGAAACGTACTGGGTCGCGACGTCCAGTTCGCGCACGGCGTCTTCCATCTGTGTCGCGGTCTGCTCGATGTTGTACTCCACGCTGTCCAGCAGAGTTCCCTGGTCGATGACCAGGACGGAGAGGTCCTTGAACAACTCCGCCAGCGACGAGATGGAGCGCGCGATCTCTGTCAGCTCGTGGTCCCGTGTCTGCAGGTCCAGATCCGGCATGGACATCTGGCGGACCACCGCGTCCTCGTGCGACTACGAGGCATCGGCACAGAACGATGCAAGCTATGGTTAGCGCGGGAGGGTCGGAGTGGCACCGACGAGAAGCCGGTGAAGAGTGAACGTGACGTACTGCTGCCGCGGCCTCCACATCCTCGTCCAGCGCGGACATGCCTGCCGCCCCCTTAAGGGAAACCGCGCCCGACGCCGCGAGCAAGTCCTGGTTCTTGATGGCGTGGCCCTGCAGTTCTGTGTGTGGGAGCAGTGCGTGCGTGCGTGCGGTCAGCAGCCAACCCCGACGATCGTCGCGCGCCACACGAATGCGCATGAGGACATATTCAGTGCGGACTCACTCTCCATGTACACGCGCTGTTTCTTGCGGAACGTCGCGCTCAGTTCCTGGACCCTCGCCGCGAGACCCCGCTGGACGTTCTTCGCCGCCAGCTCGTGATGCCGTGACTGCCCCGCTTTGGCAGGCGGAAATGAGTGCTGCGGTATCGATCCTATCCGCTGAATCAATGTCTGACACTGGCGAAAATCCTATCCATCATTTGGATCGAGTCGTGCCGTCAGAATGAGTGAGTGTGTAACACGTAAAGCGATACCCCATCTCCTACCTTGGTAATTTCCGTCGTGGCAGTCTCAATCTCTCTCTCTTCGGCAGACCGGTCCGAAAAGCCAGGCAGTACATGCTTTGCGTGTAGTTTGTCAAGCGTAACGACTGACACAAGGTTAACACAGCAGCACCGGCCAGGTTACGTGATTGACTGACTTTTAGCCTCAACCCCAGCCAGGATCTCTTTCACTTGGTCTGAGATATCGACCCTGTTGGACCAACGGGAGATTAGCATCTGATTCATCGAAGGGTAACACGAGGCGAAAGACTTGTTCGCCGACGTCCGCTGTTGTGAAATGTCGCAAGGAGGATTGTCTTATCTGCCTCATGTGAACTAGGAGGGCCTGTGCCCTGATGAGCGGAAGCTGAAGGACGTCGGCGAGACTGGATGCATATCCCCGTCAAGTACGCACGGTGCGTGCCAAGCCTACGTATGTAGCACCACAAGGAAGGCACAGAAGGTAAAAACAGCGGGCATCACCCATGACAGTCGCAGCGTGGCCAAGTGACCAACACCGCAGCCATCGTGCAGTGAAACGCATACAGCGGGATGGTGCTGACGATGATCTCCGGAAGACTCTTCAAAGACTATCGCTTCGAGTGGATATTGCTTGCAGTGCCCTCCGTTCGAGGGTAGTCTTGTCCACTAGTCTGACCACGGTAGCCCGGTACCCTCGGAGCTTGGAGCTCCCGCGTACCAGTGCTCACTTGACACGACTGCGGGATGTTCTGGGGTGGAGGTGCCACTCCGAAAGGAATTACATCACCAGCAGACATCCCATGTCCTGTGAGTGATGCAGAACGAGCGAGGTACCATGACCATCTTGGTTGCTTCGGCGACTCCCGCGCGAGCTAGCCGTCAGGGATGGAACCCAGTAGGGCGCAGCGACTTTCCGAGAGACCATGGAAGACAGCCCTCCGTCTATGCACTGGCATCATCGCGGCCTGACCGTCCTTTCGCTCCGAAAGGCGTGTTGCCGGTGGGATGTTTGCAAGACCTTCAGAGTCCGTCACACGCTGGTGGGATGCAGACGGCTGCAGAGACGGCGAAGGTGGTGCAAACAGAAGGCCAGGAAGAGCTCACCATTTAGGCGGGAGTTCTGCGTCGACGGAGATATGTCCGGAGTCGGGGTTAATGAGGTGTTCGTGCTCGTCGTGCTCGTCCTGGGCGTCGTCGTAGTTTGTGATGACACGTGAGCGACGGGAGCGCGATGAGCCTGCACGTGAGTCCCTGTAGGAGATGAAGAGGAGGGTGCGGGAGCGGGTGGTCGGGTTGGGGGAAGAGGAGGAGGAGGCCATCTGGACGGCGGGGAGGGCAGGCGGAGGGCCCGCGTCCGTGAACGGTCGTCATGCCGGTGTTTGTTTGGCGCGCCGGCCGGGTGGCAAGGAAAGACGCCGGGAGAGAAGGCCACAGGCTGAGAGACGCCGGGCGGGGCCTGCCGAGCGACGGAGCGCGCGCGAGGAGGCGGCCTCCGTTCCGTTGTTCCGACCCGGGCACTGTGGCTAAACGGAGGTGTGGCAGAGCGGGACGCGCATGGCGAGCTGAGGGCGAGGACAAGGGCGAGGGCAGGGCGTGGTTGGGCATATTTGGAATACTGCTGCTGATGCTCGTCGCCGTTTACGTGCGCGACGTGGTGCGCCTGGGAGCGTCCGGCTTCATTGTTCGCGAGTGGCGTCGAGAGTAGGAGGTGTGCGCCGGAGACTGGAGCTGGAGCTGAGCCCTGTGACCGCGCTCGCTCGAGAATCTCGGGCGCTGCCCACTGGGGCTTGGGTGTGCCAGCGCGGGGGAACTTATCTCGCCCATCGCACTCGCCCATCGCCTCCTCGTCCTTGCCAACCGCGTCCTGCGCCCGCCACTCCGTCTTCGCCTGCCGACCCTTATCGATTGTCTCCCGGATCACCTCCTCCCAGACCTGTGACCGCCATTCCGTCTCCTCCGACGCGTGTCCAAAACACTCGCTATTGATCCCCCGCTGCCTATAAAGCCCACCCCTCCCTCCTCTCCTCTCCTACCCTAAGCCCCCCGACGCCCCTATACGCCATCCGCGCCTCCCCACCACCGTCTACTCCTAATTGGCTCGACCTTGTCACCCACCCTCCACCACTCCCAACCCCGCCCTCGTCTCTCTCCCTTGCACACCATCCGCCGCCGACGGAGACTCACAAGCTTCCGTTCCCGTAAGCGCATCACCCCCTCGCCGCTTCTCCGCTCGCTTACCCCCGTAGCTTTTAGACTTCCCATCACTGCTGTGCATCCCAACATGTGTTGTCTCGAAACGTCAGTCCCGCCATCCCTTTCTCCTCCCCTCCCTCGGCCACTTTCTCACCCACCCCTCGCGTTCCACAGCGAAGGCACCAAGTACGGCTGTGGCGTACGTCCCTCGCGTTCTCTGATAGACTTTCCTAGCGCTCCGCCTGACGTCAGCCGACCGCCCGTTATAGCACTACATCATCGTCCGTGCCTCTCTCTCGGCTTTGCACCTGTGTGCCTCTGTGTGCTCACAGTCTCGTTCAGACAAAGAAGCTTCGCAAACTCGACTGCGAGAGCCAGTGGTGCATCCATTCCTACAGGCACCGCAACCCTTGCCACGGCTGCGCCTGCGAGCGCGTGCGTCCCTTCCCCCAACCCGATCTGATGTGAGCTGACTTTGCCACAGTACTTCGGCCCGGACGCAAACGAGACCATCACTGCCGTCAGGCCCGAGTTCTGCCCCGAGTGCTACCCGTTCTACAACAAGCGCCGTCGGTAGCGCCCCCCCCAAGTCCATACTGACAATACACGAAGTAGCCCTCCTTAGTCGCGCGTTCTCGTCCCATTGCTGTATCCCTCGCTGTCGAACCCCGTTACTAATGCTGCCGCGCATCGCACAAAGTCGAACTCGCACGCTACGAACGTGTTGTACCACCATACGTGCCACCCGTATTTATCCGTCGTTTATCTCCTCCGTTTTTCCTTTTAATGCCACATCTTAATCTTCCTACCTACCCCCTACCTACGCACGCACGACGAAGCACGCCCATCCATCGCAGCGCGAAGGAAATACATGTAGCAACTCACATCACCACAACAGTACCAGTGCGCCTGCCCACGTCTAATCAGATCGATGCATCGTGTACCCAACGATCACCACTTCACCGCGAGCCCGACCACCTCGCTCTCCACCGCGCGGTACTGCGTGCGGAACAGCTTCCGCCGTCTCTCCTCCGCTGCCCCGCCCAGATCCGTCATCCACCCCTCCCTTCCGCCCACGACGCCCAAGGCGCCCGTCACCTCCGCCAAGATCCTCCCCGCGAGCTCATCCGCATGACCGTCCGCGGGGATCGCGCCCGCCTTCGCTCCGAACGCCAGCGCGGAGCCCTCGGCGGGCGGCGTCGGCGGCGGCGTGGGCAGCGTGTGCCAATACGCAGCCTCGACCTTGCGCGTCCACTCCCGGTCGCCCCACTTGGGCGCGAGCGGCGCAGCGGGCAACGGCTCGTCCACGTCCATCTTCACCCCGCTCGCCGCCCAGTCGCGCGCGAAGCCCTCCGCGTCGGCGGGCGCAGCCCCCGCCGCACCCTGGGCGGGCGGCCGGAGCTGCCCGCCGCCGTTCACGCACCCCCCGGGACACGCCATGACCTCGACGTAGTCGTACCCGCGCTCCTCCTGCGCCGGCGGTTGCGGCGCCCCTACCCCTGCCCCTGCCCCTGCGCCGGCTGTCCCGCCCCTCCTGACCGCCCTCCCGCGCGCGCGCAGGTTCGCCATGCGGCCCGCCGCGCCGCGCCCGACCTGCACGCCCGCCTCGCGCCCGACCTTGCGCACGACGTTCTGCAGGTTCCGGAACCCGTAGCACGTCGCGCCGCGGAAGAGGACGGCGCCGGAGGCGCGGTCCGTGAGCGTGTACTCCTCGTAGTCCGCCGTGCGCACCGTCTTCGTCGCGAGCTCGAGCGCGCCGGCGGGGGCTGCGGCGGACGCGGAGAGCGCGGCTATGAGCGAGTGCAGGTACGAGCCCGAGCTCGTGCCGGGGTGCGTCAGGAGCTCCGGGAGGTCGGGCGACGCGGGGGCATCGATTGCGCCGTCGGCATCGTGGAGGACGTGGATGCCGTCCTGCGCGATCCCCGGTTCGAGCGGGAGCGTGGGGTGCGGCCGAGGGGGTAGATTCTCATCTGGGACGGGCGCGGAGAGGTCCCAGCCCTTCTCGTGCATGAGCAGTCGCAGCTCGCCGGTGGTGATGACGCAGTCCACGTCGCGCGTGGCGTACGCGTCGTTGTAGAAGTCCTGCCGCGACGCCTCGAGCTTCTTATCGTAGCACGGCATCACGGTGACGTGGTATATCTGATCGGGTCTGGGAGAATTTAGCGAGCCGGGGACGATACGTCCGAGAGAAAGAGGCGTTTCGGCGATCCATCGATTGAGCGAATGCACGTTCACACGGGGCAGGGGATAGAGGGTCAGAGAGGGTCAGCGGTCGTGTGTAGACAGAATAGTGCACGGAAGCAGAAAGAGACGCACTGCTTGCCCCACTTCGCGCTCAGCCACTCCTTGATGAGGGTGCCCATGACCTGCTGCGGGCTCTTGGTCTGTGAGATGAACGGGAGCATCTCGGCGTGCGTCTTCTCCGCATAGCACACCCAGCCGGGGCACGCGCTCGCGAGCATCGGTAGCTTTCCCCCACCCGCCTTGCGTTCTGCGAACTCTTTGGCGTGTTCGAGCAGCGAGAGATGGCGGGCGAACGTGGTGTCGTAGACGTGTTTGAAGCCGAGTCCCGCCTTGCAGAACGCCGCAACGCGCCGCAGGACTTGAAGCAGGCTGATGTTCTGCGAAGAGGTGGACGAGATGGAGGCTGCAAGGGAGGCGAGGCATTGCGGTGCGATGGAGATGACCGGGACCTTGTGAGAGCCCGAGTGCGGAGGAGGGTTGTTTTCCAGGAAGTTCAATACTTCGGTGTGCGATTGCATCGTAATGAGGACGGATTCCGCAGAAGTGATGCACCCGCTGCCCGCAACCTCAGCATTCCGCACACGAGACACGGTGAACGAGGGACATACCTACACGCCAGGCAATCGTTGAGACTGATCTCCGCAGTCGTGAGTTTCTGTTTTGGTGCAGGTTGGCCCGCGGATGCCCCAGCGGCGGAGATCTCAAAGTACGACCCAGTGGAGTCGACCTGGATCTGCGTCTACCATACCACAGGCTTGTAAGTTATGGCAATTCACGCCGTCTAGCTGCAAACTTACTGCAGCAGCTCCGGCATCCTGGGGCTCCGGCTTATTGGTCTGCTTTACGGGCTTGATGCAGGCTTGCGAAGGCGTTATGAAGTCATTGAGATCGGTGAGCGTCTAGTCCCCAACATCAGATCCTCCCCCACACCACCAGCATAACTTGACGCACTAGTGCACCAGAGAACGCCATGTCGTGAAGCAGCGAGAGGGGGCAAGGTGAGGAGGAGCAACAGCCACAGACATTTTGGAGGAGAGCGCGGAGCCGGAGTCACCCCAGGCCCGTCTGACAAATCGGCCGGAAGATCTCGATCGGTGGCGGCAACACCGCCACCCGCATCCGACGAACACATCCGGCAGGTGTTGTGGTTGGATACACTGGCGCAAGCCAATGATGTGCAGTGCGTTTCTATCGAAGTAAGGCAGTCCCTCAAATCGTTCGCGCACGAGTTCAGAACTGTTGGAACAGGGAGAGGTGAACATAAAGGCAACCCGGTAGATTACAACAATAGGTACAACAAGTTTCAAACACTGTCAAGAATAAAATAAAATAGAAAATAACAAAGGGAGGGGCATAGGGCATAGTGAGGCTATAATACAGATACTGGGACAAGAGGGTATAAATAAAATTTCAAAGATACAGGTAACAGAAGAGAGAGAGGGGGGAGCTGTGAACAAGGTACATTATGATAATGGTAAAAGGCAAAAGGGACAAAGATATGTGCTCAAACCATTATATATGGATGCTTCTCCTTAGGTATCCAGTCAGGACAGGACAGCTCAGGAAGGGCTTAGGAGCCATGTTGTGGACTACACCAGTACCAATTATGCTCAGCTCCTCTTTCTTAGACTTAAATCCAAGTGTCATGGATAGACCCAGGCTGTCAGAGATGTGCGTGCAGACTGATAGCCACAACTTGATTGACTGGAACTTGGACAAGAGTCCAAATGAGAAGGACACCCAGAGTTTGGGTTAGAGGACAGACAAGTTCTGGCCAGAGATTCAGAGGAAGTCTGGCAGTGTTACGATTGGCTGGTTACTGGTAGTGGACTCACTCTGACTCATGTAGGCTCCGGAGGTGTGGTGACTCATGCTGACTCGCTCTGACTCGTCCTTGACTAGTAGTGACTCATATGGACTCATAGTGACTCAGACCCATGGTGAGTCATACTGGATATGACTCCACCCCACATGTATATAAGACCAGGGGGCTCAGGGTAGAGCCCCAGCTTCAATCTCCTGTTTCACCCCCTGAACTGCTCGTCTAAACCTCTCCCCTTCGCCCAACCTGGCTTCCAGGTCTAACGGTGCGCTCGATAGCCACTAACAGAGAACTGAAGCATAACACTAGATTGAAGCTCAAGATTCCTCACCTAGCAGCGGTGCAAGGAACACCTCTCTGCATCGAGTAACCAGAAGGCTTCCTGCCTTGCTCAACAGAATCAGGAACCCAGTCCAGAATCATTTCCCTATCTTGGAAGACAGTTCTTCCGAAGGAGAACTGCCTGAATCACCTACCCGACCTTCGCGGATTCCTGGACACCGTACCCCTGAAGAAGAACACGAGTTCTGGAACCCACTTCAGGTTCAGAACAGCTCTGACGAACACGCCGACAACGAACGATCAGTATCAGGTGGAGGTTCGAACGAAACCATACCTGACCCCCCCACTCCGGAACAAGTCCACCCAGTAGAACGATTCTACCTCCAGCTCCTTCAAGGACATAACTTTGCGCGCGCACTGCACAAAGCTAGTCGGTACACCAAGGCAATTCCACCACTTGCTCTTCGGCACTTGAACGACACCACCTGGCACCTGGCACAGGCCCTCCGTGTACTTCGAAACGACCCTCCTTACCCTCCGGTGGACGACCCAAACCGTCCTCTTACCTTTGAAGAGTGGTTGGAACACACCTCTGAAGGCCTTCGACAGCTCATATCAGTCACCAGCCTCGGATCTCCAGACATTCACATCATTGCCTTAAGATTCCACAACCTCATTGCCGCCCGACACCTGGTCAACGAGTGGACTACGTACATTCCCCCTCACTACCACGCCCACGGCAATTAGGAGCAGTGCATGGGAGACAATCTCGACTGTTACAACCGGCCCCACTACTACAATGCAACCACTCGAAAGGACAACCACATCAACTACTCAGAAGTATTTGCGATCTGCAAGTACCAACCGTGCCCAAATCGACTCAAGACCAGAGCTAAGAAAGCCGAAGGCAACCGTTTCGTTCCGACTCCCAAAGACCCCGTCACTACCGGCTCAGGAGAAACCTTCGTCAAAACAAGGTCACCCGTTACACCTCTAGGACTTGGGCTTCAAATCCCATTAACCAGCAAAGGAAAGGAGCGGGCTCGAACACCACCTCCTAAGGTCCCAGGACCAGAATCGTCAGACGACGAAACAGTACTGGCTACTGTACCAATGAGTAACCGCGAATCCTCTCCTATTTCAACAATCATCCCAGCTCGACAACTACCAAGAGGCACCAATGCACCCAGGCAGGACGATGGACGAGGATACAAGAGCAAGATCAAGGAACCCGACAGCTTCACGGGTGAACGACACAAAGCAAATGAGTTCCTTGCGGACCTCTATCTCCTGTTCTGCAGCCGCCCGAGCGACTACCCCACCAACTCTTCTAAGATAGTCACTGCCCTCTCCTACATCAGAGGAGACGCCCGATGGTGGGCAGAAGCCAAGGTTGACACAGCCCAACTCACAGTCGAGGGTGTCGAACAAGGCTTTGGGACGTGGAAGGACTTCAGGCGCGACTTCCTGCTCGTCTTTGGGGAACAAGATCCTGCTCAGACCGCAGCCGTCCAACTTGGCTCACTTCGATATGATCCAAAGGAACCTATGGACCACTTCAATGCCAAGATTCTACGCCTGTTCGTCAAAGGAGGAATCTACGAAGACTCGGCCCAGGTGGCCTGGTACCGGTCCAAACTACCAGGGTTCCTCCGTGACAAGATGGCACTGGTATACCCCCAGCCAACGACCATGGACCAGTGGATGGAAACTGCCATCCAGCTCAACAAGGCATACTTGCTCAACCGAGAAGTCGATCGTGCCCAAGGACGTGTCATGCGCAGCACTACTCGTTTCAAACCCACCGACCCCTCCCTGAAGGCAGTCACAAGTGGCCGACTCAATGACAAGACCAGACGCGAACTAATGAAGCAGAACAAGTGTTTCTTCTGCCGCGAGCCCGGTCATCGTGCAGCCAACTGCCCTCAGAAGAAGCGACCAGATGCGAAGACTCGAGCAATCGAACAAGAAGACGAAGAATCAGCAAACGAAGCCGATGAAGAACCAGAGCTGGCACTCAATGCCGTGGAAGAGGAGGATGGTGCGGATTTTTGACAGGACGGACTGACTTGACGCCAGTACCGTCTAATCCTTGGGACTACACTATTTCATCACAGCAACGCAGGTTCGCTTATTTGCTGTCAGGATACGTCGAGTGTGGACCCAAAGTCGTCGGGATACACGCACTGTTCGACTCAGGAGCAGATGCAACCATCATCAACCGAAGAATCGTCGACAAGTACCAACTCCCCATGGTTCGACTTCTGAAACCCATCCGATTCAGAAATGCAGACGACAGTATCAATACCATTGGAACAGTCACCCATCGCATTGAAACAAACTTTGTCATACGAGGGCACTCACTGCCAACCAACTTCTATGTTGCAGACTTAGGAAGAGACGATGCAATCCTAGGCATCCCTTGGATTCGACAATACAATCCACGTATTGATTGGAGTTCGGGACACTTCGAATTCGACCCCAAGGTCATCAAAAAGCAACAGGCCCTCCGGGAATATCAGAACAAAAATGACCCACCACCAGGTGTTCCTATGTGGGGACTACCACGCGGAGAGATTCAAGATGTACAAGCGCTACGACAATATGTGGGCAAAGACCCAGAAGATGATGACCACTGGGACGAAAGACCCAACACAACCATCACCACGCTATGGAAGCAAACAAAGGACGACCTACAACTCCACCGAGCTACCATTTCAACGAACTTAGCAGTGCAAGCACAGGGTCAAAAGTCAGCAAAGACTTTGGACGACATTCTCCCAGATTATCTCAAAGATCTGAAGGACGTCTTCGAAAAGAAGGCAGCAGAACGAATGCCTATTTCGCGACCTTGGGATCATGCTATCGATCTCAAACCAGGCTTTGTCCCAAGAGACTGCAAAATCATTCCACTCTCTCCCGGAGAACATCAGGAAATGGACAAGTTTGTCGATGAAAACCTGGCCAAAGGCTATATTCGCCCATCCAAATCCCCCATGGCGTCACCCGTATTCTTTGTAAAGAAAAAGGACGGCACTCTGAGACCGGTACAGGACTACCGATACCTCAACGAAGGGACAGTCAAGAACGTCTACCCACTGCCATTGATATCCGACCTACTCGACAAACTCAAAGATGCTCAATACTTCTCCAAGCTCGATGTACGGGCTGGGTATAACAACGTATGCATCAAGGAAGGAGATCAATGGAAAGCAGCGTTCAAAACATCTCGAGGGTTATTTGAACCAACGGTCATGTTCTTTGGCCTATGCAACGCACCTGCCACATTCCAAGCCATGATGAACGACCTCTTCCGAGACTACCTAGCGGAAGGATGGCTAGTAATCTACATGGACGACATCCTCCTTTTTGCAAAGACCAAGGAAGAACTCCAGAAGCAGACACGGTTAGTTGTGCAAAGGCTTAAAGAACACGACCTCTACCTGATAGGCGAGAAATGTGAATTTGACAAACAAGAAGTGGAATTCCTCGGAGCAGTCATTCAACCAGGACGATTAGCCATGGACCCAGTCAAACTTGAAGGGCTAAAAGAATGGCAGACACCGCGAACGGTCAAAGACATACAAAGCTTTCTAGGATTTGCCAACTTCTACTGACAATTCATTCGGGGATACGCGGACACAGCCAAACCCTTGAACAATCTGACATGCAAAGGAAAAACATGGGATTGGACACCAGACTGCGAACAAGTGTTTCAAGCATTGAAACAACGATTCCTGGAAGCGCCTGTTCTGGTTATGCCAGACCCGACTAAACCATTTCAGATTGAATGTGACGCCTCCAAAGTTGCAACCGGGGCGGTTTTGCGTCAGAAGGGGGAGGATAACTTATGGCACCCATGCGCCTACCTGTCCAAAGCTTTCACCGCAACGGAACGTAACTACCAGATCTACGACAGAGAGCTACTGGCAATCATTCGCGCATTCGAAGCCTGGCGACACTACCTCGACGGCGCAGAACAACCAGTCGAAGTATTATCCGACCACAAAAACTTGACATACTTCAGAAGCGCGCAGAAACTCAACCGCCGACAAGCACGCTGGAGTTTATTCCTATCACAGTTCAACTATCGACTCGTGCACCAACCAGGAAAGACACTTGCACAAGCAGACGCCCTGTCTCGACGATCAGACCATGACACTGGAGCACATGACAATGAAGACCTAGTCATGCTCCCAGATGAACTGTTCACCAAGGCAGTACATGTGGAGCTCCAGGAAAGGATTCGAGAAACGGTGTCATGCGACAAAACAGTCATGGAATCAATGAACAACGCCTGGCATCTCAAAAAAGAACCACTCATTGGCAAGAAAGAAGACTGGAAGATGGACGAAGGGATCGTGCTGTTCAAAGACAAAGTCTACATTCCACCGGATGACAACCTGCGACGAGAAATTGTCAGGAACCACCACGACCCACCAATTATGGGGCACCCAGGCATCCAGAAGACATACGAACTGGTAGCTCGCGAATACTGGTGGCCAGGAATGCGCCACTTCATCACTCAGTTTGTGAAAGGATGCGCAATCTGCCAAACTGCCAAGATCAATACACACCCCACCAACCCTGGAATGATGCCTATACCTCACCAAGGAAACCCCCGCCCGTTCAGCACAATCACCATGGACTACGTTACAGGACTTCCCCTATCCAACGGATACGACGCAGTGCAAATAGTCGTCGATCATGATGTTACCAAAGCCGTTGTCCTTACTCCGTGTACAAAAGAAACGGACGCCATGGATACGGCAAATATGTTGGCACGAGACGTTTACTGTCGATATGGACTTCCAGACAAAGTCATCTCAGACCGAGGCCCGCAATTCATCTCCAGGGTGTACCAAGAACTAAACAAGATCCTTGGTATCAACCAATCAATGAGCATGGCGCACCACCCCCAAACGGATGGCCAATCGGAACGTGCTATCCAGGAACTCGAAGTGGCCCTCCGGATATACTGTGGAAACTACCCTGATACATGGAGCACTCTGCTCCTACAGTTTGAATTCGCACACAATCAGCGGACCCACTCCGTCACAGGCAAGAGCCCTTTTGAATTGCTTATGGGATACCAACCACGTGCTATCGGAACAACACATCTAAGACCAAAACACCCGAGCACGGAAGAACGACTCGGGAGACTCACGGAATGGCGGGAGAATGCACTGGCCGCTCACACACGGGCTTCAGCTGCCATGGCCAAACGACAGGTGGCTGGTAATGTGACCTTCAAGAAGGGGGACAAAGTCTTCTTGGAATCCACCAATTTGTCATTGCCCTATCCCAACCGCAAGCTCGCACCAAAACGCGAAGGCCCATTTGTTATTGAACAGGTCATGGGACCCACCACAGTGAAACTCCGGCTCCCAAGGTCGTGGAGAATCCATCCAGTCTTTCACACGTCCCTTATCTCCCATTACCGCACTACTCCGGAGCACGGACCCAACTACATCACCCCACCACCGGAAGCAATAAACGGCATGGAAGAGTGGGAACTCGAGGCAATCATCAATCACAGGAAGCCGGCACGAGGCGGCATCCAATACCTGGTGACTTGGAAAGGAAGACCGAGTCATGAAAATGAATGGCTCAGAGATAAGGACCTCAAACACGCCCAAACAATCCTGAAAGCCTATAAAAGACAACATCTTTTGGCATAAGGTCCCCATCCCCCAACTCACTCTGGAGCCTCTCAGCCCTCTCCCACTCGCTCTCATCTCTCTCGACGACATTAACCCCTTCGACAATGCCTCGCACTCGTCACTCCCGCCGCACTGCCTCCCGTACCCCCACACCCTCCATCCCGCTCAACATCCCCGGGGCCGTCCCCAACATTGACCTCAGCCGCTTCAGGTGGGTGAAGAGGGCCTTCCCCTCTTACCACCACCTTCCGCACCCCCTGACCTCCATCTACACCGACGGGTCACTGGCGGACCGCGTCGGATGGACCCTCCTCCACCCCGACCTATGGAGCATCACCAACACCATCCTCGCCCGCTACCGGAGCGAGACAGTAATCTCCGCCGACAACTACCGGAGCGCTGCCGACACACTGGCCTCCCTTCACCTCATGAGGAGGTTTGTGGCTCTCAACCCCGGCGAGGACCAGTGCCTCTATCGCGACACACTGGCGGCTATCGACTCGGCGATCCACTGGAACTACAGGATCGCGGACAGGAGCCTGGGACAGATCATCCCCCTCTTAGGTATCATCCCTACCCTCGACCCTCTCTATGCCCTCCTCCCGGTCGACCAGTATGAAGGACGTCCTCGCCCCAACCCGGCCTATAACGGCCCAGCACGGCACTCCTACCTTGGGGGGATTCACCCCTACGACCAGACCCACTGGCGGCGTATCACAGGGGCCGACTCAACCCTCGATGATGGTACCTGGGGAGAACCTCCCCTGGCGGCACACGGATGGACCACCCACAATGACACCGACACTGATCAGGAGAATCACACGCCTCGGCCCCCTCTGGCAGAGCGTTTCTCCAGTCCCCCCAATTGTCCGGGTACCCCAGCCTCGCTCCCACCCCTTGATTCCCGCCCACATACCCCTCCAGCGTCAGACGTAAACCTTGAACGCGACATCGAGAACATTGCCCTCAGAGCTCTGCTCGGCATCCGGTTGACAAGGATCCCGCCGCCACCACCACTCCCTTACCTCCCTCCTCCCGTTGCAGCGGATCCACCCGCCACCGTCAACCCGCAGGACCTCCAGGCCCGACCTCCGACCCCCATCATTGTTGACGACAACGACGAGTTGGAGTACGTCTGATCGAGGACGATCAGCCTTAGGGGGGGGTAATGTTACGATTGGCTGGTTACTGGTAGTGGACTCACTCTGACTCATGTAGGCTCCGGAGGTGTGGTGACTCATGCTGACTCGCTCTGACTCGTCCTTGACTACACCACCGGGCGAAGGTCAGTATGGGGCTGGTACCCAGCCCAGCCGGCGTTGGTATCGTACCCAGATAAGTATTAGAATTATGCTGTACTCTGTAACAGGTTTCTATTCCCGGAGCATATCGAAATAGCCATACACTTGGCATTGATCGGGCCTTGGCTCAGTACCCGCTCCATACCTGGGCCCCTTGTATAGAATATGCCTTTGTGCGGTACCATCTGCTTACTGGCTCGTATACATGGCCTCTCCTTGTGCCCCGTGATCTCTGTGGAACACGGAATGTTTGTAAGGCTGTTGGCGCTAATGTGAGCTGCGTGAGCGCTTATGAGATGAGTTTTGCCACGTCACCTCGCGACTCTTCCCACTCATTCACTCTCACCCACTTGGTACTCCTGCCTCCAGGTTCTCCCTCGCTCGTGAAGCTTTCTGGTGCAGATATGTCATCTGGGATTGCCTACTTGGAAACTGGTGTATCCTTGGTTCCTGCCCGCCTGCATCTTGCGCCTGACTGACTGCATCACTGTTTACTTGTCTGTCTGTGCCCGCATGCCTGCATGCATCTGCACCGGCACCTGCTCACTCGCCCACACTTGCTCACTTTCTCGCACTCGTATTCGCTCACCTGCCCACATGTTCTGCACTTTCACGTCTGTGCCCACCTGCCTGCCTGTCTGCCTGTGCTCTGCACCTGCCTGCCTGCTCCTCTGTGTTCTGTGATCCCCCGCGCCCCAGTACCCACCAGTCTGTGTTTGCTACTTGCCTGCCCCTACGTTGCCTGTACCTCGCGCCTGCTCACTTACATCCTGTGCCCGCCTGTCTGTACTACCTGGGCCCTATCATTATGGAGGAGGTGCAAATAGATCTCCAGTACTTGTATACCCGTGTAGTCAATACAATATATCCTTATATCAGTATTATTTTCTGTCTATTACCACCCCCAGCATGTGTGAATGGACCCCCGCCTGTTCACGTGAGCCTGGAATATTATCCAGCAGCACATGTCTATATGATGACTGATAAGTACCATTAGAGTACAGGGTGTGGGTCCTAACCAGTATGTAGGGGTGGTACAGATCCAGTAAAGTCTAAGGGGTCTGGGTGTTTGATACGCGGCCCAGTATCGAGCTGATATCAGCCCAGGTACCGGCTCAAGTTCCAGCCCAGGTATGGCAGGCATATGGGCGCCACCCCGTGGTGTAGTAGTGACTCATATGGACTCATAGTGACTCAGACCCATGGTGAGTCATACTGGATATGACTCCACCCCACATGTATATAAGACCAGGGGGCTCAGGGTAGAGCCCCAGCTTCAATCTCCTGTTTCACCCCCTGAACTGCTCGTCTAAACCTCTCCCCTTCGCCCAACCTGGCTTCCAGTTCTAACGGTGCGCTCGATAGCCACTAACAGAGAACTGAAGCATAACAGGCAGGAGTGATGTGGAGTCCAGGTTGGAAGATTGGAAGAAGTCCAGGCCAGACTTCTATGTGCATGGGGTTGTAAGGCCACAGCAAAACTATCAGTAACATCCTGAGGTGATGGTATGTGGTGTTAGTGTAAAGATTTGGTGGGCGCCTATTGAGCACAAGTGGCTGCGGTTGGCTTGAGACCGGCATGGGACACAAGTGAGGGCAAGTGAGGGTGACAATGAGGGAGGCAGGTGAGAGAGCAGACACAGGGACAAGGATACAGGGGCACAGTCTCATTGCTGATGCATATCATACCAGAAATTTGCTTTTTACATTCATATGCAGACTGCTTATCTACTGGGTATCATACAGCCCAAATGTAGGCCCTTGTCTCAAACAAGTGCTAAAGTCAACAGTTAGGCCTTGTATTTGGACTCAATGACTATGACTAGAAACTGAGGCTTTAGGACCTAGCACTCAGAAGGGACCAGCAGGAGGATGGAGTCTGGGGACCATGGTCCAAGGAGGATAAGATCAGATTGAGGGAACAGAGCTACAAAATGGCAAGGGGGAAGACTATAGTGAGGATGAGACAGAGGTGGGACAAAGGCAAGAAGCACACTATGTGGTTTAATGAGATATCTGAACTGGAGAACTAGACTACTAGAATGGATTTACTTATAGTAAGGACCAGAGTTCCAAAGGGGAGCAAGGAAATACCAATGGAGGAGTAGTGCGACCAGGTGACAAGTTAATGACCAGCATAATGATGAGGTCAGAACAAGTAAGTCCGACAGGAATGGAACTGGAATCTGACAGGACAGGACAGGGGTCCGAAGGGGTGGACTGGAAGTCCGAAGTAAGTGTGGTGTCAGGGAGTAAGGGAAAGGGGATAAGGATAGGTCAGTATTGTAAACATTACCGGACTCTGATTGGAGATATGGCCGGAGGTCCGGACTTGGTGCGCACAGGATGTAACAACAATTCCCAGTGTGCCTGCCGTCAGGTGAGGTTCTGAGCCGTGCGCAAGTATTCGAGGTTGCAATAATCAGTGATGATCTCGAAGGGTTTGGGTAGCCCTTCAAGGAAGTGGTGCCAGTCTTCTAACGCTCTCACGATTGCCAGTAGTTTCCCGCCGCACAAATATAAGCGTCGATTAGTGTCGGTTATGAGAGTTGGACTAAATTACTAGTCATTTATATATTAATATTATTAGGTATGCACTGGCAGCTTCACAAGGATGCTGATATTGTTATCCATCTGCATGAATATTTCCAGATCTAACATCGTAACAATAACTTAGATATAATCATCCACCGAATGTTCAGTCTGCAGCCGAGGAACACAAGGCAAGACAACGCCCAATGCTACCACCAGCGATCCTCCTTGTTAGCAAGCACTAAAGAAAGCACATGCCGTGAATGCAGGTTTGGACAGCATTCTCGTATGTGACTCTCCAACGATTGAATGTTCCCTTGCCCCTCGAGAACGAGCTTTTGTGTTGACACCAAGGCTTCACTTGCCAGGGCTGTCTCGATGGATTCCCAATCCAAAACGTGCATGTCCTCGAAGTAGGCGGGAGAGAGATTTCGAACTGCGCACTCGGAGTTGAGAGAACGCAAGTCTTCTATGTTGTCGACGACCAGGCTTATGGTGATGGTACGGAGGGAAGTCGCGGATAGCTGAGAGATGATCGTGGAAATTGACTTGAGTGATTCGTTTTGAGGGACACACATCTCGCCGAAGGCAAATCGTAGAGTGCAGGACTCTAGTGCTCGGAAAGACGACAGTGAGAAATCACTGTCCCGCAATGCATCTGAATGCACAAGGTCAACGTGAGAATTCTTTCCTACTATCTGATGCAGTCACACCCACCAGCCATCCGCCCCTCCGGAATAAATACCACCTCCAAGTGTTTGATGGTGTTCGCACATGTCGTAGCCATTCCGCAGAGCTGCATAGCATCACGTGGGTCCAGAACGGTGTGTTGAAGGAAATGCAGGCCACAGGTGGTAGGATGGGTAGCAAGCCAATGGCTGATGAGAGGGGCGCCGTCGCTCTCCTGCGACTTGAGACGGCACAGACGAGGAGGAGGCGTGAGAGTGTATGGAACATCCTCCGAAGGGAAAGCTACGTCAATTGCTTGTAAGCGAAGCTCTTGGAGGGTGCGGAACATAGAGAGCCCCGATAATAGTAGCGGCGCTGTGATTAGCCCTGGGCCACACAGCACCAGCGAGGTTAGGGTAGGAATGGTCGAGGCAACCACAGCAAGGTGTTCCACAGATACGCGTTGATAAGCCGGGACGAGCATGCCAAAGCTAGAGAGAGCAGGTAATCGTGAGAGGAACGCGAGCTCCTGTATCGGATCCGCCCAATCCGTGAAGCGCACCCACACGGAGGTAATGGCGCGGGCAAGGTCCGGCGCTGAAGTAATGAGGCTCATAAGGGCGGGTACTTCTCGCAGAAATAGCTTAATATGTCGGAAGCGATGGTATCGGGATGTTTGTAGCATGGCATGACCGGCGCGTGCACATGCTGCGAGGGTTTGTGAGTCGTTGTAAAGGTAGTCCAGTATGCGGTCGGTGATCTCGGGAGGGAGTGATTCTATCCTCGTCTATCAGAGACCCCAGATGACACAGAAAGTGTGCGCAACATACCAGACATTGCTCTCGGAGTAAAGGCACCGGGCGTGGAAGAGGCGGGACGATGGAGGTGGTGGTCACAGAGCAACCTGTGCTACTACTATATATCACAGTTGGTCGCATTGATATTGAACGGTCATTGAACCCGCGCGTCTCCACAGTCCACACATCATTGCTTCGGCGTACACGGCGAACTCGCGCGCCGCTGACAGTGACACATCGTCTTCACCTCTTTCTTGCTCCTCCAAAGCCCCTTCATGAGCACTCAGCATGCTTGGTAGATCTAGTAGGCCGCTCGCGCGCGAAAACGATCCAGGAGCGAGCCAACCTCTGCTGTACGGCTCGGAAGAGGATCTTCCAGCCACCGCCCACGACAAGGTCCTGTTCTCTATTGATGATGCGGAAGACGATGAAGACGATGTGCCTTTGGCAAGAGTGAATGGTACGGTGGATCATGCTAAGCCAGGTCACAGTGTTCGCTTCCAGGAGGAAGTGCAAGTCATTGCACCTCCACTGCGCTCAACCATGACCAGCCGAGAGACCGGTACGTGAGTCTTTTCTGCATGGGCATATCTGTGCAACTTCTGATCATATACGAAGAATATGAGATGGATACGGACGAACTAGACGGGATAGCACTATCGCAACTCGAGGCAGCCTCAGACCGTGCGTCCCGAGCAGGAGGTCGAAGATCCCGCGGAGAGCAGTCTATGCCCTTGCTGGTGGGCCTTCTTGACGCCTCCACGGTCCGTAGGAGCGTGGACAGTCCGGGGGGAGCATACGTTCATGACTCGCGGATCGACCTCGACGAGCTCGCTGCGAAACAGGGTGCTGGTGGAGGAATGTTGGACTCAGTCGCCAACATGGCGAACTCAATATTGGGAGCGGGTGAGGGTTTCTCATATCCCACTATAACATGAAACTAACGAACCATTCTCAGGTATAATAGGTGCGCGTTTCTCCATGCAACTCGTAGAGCAGTCGTTGATCCTCCGTTTCCAACGTAGGCCTTCCGTACGCGGTGCGACAAGCAGGTTTCTTCACCGGGCTTGTCCTTCTCTTCGTTCTATGCGGAGTGACAGATTGGACAATTCGCCTTATTGTGGTGAATGCAAAACTCAGCGGCCAGACTTCCTACATTGGGGTCATGAACCACTGCTTTGGTTCGAGCGGCAGGGCCGCCGTCTCTTTCTTTCAATTCGCCTTCGCCTTCGGAGGTATTGTATGGAGTCGCCCAAAATATGGAAGATCTCGCTGATAGTACATGTGTCCTGCAGGAATGTGTGCGTTTGGGATCATCATAGGTACGCAGTGCAACATCCCTTCTTTGCCGTCGGTACTCACCGTGGCTTAGGAGACACAATACCGCATGTCATCCGGTCGATATTCCCTCACCTCTGGAGGGTCCCCGTTCTTGGCCTGCTCACCAAACGGCAATTTGTCATCGCACTCTGCACGATATGCGTCTCGTACCCCCTCTCTTTATACCGCGATATTCACAAGTTGTCGCGTGCGTCGGGCCTCGCACTAGTCGGGATGATCATCATCGTCATATCTGTACTCATCGAGGGCCCCAATGTCACTCCCGACCTCAGGGGCGACCAGACCCTGCGATTCACGGTCCTGGGTGATGGGGTGTTTCAAGCTATAGGCGTAATCAGCTTTGCGTTCGTGTGTCACCACAACTCCTTGCTGATCTACGGAAGCCTCCGTACGCCGACATTGGACCGGTTCAACAAGGTTACGCATATTTCGACGGCTATATCGCTGGTCGCTTGTTCAACGCTTGCCATATCCGCCTACCTTGTTTTCACCGACAAGACACAAGGCAATATACTCAACAACTTCGGCCCTGTACGTAGTCTCTTTATGTCAACCTTACATGTCAGACAACTATATCATGGCTTCCAGAATGATACCCTAATCAACATTGCCCGCTTCTGCTTCGGGTTGAACATGTTCACTACACTCCCCCTGGAGCTATTTGTATGCCGCGAAGTAAGCCCCTTTTCTACAGACGGTACCGACAAATAGACTTCAACATTGCATCGATACAGGTCATCGAACAGTACTTTTTTGAGGCGGAGCCGTTTAACATGCAACGGCATGTCTTCTTCACCACCGCCATCCTCTGTTCCTCCATGATAAGTAAGGTTTCTCTCTCGCACCTCTTTCTTGATACCATACATGTGTCTCATCATGCTCTAGTTTCCATGATCACCTGCGACCTTGGCGTCATGCTCGAGATCACAGGTGGCGCCTCTGCTACCGCACTCGCATTCATCTTCCCTGCCGCATGCTATCTGAAGCTGAAGGCTCCAAATCTTCCGTGGTACTCGCGGAAGAAGCTTCCCGCAGTGATATGCGCGACGTTCGGCCTCGTGGTTCTCAGTATATCGCTCTTCCTCGCGCTCGGGAAGGCGTGGACGCCTGACGGCAAGGCCACGATGTGCCTCTAGTACCGCCCGCGCGGTGGATTTCCCCATAGCTCTTGCCTCTTTAGACCTACTCGTTGTCCACACGTCGCTTTCGATTCAACACGCTTCTTCTGGGTCGCGCACACACTACGATACATCCCTTGCCTGTCGCGCTAGATACTTATGGGCACCCATGAACGGACTACTTGCACGGACAGACTTCCCTCGCGTATATGTACACCAGAAGACATACCAGACAGTGTTCGCCATGTTACGCTCGCTGGCAGCGAGTAGTATGCCGCTCGTTCTTTCCGCATCCGCTTGGTTCATTCTTTGTTGCCGGTCCGCACCGTGAGGAGTACTCGAGTCCCGAGGCTTGAACTGCTACCAATGGTGGCGATACTCGAGCCACTTGTAACGTGCGACGATGTTTGCTTACCCTAGAGGGGATGCCCATTAAGTACGTCTAACATTCAATAAGTATTGTTATGTCATAAGATGACGTACTAATGCTGATTATCCCAGCACTTCAGTTATTTCCTTCTAAATCCGTGTCTACAACTTCACCTAACACGTCTACAGTCATGAAGATATGACTGCTACCCATTCGAAATATGACTCTCTCAGTAGTATGTGATTCCTTTTGAACGTCACTCCAAGGCCTGGTTCACTGGCAGAATGCAGATCGTCAGACTGGTACAATTCTTCGCCGATCGTTATTATTACCATATAGCAACATCGACGACGACTCATCCCATGGATACAGCGCACAGACGTCGACAAGCATTCATCATTCCTCTGAGGGGTACCAACTGCACATATACAAAAATTGACAAGCTCATTGTTCGTATCAGCGCGTTTCAAACAGAACGGACATCTTCCAAAAGTTCATCATCTCCGGGTGTCATCTCTCCGTGGCCAACTAGGCCATTCTTTCTAGAGAGTGACGGGGACACAGCCGATGGAGACAAGACCCCCCTGCATGGTACGATTCAACCAAGACTGTTGAGCGGAAGATTTTATGAGACTCACGTAGGCATTGTTCTGGCAGCAAACAGTGTTCGCCGAGCAGGAGCTACCGCCACCGACGCCGATGACGGTAATCGGGGAGCAGACCAGTCCGACAAGTACATCTACGTCTTGGAGGACGACACCGAGAAGGCCGAGGAGGACTGTGATACCGGAGTTGCTGGCCTGATACGAGCTGTGTCAATCGCCTGGAACCCTTGGTCTGCCGAGAGTGCTCACCTTCTGCACACTATCGCAGCACTGGAGGGTGCCGGTCGAGCAGTTGCCGCCGCTGCCGCTGCCGCTACCACCGTTGCGGTTCGCAAGGGGGGTGCTGGCCGCAAGGAGGGGAAGAGCTGCGAGGACAAAGGTGGTGGTGGGGGTGAAAAACATGTTGCAAGTGGCAAATTTCTGGGAGGCAGAGGGCGAGATGTGAGTGATAGACGAAAGAGAGTACGGGGAGTATTCACTGCTGGGTCTGGAGTCTTTCTGCTGTACTGACCGCCGCTTTTATACTTGCAGGAGACATCTCAGTGCCTGGTCCTTGCGTGCCAGTGACCGCTCCGCCTGACAGCTCGCCAGGGACGGCCGACATAACAATGACGAGCACAGGGACGTGCCAAGTTTGTGCGAATGCATCCTTCGGATCTTTGTTCCCGTGCAGAAAAAAATCACCACGGGGAGTTCCACTCTCGTCGTCATACGGAATGTGGTTGACCTACTTTGGACACAGATATTACAACCTCTCTCCCCTCACAGCGTGCGCGTACCGCAAGGAGCCCCCAATTGTTTGCCTCATTGCATGTGGAGTCATCTTTTCGAGATTGATGCAACGCCGTCCACATGTCTTGCACTAGTATATTGACTACCAGCAGCGACTATTTACCATTATACTTGAAGCACGTCCCCCAGATGTGATTGCTCGGTGACGTGTGCGCGGCAGCGTCTCGTAGCTCGTTCTGTACGCTACAGTGCTGTTTCCAGCGTGGCGTATGGTGCGTGCTCGTGTTCTTCGTTTGATCCGCTTTAATCCACCAGCGATAATTATCTATCCGCACGCACAAGGGCCCGCATGCGTGGTGCGATTTCCAAGTAGGGTAATGGTCACTATAGCGCCTACAACTTCAAGATCTCGCCCAGAAGGCTCTCGGCGCGCTTTATAGAGGGGCCGCAGTTCGAGACCCTTTCACACTGTCTGAAGGTCCGTCGAACTCGATACGGCTCTCGAAGGGTATCATTGACAGCTTATCACCGCGTAGCTGATTCTTGCCATGGTTATTTCATGCTCGGTGGATAATGTATAACGGCGAAGGTGGAGCAACGCAGGCTGACGGTGGCGCTCGCAGATCATATCCGCCCCCTCGCAAGATTTGAACTCTGCACAATTGACCGTCCGTGCTGCGTGCTGCAACGCCCCAGTATCCATGCGTCAGGTGCTGCGGTGCGTGACGAGGCGAGTGCATCATACCCGTTATCTTCTCCTGAAGGCACACCTGGAAAGCACCGTTGGGGCTTCATATGTTAACAAAGAGGCACTCGCGCTACTAACGGGGGCCGTCGAACAAGGCCCCATCCTCCTACTTACCTCCGCCCGCCTCGCGGACAAGCACATCTCTCTCTTGTTTGAAAAACCTGGGCTTTCGGGAAGTTCAGTCTGAGTTCCTCCATGCGTGTTGATGCCGAGACGGACGTTCGATGGGCGTACTGATAGTCGGGGTGGCATCTGACGTTTTGCAGCCCAGGTGCACCGGACACGTGGAGCCCGAGACCAAAACAAGCAAAGGTATCCACGTTCGCGGCTCATGCATCGAGCCCGCATCGGACACCACCCGGTTACTCGCATCGTGAGGGCGTTTTCTGGACCCCATAGCCATAACACGGAGGTGGAGGTGGCGGTGGAGACCAACGTAAAGGGCTTCTCAGAATGGCCTCAGGGGAATGCACACCAATGAGCGTATGCCTTGGGAACCGTGTGACACCACAAGAAATGCGAGCCTAAACCCAGGGATTTGACTGACCCCGCAGCAGTCGCAAGATCGCAGCGTTCAGGTGGGTTGTGCATATCGTCATTATCGTCGACGCTGACGACAGCCCTGCGTCATATTACAAGGGTAACTATACTTTGTTCATCCTGCGGCGGAACGTACACCTCAATAATGAACACTGCACTCAGGTCCTTCGGCGGGACCGGACTAATCCACTCAACTCTCGAATGTCCAAAGTTCGGGTGCGGACGGGAGATGACAGGTTCAACGTTCGACTGACAACGTTCAAACGTTCACTTTCGAAGCTTTGCCAACAACTCTGAGCGATCGGCCGCGAGGTGAGGAACTCTGAAACAGCGCGCGATGATCTGTATGGTAATGTAGTATCGGAATGGATCAAGAATATGGGTCATGAGTTCATCATTGGTGGAAGAATTAGTTGAAGCTGATGGCTGTAAGCGCGGACTTCGTGAGTTCGTCACAGCGGAGAAAGCACTTGTGCCTCGACTTCATCCTGCACGGGCAGTTGTAGGTAGGAGCAGCTCGAGCGCGTTCCGATTAAGACAAATTTGAAACGTGCCAAAGGTACGTGCGGGCTGCCTGTGTCACTAGCTTCGACTCAGACTTCAGCAGCGCATGATTGAGCTGCCAGACCCCCGTGGTTGTTCAAATACCACGACCGACATACAAATATAGAAGAGAACTCTATCTGTTCCTCATCGGAACTGTATTATGTGCATAGATGAGCCCGGGATGACTAGGCTAGGACTGAAAGCATGGAAAGGCTGTCATGCGCTCACTATAGCGCAAGTCAGGACACACACGTCTTCTGATACCAATCCGAATCGATGTCGTACCAATGCTCTCGTCTGTCAACAGAGCACTCGACAGTACAGCTCGAAGACATCCTTTCCAGATTTGAACGTCCGTTCGGACATGGACCGAGACCGACCCCAGTAGTTTCTTGACCGTGCGATGCAGGCCTTGAACTTTCAAAATGAACGGTGGCGGGGACACCACCGCAAAAAGGAGGTCCTATGGCGTTATTCCCTCTGGCGTTTATGTTCTCCGAGAACTATCAAGGCACCTCAGTTGAACGTGAATGACACACCATACGATCACATGTTCACATGTACATCTAGAGTTCCGTCAAGCACGTCCAGTGCAAAGATATAACATTAGATCGAACACAGAACCCACCGCAAAGTCATGGTCATTATATACCTACTACCAATATTGCTAAGCGCTAAACATTTGCGAATACCATATCGTTCCCGGTGATCAGTGCGCGTGCACAGATTCCTGCAGCCCAGGAACAGTGTCAAGGCACTCTACGCGGACGCCCTTGGCTGCGCTCTCCGACGCGAGGAGAGGCGAGACATCAAGACCGGTGTACGTACTCCACACGCGCTCGACACGACTCGCAGGCAGCTCCTCCGTCGGACAGTTGATGGGGTCGCATACGAGTAGCCAGATGGCGTCGTAACCCCCAGCTACGTGGCGTGCAATCAGCGTGCAAGTATGAGAACAAGGCGAGAGAATGCGCCCACCTCCGGGGACGCCACCGCCGATGACGCCCGCGACGGAGATGCAGGCGTCGAGGAGCGCAGTTTGTTCTGGAGGCTCGATGGGCACGTCCGCGCGCTGGCCCATCATGCGCATGTTATCTCGGATGCCCTGTTTCAGCCACAGCCATCGTCAGCGCGCGCCCACACCAGATTCAGTCTCATGCACATGCGTGGCGGGCGTTGCGAAAAGAAGAGACTGACCTCGGATAGGTTGTGAGCGTCAATGAACTGCTCGATGACCTCCTTCATGTCGATGTGATTATCACTTGCCGCAATGTTGGGGTTCGCGAGCCACTGTGGAGCCGCAGACATAGCGTCAGCAGTAAGCACGGGCGGACATGCGAGCCAAACAAACCTGAACGCTCTGGATGGTCGAGATGTACTTGACTGCTTTCCGGTAGGCCGTCGGGTTCTTCTCCGCAATCGCGGAAAGATTGAGCAGCGTCTTACTAATACTTTGGTTGAGACTGTCGATAGTGTCCCATAGCTTCTTTGCTGTAACGACGGGGATGAGTTGTCGAGCGTATTCTGGAGAGAGAGGATAGCTCGCGCGCGATGCATACCGTCTTCGCTATTCTCCTTACGCCACTTGAGCACTTTGCCAACTAACGAAGGGGTATCGCTCCCTGCGTCTACATCGGCAAGCATGAGTCGTGTTTGCGGCGGGAGCTTGAACGGCTCGACATGGTAAGTCCATGCCAGATTGGATGGCGAGATGATGGGATGCAGAGGCCGGTTCGGCTGTGAGCATCGTCATCAGTCTCTGTATACGGTAAGTTGCTAGCATACGGGATGCAGCCTACCGCATCTTCAGTCATGAGAGGTTCAAGCACAACCGGATTGAATCGAGTGTAGAGCTGGCTGCCGAACACGGCTGCAGAAACGTCGAATCCGCTGCCCACCTTCCCCTGCGCCAAGCAGTGCACGTACTGTGCAAGGTTGTGCGCAAGTTTCCTACCCTCGCTCGCAGCTGCAGTGCCACCCTCGGTCGCAAACGAGTCGATAGGAATGACGTTCAAGTGCAGAAGAAGTCCCGACACGAGAGACGTGATCAGTGCAGCAGACGAGCCTAGGCCCGTTTTGTGGACGTCTGGGAGTCGCACATTGGTTCTGTTGAAGGGCGGCAGCTTTGACAGCGATGCTAGTGTGGGAGGCAGGTTGTTCGCCGTTAGCTATGTATGTGCACGTGATTAGATAGATATGGTCAGATATTGAAAGTGGCGCAAGACTTGCCTGCGCTCGCTGGGAGTAGAAGTCATTGTCGCCAACGATTGTAATATCCAGGCCGTAGGAGAGAGTGTTTTGGAGAGTGCCTGCGCTCCTTAGTTCTGCCGCGAGGGTGAGGGTACGCTGAAGCGCGAGGTGGACAAATTTGTTCTTGGAGGAAGCGCCATTGGTACTGTCACCGGGTGTCAATGAGAAGTACGACGGCAAGCGCCGCGAGCTCTTGATACGCGGGTGCAGGAGACAGACAGAGCCTTACTTGTGTGCGACGGATTCCACGCGAATGCCTTCTGAAGCGGCGAGGTCGACGGAATAGAGCCAGGTTGCGTCGAGGAACTGAGGCGATCTGACGCGGATCTGGACCGGGCCCTCCGCGTGCGCGGGAGACGGGGGCTGTGGCAGAATCTCGATGACGGTGTAGAAGCGCGAGCTGGTCGAGACGACAACGCCCGAGTAGGCGGGGTCGAGGACGAGATATCCGCCTGCAAGGAGGACCTTGCCGGGCGAGGAGACGACAGTGGATGCGGGGGACGACATGGACATGGGCGAGTGGGCGAGCTGGTCACGGACGGGCGCTCGGGGGCGGTGGCGACGGGCTGCAAGAGTGAGAAGGCTAATGGACGACGGGGGTTATAAGGGGCTATAGCACCTCCTTGGCGCCCTCGTCCAGGGTCTGCTGCGTGTGGTAGACTCGGGAGGAGCGCTCGAATGCTCGCTCGTGGGTCGGAGAGCGGAAACAAGACGAAGAGGCAGCGCACGCCGCACCGCTTTGCGGCCAGCTGCACGCGCGCTCGACGTCCTCCTCACCCAGGTTGATCTTCCCCTCGCACGCCCCAGGTCTAGCATTCGTCCTGCCACTCTCGTCTGCCTCTGTGCGACCGAACCGGACTCGACCTCATCATCTGCACAATCCATCTGCACGGCATGCACCAGGCACCGAAACGGTCTGGTCGCTGTACGACATTATTGCAGGGCCCGGCGCGCGCTGCGAAAACACCTTCCCGTCGTCATCTTGACAGCGTCCACGCACGCCCGTGTGTCGCCGGCGCCGGGCTGTACGTACGCATATGCTCCTGGCGCCACTATGCGGAATACCCCCGCGGCGCTCTCGAGGTAGAATGAAGGGTACGGGATCGTTTAGCGTCCTGGCGACATACGGCGTCGCCCCCGGGTGTAACGCGGAAGCTAGGACCAAAACCGTAAACGCCGCCACCGAGCCTTCCGGGTACTTCTTCTCTCGGGGACTAGATATATATGAACTGTCGGGTCTAGCTCTCGTCGCCCTGTACAACTCGGACCTCCTCCCTCTGCTGAGGGCACAGATCGCCTTCTGCTCGGTACCAAGTAAGTGTATATAGCACAGCGGCGAGCGAACGAGACCGTAAGACGCCGAGCTACCTCATCCTTGCAGCTCGGCAGACCTGAACGGCGTCATGCGCATATGCATACCACAGGCAATCTCCGGGCGTACTGTGCCTGCAGAGACTGCAGGCACTCGGGTGGAATGGACGCCTCTTTCTTCTAGCATCCCGGGATGAGGAGATGCAGGAATATGCAGCCAGGCGATGCGAGCCTCAGCAGACTGGGGCCGGCAAACGGCTTTGCCGGATTGAATTCCTTCGGGCTTAGGGGTATTTGCGTGTGGTTCCGACTGATAGGATCACAAGTGGTTGCAGTCATGCTGTCCGCACGAGTAAGGCATGCCGTACGCAACGCGCAGCACGCAGATATATGATCACACAAGCGAGGTCCGATGTGGACGCTGACGAGCACGGTCGAAGGGGACGAACGTGTTGCGATCTACTGTGACGATGTTGAAGCACGTTAAGGTCATGAAGTTTTGAAGCCTGGAGCCAAGGCGTGGCGCACTACAAGAAGAAGGTAGGACTGAGCCTCCATCTGCTGTCACTTTCGAGCCCACCCCCGCGCAGTGCATGTACTGATGTCCATGCTCACAGACACTCGCCGCTGGCGATTTTGCTCCCGCTGAACCTGTTCCCCAGGTCACAGAGGCCGAAACGACCGCGGTCACACATGTAGACGGAGGCCAGGAGTCCTAAAGTATTGCCAACTTTCGCAGCTTGTGCACAAGCTAATCCGATTTATAAATTACACCTACTCCGGGGCTATGAAAAGCCTGCACACACAGGCTGCCGCGCGAGATTGGTAGGTAGTAGGTGTGCGCGCATCTCCAATGCAAACTGATCATCTGGAGCTCAAAGGTTTTGAATGGATTCCGTTGGCCGGACAGATCCAAGCACAGGACAAAAGTCCAATGCAATATAAAGACTACTATTCTGTGTTCGGTATATACATGAATATATTCCATTGGAAGATGTTGGTGTTGATCTTCACTGGGAGGCAATGTTTCAACACCTGCATCAAAGTAAACTGGGCAGTGGACTTCATATTCACCTTTGTTATTGTCTCGTGATTTCGCTGAGAAGGGTAAGTGAAATTTGAGGTACCATCATTCTTGTTCATGTCACTGATCTCTTTTATGTGTGCAGATTCAGGCGGGGGGCAACACTACAGCTTGAGGAGTTTGACTCAAGGTGATTCAGGTCAGCGTTGTGAGGATAATTGAGGCATAGGATGTGTTTTAGCATGTATGAATAGTCACTGCTCGATTTGCCTATTTACGTGATTAGATAGCTTGAACTGAACGCCCACAGCACCTACAACCTCAGAAGATCTATGCGATCACTTCCAAAGGCGCGGATGTCGTAGTAGTAGTCTCTCCTGGAAAGCAGACACAAGGATTGCGCGTATGTTCCATACCCGGCCCCAGAGGCGGCGGAAGTTGAACACAGACTGACATAGCCCCGTGTAATACCATTGTGTGATTGTATGGCGCAAAGGCCCCACGAGCCGAGCATCGAGTAATGAGTACTGAGTACTTGTGTTGGTTGAACATGGAACAATAAAGTCGTGTGATGTTGTGTGTGGGGGTAGGCAACACCGCCAAAAAAGGCGTGCCAGCGTTTAGCAGATGTGATTGAGCGCTAGTAATAATCGTAATCATATCAGTTACTCACTTCCTTATCGAGCGGGGTAGATGAGATCCAAATGAGATGAACGCGATCGAATAATGAGCATGATCGACTTCGCTTAGCAGTTGTACAGTGCACCCCCTCGTCTGAGGTGGTATTCATTCCCTCAAAGTCATATATTGGCCAACTTGCGCACCGCGACGGGTGGACTTATTCATGGCAGACGTGAGAATCGAAGACCGGCAGCAATAGAAGACGTCAGGATCCGATGGATGCGATCTATCAACACGCGTCTGCGGTGAGGCTGCTCTTTATCCTCGCCCTACTCCTCGTTGCTATCCCCCCCCTCCTCCACCACCTTGGTCTCTACCACTGGCTCGTATTGGATTGCAGGCTTACCGGCGGCGATGTATCGTTCCACCGCAGCTACCAGCGTGTGTTGTAGGTCTCGCCAGTGAGCCTCTCCATGCTCCTGTTCTGCAACTAACTTCTGCTTCGTTTCCTCCAGGAGTTGCTTCTGCTGCGGGGCTGCACTCGGCGTATTCGGAAGTGAAGGACGTGGTACGGAGCGGTCCACGCGAGAGTTGCTAGGTAAAGCAAGGGGAGGTATATTCTCTAGATTTTGTTGACGAGCATGAACTTGAATCTTTTGCAGATTCTCCTGTATATGCCCGCGCTGTGCAGGCGAGGTGTGCTTCTTAGGGTTCCAGGACATAGGGTAGTTTTGTGCATATACGGGCACACAGGGCTACTCGCACTTGAATTTGGTCAGGGAGCCGGATGGTGGCTAGTGCGCGCTTGTTGCTGTCACACTGCTGATGTAATCAGACTGGCTCTTGTGGTACAACCTCCATGTACGCGTTTTGACTCTTGCGCACACCCTCAAACTTGTAGAATCAAGCAAAATCATGCATAACGAACACATTGTCTGGAACAGATTGGCTCTTGGAGTCCCCTATCCTGGAGTCCAATCACAATCACGCAGTTGACAGGAAATCGGGTCCAGCCGTTTTGCTCGAAATGAAAATCAACACGCTCTTGTATAGTTTTCAGAGTGAAAAACGCGTATGTTGAACCTGGATCTCTGCGGCGAGCCATGTACCACTTTTGACGTCTGCTACAGCCACCGACGCGTCGAACGCAAGCGCCGCGAGGTCGCTAGCGATCTCCCTTATCGTCCGAGGTGCGATTTCGCAGCTTTATCTGCTCCGGATTTGGCTAATCTACGACATTGATAACGATGAAGCCAGAGCGCTCAGGCTAGGCGAACATTGACGCTGGTATGCGCGCTTGGTTTTTTTGGCCTGGCGTTGCCTACCCCCATTGTGTGGTCGAAGCCGATGGCATTTGGTCCTAACAAGTGCAAAGAAACACTACGAGCTAGCTGGCGCAGCAACATGTTGATCGAAACCGCCATGTCTTATACTAGTACTATGTTCATCTTACCTCGCGATTCGAGCAATGCCTTTGGTGGAAATGCTTCGTAAGCCCGAGAATCTATTACCCTGACCAAACCTACGGGATTCTCGGGCTTCCCGTCCATTGGGACCAAGCGGAGCTTTACTTCTCAAGGTACAGGAACAATGCTACCGATTTGATATCTCCGCAGGAACATAGAAAGGTATTCAACGACGTACGGTGGCCTTGTATGAGTATGTTTGAATGAAAGATGCCACTTGCAGTGTCTCAAAATACAGGCTGAACCAACTTTTAACGATACTACAGAATCACCCAGACTTCTCTCTGTCTGATACTCAGCAGCCTCAATAGGCTCAAGCCAAAGAATGATTCACGCTGGTTAGTACGGGGTCAGTATGAATCTCTCATGTCTCTCAAACTAACTACTTCTCTCCATGCATAGAATCGTTCCGAGTAATTTCACCGACGAGGAGGTCTTCTCACCGATGTCATCAGCGCACCCGAAGTTGTAGACGATCTGTTGCTTTGATGCTAAATTCTGTCGCCACCACCAATGGGCTTGGAGCTACAAGTTTGTGTAAGTAAGCATCGCGCCCACCGGACTCAGGCTGACGAAGGGATAAATAGGCATGCTCAGCCGTGATATCAGCGCCGCTTGCACATCGCTGTTCGCACATATCACAGACCTTTCTCCAGCTACTCCACACGAGTCTGCCCAATGCGATTCTCATTCATCACCGTCGCTCTCATCCTGTTCACTCAGTCCGCCTGCGCGTTCCCCGCGTCCGCGACTCCCGCATCCCCCGAGCCGGCTGCCATCGCGATGTCTTTTCCCATCGCCCAGTTAGGCGCATCCAGTACCAAGTCGAACACTACTCTCCCGCTCGGCGGCATACACATGGACGCCGCCCAACAGACCTTCCCCGCGACATTGCTCCTCTGCGAGCTAGAGAACTGCGCGAACTGCGAGGAACTCAGTCTTCAAGTACTCGCAGAGAACCTCGGGACCTGCTTCGGTGCCGCCTTCCCTTACATTTCCGTTGCGATAAGCCAGCCCAGCAACGAGGGGCTCCCGTTTATCGTTGGCGCCGCGGTCCCTGGTTGCTCGTCGTTCCTAGCGATTCCGACGGTCAATGTATGCTTCAACATCAACGCTCCCACTGAGCTGTTTGAAGAGTTCATACTTGAAGCTTGAAGCTCGAGCCTCAGGTTTCCGCAGGAGTCACAGTGGTATGTGCCGACATCTTCGACACGTGCATATGACTGTTGAGCCTGCTGACGGTTTTGGCTACAGACTCCTACACTTGAAGGAATTTTGGTTGCCGGGATTGACAGGTCATCGATACAGCTTTCGACGTGTTTGAGTTGTTTGATTGTACGGCATCGATGGTGTATGTTAGGTGGTACGAAATTGTGATACGGCGGTCACGGTATCGTCTATGATGTACGGCAGTATCGAGCGACTTGCAAGTTAAACTCCAAGATACAGAAGACTATCCAAGACTGTGGGGTGTGCAGAAGTGCGTATGATCAGTAATTCGCACCTTAGTGAAGCGGGGCCATGACAAACCATATGCTTCGCACTGCGGCGATCCGCTAGTGTTAAGCGCTGATCGCTAAGCAGAGACAGTATCGTTGAGCAGTTTCTACTGGTACGATCTATGCAACTACTACGCTAAATAATGGACTTCAAGCTGGAACCTAGAGGTCTATTCTGAAATGTTATTGATATTCACTACAGCTTTCCGTACCAACAAGGCCAAATATATCCATCATTGGCACGGACCGGTCCCGACTTCTTTAGTAAAAGTCTTTACTGGTACCGTTGGCCCACTTCCGAGATCCCACTGACTTGACTAATGTTACGTGCTTCGCGGCAGAAAATCTCCCGAGAGTGGATTTTCTGGACTACTTGCTCAGATCCTCCTTTAACGCTTTCAAGTGCAGGCAGCATTAGATTTGCCCTTCGGGGCGACCTAATAACTTTTTTTTGGCTGCGGCACAAGTTACCTCCGTGTTTTCACATGAACCTCAGCGCATAGTGCTGCCTGAACACGTCCTTGTTGCATATGCTACGAGCGAAGGTACGCCTGAACTTGTCTACTTCCTGGCGTCCGCCTCTTCTGATCTTCGGCGTGCCTCAGCATCGTCTGACTTCTGCATTTTTAGTCGGCACTGACATGTCAAAAACAATGTTTCACTACGCTTGCATCACTGTCAGGTTGCAGTACTTCTCTTACGTTGGTCCTGTCATGACCGCCCCAGAACCACCATGGCTCTGCGATGTTACCCCTGAGGTGAGGCGGAGACCTTGGGGACGACCAATTGGTGGCGAACGTGCCATGTCGCCACGGTCTGCGTTGGCTGGAGTAACTCCGCCAAACCTCGAACCTGCTGGTGACGGATACCCCGCGGTATTCGGATGCAGCTTGAAATGACACGGCCCGGTCTGGGGTCTTCACTGCTGAACCGACACCAGTGTTTTGCGTACACATCGAGAAGAGTGCTTTACAAATGAGCCTACACAGTTGTCCAGGTGACTTCTTCACCACTTTCAATCGTCCAACGATATTTATTCGGCCGCACACAAATGGCGTAGGCCCGATGCTGTTTCTTCAATCAGTTGTGTAAGGCTAATGAAGTATCTTCCCACAGCGCAGTCTCCGAATAGCTACCGATGCAGGTCAAGGTACATTCTGTCAACCAGACTTCGGGATCGCCACTACCAATATTGAACACAACTGCGTTGATTATCCTCTCAAAATATGTCTGTACCTTGCGAGTGAGTGTTTCGTGCCTTTTATGGGTCCCGCGCTGACATCTGTCGTGTATGTGTAGAAACATCATGAGCGTTTTTGCCGACGCTGGCCTTCTGGCCGGTACGTTGGCGTTCGAGGCTAGGCGATTCAGCACAGGCTTATGCCGCATGTGCTTGGACCACGACATGATTTTGCGTGGTTTACCGGGATGGCGAGGAGGTATAAAACGCTACCGGTTCATACTACGGTCGACGCACAACACAAACGCACTCGTCCCTCTACTTTCTACCCACCACATCCCGACCAACACAATGCGTTCTTCGTTCGTCGCCCTCGCCTTCGCCATCTTTGGCACGGCCGTTCGTGGCAGCCCCGTTGCCCCCGACCTGGCCACCATCGCAGCGTCTTTCCCGGTCGTCCCGCTGGGCGATACCGTCGGAACTCACTCGAACACCACCCTCCCGCTTGGCGGCGTGCACGCCGACACCACCCAGGCCACCTTCCCCGCAGACTTCTTATTCTGCTCCGACTTCGCGTGCGGAACGTCATGCGAGGCGTTCGACCTCTCGACCCTGCCTGAGGACGTGTGCTTTAACGGACCCTTCGGCGCCATCGGGTCTGTCGCTGTCGTCCAGCCGAGCAACGCGGGCCTCCCGTTCGCCGTCGTCGTGGGCCCGCCCAACTGCGTGGGGACCCTGCTGTTGGTGCCCACGGTGAACACCTGCTTCGTCGTCAACAGCGCTGCGAATGTTATCGGTGCCTTTGAGATTCTCCCCTGAAATATGGCGGGGAAGGTACGTCACATTCCGTAGACCGGGTTGCTCAGCCTAATCGCGGAATAGCTTTTTCACGATCATCCAGATGTTGCGAGTGTCGGGTTTGAAGGGTTTCAATGGTGCATTTCTATGCTTCTGGGTCGCCGAGAAGGATTGTAACATCAATACGGCCTGTATATTGATTTCACGCCCGTTGCTCGCGAGGATGGCTCAAAAAGGTCGAAAGCTGGTATCGAGACTGGGAGAAAAGCTAGTAACTGTATCGAAATTATGCAGACACTTCCAGGCATATCGTCCCGGGTCTGATAGTGTGATTTACTGGTCGGTACAGAAGTCCATCCTGGCCCACAAAGGCACGTGCACATTCGAATCATCACATCGTCTACAACTAGATGAACATACCAAGAACTGCACCGCCGATGCTCGCCACTGTGGCGCCCCACGACAGTGCGGAGAGCGGGCTGTGCGCCTGCGGCAGAGCTCCACTGACCTGCTGTCCGGTGAGGTTTGACGGCGCGGAGCTGCCGAACAGCTGAATGTTCCGGAAGTATGCGTGCACGGTAGACTGCGGCGCCCACGAGTCATCGCTGCCGCCGAAGAACGTTGAAAACCAGAAGCCGCCGACACTGATATCGGAGCTCGCGCGGTATTGCAGCGCCTGTTCGTCCAGGGCCTTCACGTTATTGTAGCTGCGGAGCGACGCTGAGTGGGTGAATCAGCAGTGAGGTGTGTGTAAGGAACCCACTATAGGACCACTTCGCCGTTGGCAGTGTTCAGCGGCTGGTTGAGCCGAACAAGCAAAGTTATACGATTCCATCTGGGAACATCAATATCAATAAAATGCACCTAGAAATATCATAAGTGAGGTCACATACTGCCCAGCAACAAAGGAGAACGAGTCTCGGTCAATGCTGGTACCAAATCCATCTGAATTGCACTTGAAGTCTTTGTTTGAACAGATGTTGTTCGGCGTCGGAATGTACGCATACACTGCGATCACGCAGCTATAATCAGTCCCTTTGTACAAGCGCTTCCGAGAGCGCGTAGCATTACTTGGCATGCCTGCGGAGGAACCACGCACCTTCACCAGCGGCTTGTTTGCGCCACATTAGACGCGTACTGAAGCAGTTCGACCCGTTCGCGGCGCTGCCTCCTGAGCACCCGTCAGGGTCAGGGCCCCCTCGCAACCCAGGAAGCTTGCCTCCCTTGACAAAGTCAAAATCGGCATCGAACGCGACCTCGTACGTAACGAGCATGCTCTGGAATGTCGATCCGTCGGAGGTGTTCCAAAGCGAGTAAAGTTGCATTCCACTAGTTTCACTCCCGACTTGGCCAGCAGGATACGTCACTTGCAGCACGGGGCCAGTGATGTTGCTGTTAGACGTGGGTTTGATGGTAGTGGGGGCTGGCTTGTCTGGGAAAGGATCATTGACGAACTCAATGTTCGATTGGCCTTGCTGGATTCTGCCCTTGCTGAGCGACCAGCCGGAGGTGATAAAAGACTGAGCATCCGAGTTTGAGAGTGTAGCAGTGGGGAACGGTATAGACGTGCTGGTCGTGAGGGAGTTTATGTACGCGACAGCTGTTGGGTCGGCGATCTGCTGCGACCACGAAGGTGCGGCAGCAGCGAGGAGGGTAAAGACGGTGAAGACGGCAGAGAACATGGCGGGTATGCTTTGAAGAAGGAGGGCCCTGCCCGAGAGATGTCCTGTCAGAAAGCGGAGGCGCGGCGGAAGTCCAGTCAGCTTGTGAACCCGCGAAACCCGGAATGTCTGAGTCTCACGAGACCTATCCTCAGCCTGTGTGTCACTCCGATTGCACGTATGCCAAACTCTTCAAGATGCGCGTGCAGCACGTCGAGCTAGCGGATAACACGAGAGAGTAGCGGATGAGGAGGTGGTGGTCGGTCTTAAAGCCAGACGGTCAGACAACCACAGACATGTCGATCTGAGACGCCACAGATTGGCAACAGGCAGACGCCCACAAGCCCATGCGGCAAACACGGGCACCTGACATACAGTACGCTTGGCGACTACTGCTACTTACTGCGAACTTGTCGAACATAATCATTTCGCTCAGATCAAGGGATCAACAGCTTGTGGCCGCATCCTTCATCAAACGCCCAACAATTAGCGACAATGGTGCAGCACAATGCACATGTACCGTACGCCGCGGTCGGTCAACGTGCCTTGGCAAGGAAATCCCGATAAATATGGTGAATCACTGCGCAGGGATTTAGCGCAAGGCCTCGTCAGCCTCATTCAGATAATCAAGGACTAGATTCTACCAACTACTCCGAGTCGCTGTGAGTAGTATATCTCCAAGGGGCGCTCAACGGGTTGCTACGTCGGTAACCTTACCTGGCCCACTGGGTTCATATGCATACGCTGTGTCTGGATCTGCAGTAATTTGTGCGGATCGGCGGCGTGCTTAAAATCCTCTAGGCGAAGGCGCCGTCACATTGCAATCTCGAAGCCGTCCCCTTTTTGATGGCTCAACACACCATTCAGTCTGAAGCGAGTTCTGCCTTTGCTTTCGCTGACTTTGAAGCAGAAGGATTCTTTCCATTATCAACGTACATCAGGCTGAATTGACGGATCAATGTGTCGGCTCCAGGAACGTGCCCTTCAGAACTTGAACTAGACATCCTGCGCGCGGTATACATGCTTCGACTACCGACATCGTCGCAACTGACTGGAATTAGCTTCCATGGGTGTGCTTCTCCCGTCATATCTCTCATTCGGCTATATCTTATCGACAATTGTCATCTGCACGACACCCATCAGTATAGTGCAACTCTCGGGCGTCGGGAGTACTCAGTAGGCGCTACTCCGCTCAAGGTAGACTCATCCATGATGACGTTGAACGAACACATTTGAGCAGATCATTCGCATCTAAGCATTTCAGGTGGCCGGCCGAGAAAGTGCGGCTTCCGCGGGCGGATCCTCAAACGTCCATTAGCTGAAACAACGCATGCAGCCCCTACGAGCTACCATGACTTCAGGACGATGAGGGGTACGCCTGTCACTCAAGCGACTACGACTTACAAAGCTGCATTGTATTGTCTGATGAAGATTGAGGGGCTCCCGGGGAGAAATAAGTGGTAACAGCGATCCTTGAGTTTTCGTACACAACCAGTCCATCGTAGTGCTATTTGTATTCCACATGAGGAATTAACCCTTCTACAAACCAACAGCCGTCCGGAGCTTCGCAAAGTTGGGTGTTCCGAGGCCAGTGACGGGGTCCCATCCCGCACGCGCAGTGAAGCCGTTCGTGTTGCAGCCAGGGTTGCTGCCGCTCGTGATGTCCGTGAACGCGGCCTGGCCGGCTGTCGAGTACAGGAAGGGGTTCAAGAACCCGAGCGAGGACTTGCCCTGCGCCGCGAGTTCGTCGTTGATCAGCGAGATGATGCTCGCCGTAATCGGGCAGGAGCAGCTCGTGCCCGCCACCTCGCCGAACTGGTTCTGGAACACAATCTCAACGTTTTCGCCCTGGGCGGAGATGTCGGGGAAGCCGCGCCCTGTGCGGTCGAACTTGCCCGAGTTCGTGTTGCCGAGGGCGCTGAGGAACCCGGAGACGGCACTGGTTTGGAAGCTGGGTTGCCCGAAGATATTCGAGAAGCCTCCACCAGAGAAACTGGCAGCTGTCTCAGGGCCAATGCCTGTCGTCGCACCAATGGAGGTGACGCTATGGGCGATGTTCAACGCTAGTGAGGGCCTGGATGAGACCGTGACTCACAAGGGGCATCCCGAAGGGAAGGTGGGAATGAAGTCCGTGCAGCTCTGGCTCTGCGACCCCGACACACCGCCATCACCGGAGGAGAATAGGATGGAGGTCCCACGAGCACCAAGCTGCATGTAGGCGTTGCAGAGGTTGCTGAAAGTGACCAGATTCAGTACAGATGTTCTTTCGGATGACTGTGTTTACGTACTTGGCAACGTTCACCGGGAGATCAGGCTCGTTGAAACCATAGCTAGTGGATAAGACCTGGGGCGGGGCGTTCTGGGAGAGCAGCTGGTTAATGATGTCAAGGAAGCCGTTCACGCCGTCGCGGTTGCGCTCGCCGACGGAAATGAAGGTGATCGGCACGCCGGATGCGATACCGGTGGTGTACTGTGTGTCCAAGTCCTGGATGACTTGATGAGCATTCACGTACAGGAGTGGGAGTCTTGTCCAAAACTTACTGCCTCAATGCCGGCCTGCGATATTTGCTGAGGGTTCGAGCCACCGTCAAGCGTCGTAGTTGTAAATGTAGTTGTGGAGGGCAGATCTGGGCGGAAGGTGGTCAAGAAGGTCTGCGAAGCTGACAGTCAACCACCGCACATGAGCTGTGGTATATAAAAAGTGCACACCTTGAGATCCTGCTGATTGGCGAACTGCTCGATGAAGCCGCTGACGCCGAGCGTGTTCGACTTTTGAGTGGCAGGTGTAGCCGGAATCCCGTACAAGGCTTGCAGACATGCGGGGGTAATGGTGGTCGCACAGGATGCAGGCACGGCGTTCGACGTCAAATTGACAGCGGGAGCGGGCTTGTCTGCGCGAGAGGGCACGAAACTGAATACGCTGCCCGTGAATGGTTGAGCAAACCTACAGGCACGTATTCAGTATCTCACTTCTGGCGGTGACCGTGCGGCCGTAAACGTACACAGTAGTGGGGTGAACGAAGTCAAGATGCCCTTTGAGGTCCGCTGGGATCGAGTAGGATAGCGTGCGGATAGAGGTTTTGCCGGTCGCCGTGTGGTTGAAGACAGTGAAATCCGCGTCAAGGAGTGCATTGGCCTTGCTGACCGGAATCGAAAAGCTGAGCCAGTCCCCTGCAGGAGAAGCCGTGGCAGCGTCAATATCATTCTCCTTGAGCCAGGCAGAAACTGCCGCCACTGTCTCAGGCTTCGGAGTAACGAACGCTTCCACCTGGGCAGAACTCAATTGAGCATTCAGGATTGTCACGAGCGAGTACAACGAACCTCCTGCTTGCTCAGGTGCTGACCCTTTAGTGGGCTGGCCGGGTCACTGACGTCCATGAGGGCCTTCTCGAGCCCTGCCATATCATTCTGAACGAGCGCAACACGCAGGTCAAGGATCGCGTCTTGCGGCGCAGGGCCGACGCGCTGGAACGCAGAGGGAACAGAGTCCCGTGTCTCGTGAACCTGCATGCTGCGCGCCATCGGCTTACCGTATGCGACAGCGACCAGACATGCAACCAGTAGAGCTGAGGAGAACATAGTGATGAAGACTGAGAGTAAGATCCGCTCGTGAGGTGTACCCAACTTCGAGCGCAGGCTTTATAACGAGCTGCGTTGGTGAGGAAGAGTGGGTCCGGTCACCCGTGCCAAGTGATAAGACGCAACACACGCATGGCGCGAGGATGCGCCCGCAGCAGCGCGACGAGCGTGACATTTGCAGCGAAGGTGAGTTTACAGGCCAAATGCGGCGGGACTTTCGTCGGGTCAACTCCTCAGACAGGAAGATCCCAGATGTTAAGGAAAGGGTCCAAAAATGAATGCGAAAAAGAGAGTAAATGGGAGATGTTTCCCACCAGACCGAGCCTGTGGGAGCCGCTCATGCGGCGGCGAGAGAACGGCTCAAGTAGCCCACTCTGGCATGAGAACCCTGACGAGTCGCGCGAGCCAGCATTGGCTAGTCGTCATCTATGTTCAGAGGCGATAAGGGTCTGATTTAATACTCACTGCATAGGCTTCCTGAGCTGGGTCTTGTGCACGATGAGCCGTTGACTCTGGGGTATGTCACAAGATAGGTAGCCCGACCGTTATCGTGTACGAGCAGCTGCAGAAGCGCTGGGTGAGAAAGCAATGTGCATCTTCTTGGACAGAAGGCAAGGGTGCAGAACAAGTAGCAAAGGCTGAGTCAGTCTGAGAGTCGAGGCTGGCACACGTTCGCGCGCGGTGGGGGCAAAGGGCACCGGCAGCGATGCCGTTCTTCGTCACATTTACAGCTCGAGCGCCGCGTCGAGGACCACAGATAAGAGACATTGAACCCTCAGCAGCGGTCATTGAGATCATCGATACTATTCGACCGACGTGAACGCGGAGAGCGGTGGTGGACTTGCGAGAAGACGGAAGCTGCAGTCCGCCAGCAAACGCAGCCCGGCAATTTCCGTGCCTCTATATCCGGCAGGTATATAAGATTGTCCGCTGGCACAGTGCATATCACTAGTATCTCCGGAGAGCGTTGTATCAGATTTCGTCCCCAGGTTGTCAAGGTCTCTCTATTCGCATGGAATATGATGTGACGCCCTTCAAACAGTACAAAAACTGTTGTCCATAGAGATGTTCTGGAAATATGGCCCTCTATGATTCGTCACACTCATGTCGAAGAGATACTGTTTCCTGTTGGGCAATGTGAATTCTCCTGGTCGGGGCAGGCCTCTGCCGTCGCTGTCTCTCCAGAGCCGGCCACCGCGATAATGTGTACCTCGTTACTAGGGTGCTGGAACTGTAAAAATTGCGGTGGCACGAGGGGTACGGGGTCATTCTGGTTGGTGACGTGCATGAAAGATGAACCAAGTGCTGAATTTAGCGCTGGTTCGATACAAGCGCCTATGTTCGGGCTGTATGATACCCGGTAAGCAGTCTGCATATGTACAGTGCCTCGCAAAACTATTTCCAGAAATGACCATCCAGCGCCTTTTTTTAAATATCTCAGTAACGGCTGCATGGAATGCTACGATTCAAACTATGTCAGGGAGCTATATATCTTGGCTTTCTGTAGCTACTTGTTTCATAGATTTTGGTGGTGAAATTCCAAAGGTATGATATGTTCTTTACCCACACCTCCTGAAAACAGTTTTGTAGCAGGCAGTTTAGCAGGGAACAATCAAGTCGTTTTTGGTCAAGCGTATTGTGAATGTCACATGTTACTGTGGGAATATATTGTCTAATTTTCACTGAGGTGACGCCACATCAGTACTGCTGGAATACACCTCTACTTCTGCTACTATCACGACCATGCCAAGTCTGACCTACTGTTACATCCTGTGCTCCAGCCCCAAAGTCCGAATCCTGACCCCAAACTCCATAGTCCAAATTCCGACCCCAACTCTGTATGTTCATCTTGTCATATCACGCCATCTCATGTTTCACCAGTAAAACAATAAGTCTTATTGTTCTTGTCCCAGACTTCGGAACTCCGTACGTACTCTGGGTTCTGAATTTCATATGCACCTTTCTTTATTGTTCTTGCTAAACAATAGGTTACGTACTTATAAATACGCACCCTGGAATGTCCTAGCTACTCAGTTCAGATATCTTGTTGTAATCTGAATCTCCTTGTCCCTACTCCTTGTCCAACCTCCAACCTCCGACTCTCTATCTCCGAGTCCAAACTCCGAAGTCCGTCCAGACTTTGTACCTCTCTCTAAGCTTTCCTCTTACTTGCACTTCTTCTCCCCACTCTTCCCCCAACTTCTATCCAGACTCCATGTCCATTCCCGTGCCCCGCTAATCTGAAGTAGAGGACTCTCAGTGAGTCTGCTCAGTGCATTGCTAATAGCTTCGCAGTGTCTTCAACTTGTGTGCTGCAAGTCTTGCTCAGACTCCAATCCCGGATCTTGGACTTCACCTCTGGACTTCAGACTTTGCTGATACGCATGCATGGCGTCCACAACTGGAGCGCAGTCTCAGCGCATGCCTCAGAACTCCCTGTGCATGCTCTGGGAAACAGCGCAGTCTGCACGGACCTGGCGCACACGACCTACCCATTGCATGACTCACTCCCAGGAGGCAACAGACACCGAGTGCAATCGCAAGTTGCTCTATGCCTGCCGGACATCAGCGGGGCACAGGGAGCTCTGCGCGCCCTCCAATGATCCCCAAGACCCCCAACTCTCGTCCTCTACCCCTCGGCTGATTATCGGCCGTCAGAGTATCGGCCGAGGGGTAGAGGACGTCTCTAGAAGGGGGTGAAGGGGAGTAAGGTCTCGAGCTCCCTGGGATCATCGCTAGGCCGCCGGAGATGGGGATAGGTCTGCGAGCGCGGAGGTAGAGCGTGCGCACGTGATGCCAAGCTCAACGCGTGCAATTCGCAGTGTTGGTATGGCACGCGGGGTGGGGACGCAGTATCGCAGTGTCGCAGTATCGCAGTAAACGCAGTAAAAATGCAGTAAATGCAGTAAAATTGCAGTAAAATTGCAGTAAAATGCAGTGTAACACAGGGGGGGATGCAGTGAACGCAGTGAAAACGCAGTAAGACGCAGTGGACACAACTGACTTTACGCTGTCAAGGCGGAGAGCTTTCCGGGCGCGCGGTGAGCGAGATGAGCGCGATACTCGTCGAGGAGCGCAAGGGACATGTTCCCGAAGATGAGAGAGTAAGGGGTGGATTGTCTGGGGGGTTCAAATGCCCCCAAAATGACTATGTACAGGAATGCCCGAAGGCTGAATCAAAACACGTGCTACGAGGCGGAAGATACTCGGAAACGGAAGCCGGAATGTCCTGCGCGCCGATCGCGCGCCAAGCACGCAATCAGGTATGGGAGCGCGTGGTGCACGCGCCACTGATGCGTAACTGATCGAAACCCAAACACCGCCGGTGCCGAGAGACCAGGAGGCCTCCGGAGACACGGAAAGTCCCCTCGGATGGAGACCAAGCGCATTCGCGTGACCTGTGCAGACGGGGGATGGAGGAAGGACTTGGACAGTGACTTGGGGGTGCGTCGAGGTGCGCACACCTTGAAGCGCGCGCGCGGAGAGGCGAAAAGGGGGGTTTTCTGGTGTGGTACGCCGGTGGTGCTCATCATCTCCCCCCCACTAAAATCTTGACCGTCCCCGGTCAACGCAATCGAGGGGAGTGACCGTCGAGATGTAAAGGGGGCACAGAGAACCATGTGCGCGCGTCGAAGCTTCCCTGCCATGAACCTGACACTTGAACAACTCCTGCAAGTCGGTGGAGAGCTGCGCAGCCTGCATCCGGCCGCTACGCTGCCCAGGATTGACCGCGCCATCCTTGTACTGCGTCGCGCCGTCGAGGGAGGTCTGGCGTCCAGCGATGTCCTGCGCGCGAATGTCGTAGCCGTGGTACGCGCCTTTGTGAGTGGTCCGTGCGCGCACACATTCACGCTGCTGACAAGCCAAGTAGGAGGCCCATTATGTTGTGTACCCGCGTGGTCCGACCCTAGCGGAGCGTGTGGAGACCGTCGAGGAGATCGTCGCGACCATACCCGCCGAGATGGACCTCGCGCATGTCTTCGAGGACAAGTTCTATGCAATGCGCGCGCGAGTCGCCCCAATGATCTTCAATCAATGGCTGCCCATCCTCACGCTGCTGGAACGTTGCGCACGCGAGTACCGCGATGCTTTGGTGGGGCTGCGCGTCTTAGACCCTATGAACGCGCCCGGGCCCTCGACACTGGTCCGCGTGGACGGACACCTACATGACATCCAGGACCTGCAGCGCAAATTGATGGACGCGCAGTTCGCCTACGGGGAAGGGGACCTTGACGTATTGGAGAACCAGGAAGCGTAGGGGGAAGCACGCACGCTGCCGCGGGCCGCCGGTGCGTAGGAAGGAAGCGCTTGCGCGACGGAGAGAGTCGGAGGCGCGCGAGGAAGACTTGGAGTAGAGACTTAGAGAATTGAGAGCAAATTTTGTGACATCACCTGCACATGACTTCCAGGTCAGCGGCGTGCTTGCACAAAGGAAGCACCGTCGCGTGTGCCCCGGAACGGGCTATACTCCGAAAAATGCCAATGTGGGATCACGCTCAAGCAGATAGAACAAAGATCAGGGTGCTCGGGGGCCGCTCGGCAGCGACGGCTTGCCTAAAAAATATTCACCAACTAGTAACAGTGGGCGACTTTGAACACTTCGCCATGGGAGCGACCGAACCTGGACATGATCAGGCCTCGAGTATGTGTGAGTGCAACCGATGCACGTACATGCAGCTGGATATTGGATGTGCAGCACCGTTGGACTGTTACACCCGAGCTATGGCCTTTCTGAACATGCTGCCCTCGAAATGGGACCCAAGGGGGGAACGTCCAGAAGACTATGAGGATGCTACGATGCGAGAAGCGCAGCTACTATTTGCAGGGCGAAAAGATGTTGAAATATTTGACCAAAGGGTAACGACAGTTGGGACCATTAGTGATGTCCTCCGGATCTTCACTGGACCTGAGGAAATCTGTAACGAGCTGCCCAACCTTACAGTAAGTAAAGAACACGAGATTACAGAAGTAGCTACAGACGGGTCATGCCTAGATAACAGCATGGCGTCCGCGAGAGCCGGGGCGGGTATATTCTTCACGGAAGGACACCCTCATAATCAGAGTGTTCGACTACCGCCAACCATGGAACAAACAAATCAGACGGGCGAGGCAGTGGCAACTCTAACGGCGGCACAGGTCGCAGACCCCGAGGCCCTGCTGCTACATGTCACAGACTTGCGGACAACACTAGAAGCAGTAACCAAACACTTTGGTAAATATCAGGACGAAGGATTCATATGTCAGAAGAACCCGAACCTTACGAGGGCCATTGTAGCGACAACCCTTGCGCGTCGGGCTCACACTGCCTTCCAGTGGGTCAAAGGTCACAACGGCCACCCGGGGAATGAGAAGGCAGATGCACTGGCAGGACACGGAGCCCGCAAACCCACCCCAGATGTTGTTGATGTTGCTATACCCAGGCAACTTCGGATGACCGGGGCGAAGCTAAGTAAAGTAACGCAAAAATTAGCCTATAAGGCAATCCACATAAAAAAGGCTGCAAAAGTAGAGGAACGACGACGTACTAAGGAACGGGTGGGGCAAGTCATACGCGACCTGAAGGAGGACTTGAACGTCCATATCGCCCCTGAAACGCTGTGGAAATCCCTAGGGAAAGAGATCATCTCGCGGGAAGCAAGGCAGTGGATATGGATGACCTTGCATGATGCATATATGGTCGGGACGCACTGGCTGCGCCCGAACATGTCGGATGAACTAAAGGAACAAGCGACATGTAAAATCTGCGGGCAAACCAAAACAATGGAGCACATACTGTTTACCTGCACGGCCCAAGGACGTGAAACGGTCTGGTCGCTGTTGAGGCATGCCTGGACTGCATCTGGGGGAACGGTGCGGGACCCGTCCTGGGGGACGGTACTCGGTGCGGCATGTACTGGCAGAAACATAGGTGGGCAACGAGGCACGACCGCTGAAGAAAACAGATGGGCGATACTCGCCATCAAGTCGGCACGGTTGATCTGGAAACTCCGCTGCAAACGAGTAATAGCAAATGACGGGGCTGAATTCACCAAGCGTGAAGTACACAACCGATGGCATGCGGAAATTAACCGGCGACTCACTCTAGATAGGCGGGTCGCAGCTCTGCTGCTGGGGAAGAAACGGAAACGACGCATACAACTGGTGGAAAAGATCTGGTCCCCTCTACTGGAAGACGAGAAAAGCCTGCCCCCGAGATGGGTAATGGATAGCGGGGTTTTAGTGGGTATTAAGAGAGGGGGAGGATGAGGACGCTTAGGGCGCTCTCAGATGAATCTCCTGATGACCTTAGAGTCCCACACTCAGTGCGTAAAAGCATTTCCTCGCGGTACGGTGATAGTGCACTGCCTGCACTCGGACTCTCACTACTTGGTGATTGCTGGGGTTTCTTGTTTCTCCCTGGAAGTCACCTAGCGCGCCCGTGACCTCACCACACACTCCGACGAGCTCACTGAGGAAACGGGCTCAAGACGCGCTCCACCAAAAATTAAAAAAATTAAAAGCACTGTCGCGTGACCCGCCCGCGCACGCATTCTTCAACCGGCGCGCATGTTGTCGTCATAGCCGCCCGCGGGGGTCCAGGCACGCGGTCTCTGTAGGGTTGCGTGCCATTGTCCTGGCCTTAGAAAAGGCCAGCCAAACCTTTGTCGCGCTCTTTTGCCTCCCGCTTTTCACCCCTCATCACTCTTGCTTGCAACCCCAGCCACTTACTAGTCCTCCAAATGCCTGCTCCTGTGTTAGGACCGTGCGCCGGGGAGTACCGTCGGACTTTGGAGTACGTCAAGATCGGATGTCGGAGTTAGTACGGTAGTTAACGATGCACAAGGGGAGACTTTGGCAAAGGTATTACCAACGCCCTCGACCGTAACACCAAGTGTCTCCTATTTACGAGAGTTGGGGGGAATAGCGGGGAAATGTAGAGGATGAGGAAGAGTAAAGCCAGAGTATTGTCAAGTCCGATGGAACCAGAGGTCAGGTTCGGACATCGGACAAGCGGAGGTGAGGACGACCAATATGATCGGAGTTGGAAAGTTCAAGTGGGAATTTGGATAAGACAAGAAGGACGAGAATAACGAGATTTCCGAACTGAGGTATGTAGTACATCCAGGTAGGTAATATATACTAAGTTCCTTATTGTTCTACAAGACAATAGCGGAGTTCGGAATTGTACCGGAAATGAGTGGAGTTGGAAATAAGTAAAGAAACACAATAAGACTAATGTTCTGGCACCGGGCCGGAGACATAACCGGAAGGGTCTGTGATAACTTTATTGTAAGTGCAGAGTAACGATCGGAGTACGTACGGGGTTGACGGGGTAGATCGGAGTAGGTCGGAGTTGGCATGGATGTAACAGAGGCCATCAAGCACGTCTTTCGCTATTTGCTCGGCACGAAGACCCTCTCGCTTGTGTATGGAGGAGACCGGCGTGGACTCGAGGGGTACGTTGACGCAGATGGTGCATCGTAGGAGCACATGCGTGCTATTACTGGGTATGTTTTTCTTGTCGATGGTGGTGCCATCTCTTGGTCATCGAAGAAGCAAGAGCTCGTAACGCTCTCGACGGCCAAGTCCGAGTACGTCGCCGCAACCCACACTGCGAAGGAGGCGATTTGGCTTCGCCGCCTCATCGGCGAAGTCTTCCGCCCACTCTCCGAACCAACCACCCTCCATAGCGACAGCCAATTGGCCATTGCTCTCACCGTCGACGGCTCGTATCATGCCCGCACGAAGCACATTGATATACATTATCATTTCATTCGCTATTCTATCGACACTGGCTCAATTCAACTCCTCTACTGCCCCACTGCCGACATGACCGCAGACGTACTCACAAAGGCCCTCCCGAGGGTCAAGGTCAAGCACTTTGCGACTGCGCTCGGGCTTGCGTCGGCTTGAGGGGGAGTGTTGACGTTTCAACCCGCCACGCCCTCGCGCGGTGCCCAGTGGCGCGAGCGCGTGCCTGTCTCGTGCCCTGTCTCTGAACATTTACAACTGTCTCGTTAGGTTACAGTTATTGCCTGCCCGTCTCTGATGCATGTACCAGACCCGACTGGTCCTTTATTTGTTTTCTCTTTGTACATATACTCGACGCCTCCCTATCCGCTCACCTCAGTCCCGCGTAACCCGCGTCTGACTGAGGTGAGTCGCCCCGTTTACTTATCGTTCACTTACTTGTTACCTACCTACATTCGTGTCCTTAGATTCGCGCTCATAGGTATTCAATACATCTTTAGTCCCGCGTAACCCGCGTCTGACTGAGATTTGCACTCATAGAAAGGGCACAAGCAATGTCCGTCACTAGGAGATGTTGGAGCATACAATCTGAGCGTCGTTGGATGCAACCAGTCCTGTGCACCTACTGATATGTTTCTGATTCTGTAGTTATGTATCAGCCTCATGCCTGCCATGCGGATGAGTTCCGCGTGGTCAGGATTACTTATGATTTCTGGATTAGGCATTCTGTTACTTTAGCGCCCAATCGCTCGCCCTCCTCCCACTCACTTATACTCGATGTCTCGCAATCGTGCTGCCCTCAGTCTTGCTCTCACTCGAGCGTGCCGTACTGAGGGTAAGCCGATCCCATTCCCCACCCGTTCATGTTCGCCTTACTGACTGTAATGTATGTAGACCCGCGTCGCTTACTTACAGGTACAGTGCAATTATCAGTCTTGCTCTCACTCGAGCGTGCCGTACTGAGGACCCGCGTCACTTACTTACAGGTAACCGACGCCCACGCACACGCTCTCGCTCATAGGTTATGAGCCCTGCGCGAAGGCCTTAACTTGCAAGACTCCTCGCGCAGAACCCGATCGCTCTCGTCTCCTTACCCGCTCTCTCCTTTACCATGTCTACCTCATCCTCCCCATCTCTCGGCGACTTTATCAATGGTGTCGAGAAGCTCGACTCGAAAGGGAAGAACTGGATTGTTTTCGAGCAACAGTTCACCGTTGCTGCCCGCCAAAAGGAGGTCTGGGACCACTTCACCGGCAAGTCCCCCCATCCCACGGTTGTCGAACCCGCTGCGACTGCTACGACCATGGAGCCATCTGCCGGGTCTGCTGACATGGAAACGAAGCCTCCCGACATCGACGAAACTGCCATCGCAGCCTGGGAAAAGAAGGAGAACCTCGCACTCTATCTGCTCATGCTCAAGATCGTGCCGGTCACCTACGCAAAGCACAAACGCAAAGGGACCGTGGCCAACATCTGGACCGCGATCGTCGCCGAGTTCTCGAGCAAGTCACTCCTCACCCGATCGAACCTCTGCCGCGATTTCTTGAACTTGAAGTACACACCAGGCGCTGACCTGCACACCGAGTTTAACCGCCTTCGCATCGCATATGAGAACCTTCTCACTTACGACATTAAGGTTCCCGACACTGAGTACGCATCAGTTGTTATCAATTTCCTCCCCGCCGACCTTTCCTCATTCATCTCGCAAATCTCCGCCCAGATCAAGCTTTAACAGCACATCAGTGCGATCATCTCGCAGACGTCTCCCATCACGGACGACAACAATAAGGCCATCATTGACCCTGAACTGATGATGGAGATTGTGCTTGAGGAGTGGGACCGCCGCGAGCTCGAACGCAAGGGGAAGGGCAAGGGGAAGGACGCCGGCATCGCAGCCAGCGTTGTCTCAACCGAGAAGCCGAAAGGCGGCAAGAACAACGGCCGCGGTCCGCGCAAGCCCGTTGGTGTCTGCTGGACGTGCGGCAGTAAAGGACACAAGGAGGCCGACTGCCCGAGCCCGAAGACTGACAAGGGCAAGGGCAAGGAGACACAGCGTCGGGAGAACTCACGGACCCCGAACGCCACACCCAAGCCTGCGCCAGCCCCTGCCGCTGGTGCTGCCAATGTCGCGACGACTGCACGCATTGAAGAGATTGGGCGCATCGACGGTGCTTGGTCTGTGATCCCGTCTGTCTACTTGCAGCCGCAAGTCAAGACTGACACCGAGTCTTTGTACTCGGACAACGATGCTTGGTCTGCCACTGGAGGGTCTGCATACACAGAGCTCACGGAGTCTATGGTCTACGTTGACAGCATGCCCTCGCTTCAGACCGTTACTCCGACGGCATCCATCGCCTCATCTAGCCACTCGCCACGCCAAGATGATCTCGACTCAGAGTCTAGTTTGGACTCCAATGGAGCTGACACTCCCGCACCGGAACATCTGCTGTATCCGGAGCGCATGAGGAATGTGCTCGACTGGGTCAGCAACACCATCAGGCAAGATAGCAAGGGTGACTACCCTGCTACACTGAGCGCTGCTGCGCACACGCTCAATGCCGCTTCTGCTGTGGCTGATGGACCCGTCAACCTGTATGACTTGGGGGCGACACACCACATGTCCCCGTTCCGCAAACACTTTGAGACGTTCACGGAGACCCCCGCGCGGTTGCTCAATGCCGCAAACCAACAACAATTCCACGCCACGGGCATCGGGAGCATGGTGATACCTGTCCCAAACGCACCGTCCGAGGACACTCGCATTCGCCTGCAAGATGTCCTCTACACCCCCGCTCTCGGCTTCAACCTCGTCTTGGTCGGCCGTATCAATGACGCAGGCTACGCCGCCACCTTTGCTGACAGTCAGTGCACCATTTTGGACGCAAATGGATTGACCGTCGGGCGCATCCCAAAAACTCGCAGACTTTACATAGTCATGCGGGATAATGATGCCCCTGCCGCTCATGCCGCGGCTGCCAAGGTCGACAAGCTCACACCGATGCAAGCCCATCGCCGATTTGGCCATGTCGCCATCCGCTCGATCCCGGAGCTCATCTCCCGTCGCTTCATTACCGGAGTCGAACTGCTACCACCCAAGCCGGGCGAAGACACCGAGTGCGAAGCATGCATCCGTGCGAAATCCACGCGCAAGCCCGTGCCTACGGAACGCAAAGGCGGACGTGCCACGGAACTTGGTGAAGAGATTCACTCGGACCTCTGGGGCCCTGCTCGAGTCTTGACACTGGGAGGCCGTCAGTACTACGTCACATTCACCGACAACTTCACCCGCTTCACCACCGCTTACCTCTTGCGCCAGAAAAGCGAAACCTTCGAATCTTTCTGTGCATTTGAGGCCTGGCTTGACAAGCATTATCGTGTTGGCATTCGCTTCCTCAACATGGACCGAGGCGGTGAGTACCTCAGCGACGAGTTCAAGACACACCTTGAGCAGCACAGTATCGAATACAAGCTCTCCATGCACGACACACATGAAGAAGCTGGCGTCTCCGAGCGCCTCAACCGTACCCTCATGGAGAAGGTCCGTGCTCTGCTGATCTCGTCGGACCTTCCGCGTTTTCTCTGGGGGGAAGCGCTCATGCACGCTGTCTGGCTGAAGAACCGTACCGCGACGAAGGCTCTCAATGGCCGTACTCCATTTGAAGCTGCGACCGGCTCTGCTCCGAACCTCAGAAATGTTCCCGAGTGGGAGGCGAAGATCTGGGTTCACGACACGGCTGACGGCAAGGTCAGTGACCGAGCCAAGGCAGGGTGCTGGGTTGGTTTTGACACCCAGAGCAAAGGCCAACGGATCTATTGGCCGGAGTAGCGCATTTTGGTGGAGCGTAACATGCACTTCACCAAGCCTGACTGCCCATCTTCGAGTTCGACGACGCTGCCGAGCTTGAGGGGGAGGATGAGCGTGAAGTCAAGTCGACTACGCTGTCCGAACCTGCCGCAGACGAGCCCGCAAACTCAGACGTGGATGCTGACACCTCCAACGTACCTGTGCAGCCTGCCGATCCGCTGCCGCTACCTCATGTGCCCGTGCCTGCGCCGTCTCGCCCGACACGCGTCCGCAACCCCTCGGCAAAAGTCAAGGCCATCCTAGTGGGTCATGGTGTTGACAAGAAGCTCCCAAAGGGCATGGTCGTTCAAGACAACGCTCCAAATGAGCCACCGGTGCCTGAGCTCGTAGAGGAGATCGACGGCTTCGCTATGGCTGCGCAGATGGCGGACGTTGAAGGACTCGACCCCCGCTCGCTTGAGGAGGCAAAGCAGCGACCGGAGTGGCCGCGCTGGGAGGAGGCAATGCGGGAGGAGATGAATGCGCTCGAAGTGCATGGTACTTGGTGTCTTGAGAAGCCGCCACCTGACACTAACATTGTCAGCTGTCGCTGGGTATTCCACGCGAAGAAGGACGCCTCGGGCAATGTTTACAGGTACCGCGCACGCCTGGTCACTCGTGGTTTCTCACAGATTCCCGGTGTCGACTTCTTTGACACCTATGCCCCCGTTGCAAAGACTGCTTCGATCCGGACCGCGCTCGCTTTCGCTGCTCGCCACGACTTTGAAGTCCACCAGCTCAACGTCAAGAGCACCTATCTCAACGGTGAATTCGAAGAGAACGAAGTCATCTGGATGGTGACGCCACCTGGAACAGAGCTCACCAAGGACAAGACACTCGCTTTGCGCCTTCTTCGACCGCTGTACGGCTTACGGCAGAGCGCGCGGCACTGGCACAAGAAGCTCCTTCGCGTGTTGCAAGCGAAGCTCTCAATGTCGCAGTGCGACGTCGATCAGGCTGTTTTCTTCCGTGTCGCTGGCACTGACCTCATCGTCATTGTAGTACACGTCGATGACCTCACCGTGGTCGCTTCGAGCACCGTCCTCATCGTTGAGGTCAAGGCAAAACTTTGCGAAGTCTTTGAGATCTCCGACGAAGGCGAGATCCACTGGATCCTCGGTTTTTCGGTCACTCGCGACCGTGCAAACCGCCATCTTTTGCTCTCGCAGGCGTCTTACATTGAGTCTATCATCCGCCGCTTTGGACTCGAAGATGCAAAGCCTGTCTCGACGCCAATGGATCCACACGCTACCCTCAATGCCGCCCAATCTCTGAGCACCACCGCCGACATTGCTGCGATGCGTGACATGCCGTACCGCGAGGCGGTCGGTTCACTCATGTACGCGTCTCTTGGGACGCGTCCGGACATCACGTACGCCATCGGCATCCTCTCGCGTTTCTCTGACAACCCTGGGCGCGCTCACTGGGAGGCCGTTCGCCGCGTTTTTCGGTACCTCTCGGGCATGAAGCACTTGAAGCTCACGTACGGTGCAACCACCCTTGACCTCGTCGGCTACATGGACGCCGACGGCTCGATGCACGAGGACCGCAAGGCGAGCTCGGGCTACGCTTTTCTCATTGACGGCGGGGCCGTTTTGTGGAGCTCGAAGTGCCAAGAGCTGATTTTGCTCTCAACGACCGAGTCGGAGTATGTCGCTCTGACGCATGCATCCAAGGAGGTGTTGTGGCTGCACTCGCTCATCGGGCAAGTCTTCACACCGTTTGATGTCTCAGTTCCCCTCCACTCCGACAACCAGTCTGCCATCGCCCTCGCTCGTGACCACCAGTATCATGCCCGTACCAAACACATCGATATTCGCTTTCATTTCATTCGTTGGGTCATCGACGAGAAGAAGATCCATCTTGTCTATTGTCCAACAGAGGACATGGTCGCCGACACGCTCACCAAGGCTCTCCCTTCGCCGAAAGTGAAGCACTTTGCCGCCGCCCTTGGTCTGCTCTAGGATTGAGGGGGAGTGTTGGAGCATACAATCTGAGCGTCGTTGGATGCAACCAGTCCTGTGCACCTACTGATATGTTTCTGATTCTGTAGTTATGTATCAGCCTCATGCCTGCCATGCGGACGAGTTCCGCGCGGTCAGAATTACTTATGATTTCTGGATTAGGCATTTTGTTACTTTAGCGCCCAATCGCTCGCCCTCCTCCCACTCACTTATACTCGATGTCTCGCAATCATGCTGCCCTCAGTCTTGCTCTCACTCGAGCGTGCCGTACTGAGGACCCGTGTCACTTACTTACAGGTAACCGACGCCCACGCACATGCTCTCGCTCATAGGAGACTGAGATTAAAGCTCCGCCGATGAACTGTACAGGACGTCCAACAGCTGTGCGAAGTGTCGGTACAATCGAGCGCGCAAGTTGTGAGTGAATGGCCATAGGTCGCAAAGCAGGCAAGGATTGTGCAGGTTGCAAGATGATTGCAAGACGATGACAAGCGCATTGCAATCTTGTTCCAAGCAGATGTAATGATCCGGGCATTTACCATCAAGGCCGAGATTACGATGACTTTACAAAGTGTTATAAGACCTTGTAATGATGGGAATTATTATTACTCTAACAACTTCGACGCCGTTTTTGTGATGTGATAGATGCCTTCAATCTGACCAAGAACAGCTTCTATGGCAGTTGCCTTTCACAGATGTCAGTGCTCCCACAGTATACCCATCTCCCTACGCTGTTCAGATGCTCTGGCTTGAGTGTATGTTGCCTACATGGCTCGAATACCACATTGGTGTGGCGCAAGCAACTCGATCACGCTCATTCTTCGATCACGTTCATCTCATTTGGATCTCATATCTCGCCCGGATGAGATTGTAGCATGTAGATTACAGCAAGTGCTCAAGGGGATCTATTAGACACTGACACACCTCTTTTGGCGCCCACCCCCACTGTTAGCACCTTGCACAGTGTAGACCCCCTGAGCTAGCGTCGCCGCTGGTCGCAGTGGACTTTGCTGGACGCGTATGCACGGAGGAGTTCGTGCCGCTACATGCGGAAGCGCGCCCAAGCGCGCGCGTGATAGATGAATACAGGGAGAGGCTCACCTGGCACATGGAGCACCCCAAGAAGGACTCGGAGGAGCTCCCCACGTGGGTAGAGCAGACACTCATGCCGCGACTGGACAACGCAATGTCAGACCGGCGCGCAGTGGTGATATTCTGTAACGGGTCCCTGTACCCTAAGCCGCGGTGCCGGACCGGCGCAGCATTTCGTGCATACCGCAGCGGATGGCTCTTAGTCAAACGTGGAGTCGCCAGCGGGCGAGGTACTTCCTACGACGCAGAAATGATCGCAGGAGGGATGGGGTTAGCATTCGCATCCAAACAGAACTGCGAGACCATACATATCGTAGCCGATAACGAGTCGGCACTGAAGACGCTGCTTGATCCAGGCATGCACAGGCAACAGCTCGTCTTGGTTGTGGCATGCCAGAACGCACGTGAATGGCTCGCGAAGGACGTGCGGTGCCGCATTGTATTCCACTGGTGTCCATCCCACGAGGGGGTGGAGTGGAATGAATTAGTGGACGAGGACGCTAAACAAGCGGCGGACTTACCGTTGGTGCGCGACGAGTGCTCCCGGGCACACGCGCAGCACCTCCTGGCAGTGCAACTCAAGGCGGACTGGCAGAAGGAGTACCGTCAGTCACGCGCATATGTTAGTGTACGCTGTGCGGCACGGCTCCGGGGTCCCTCACGTGGGCTAAGCGCCCGTATATATACTACCCAACTTAGCTTAGATCGTACCTCAGTTGGTTCCGCAATACCGCTGAGGTATGCCCCCCCCGTTCCTTCATCTCTCACACTAGAAACATCCTAACATGTACTCTTAGTCTAGGCTGACAGAGTACAGGTGAAATACAGTTGGTTCCGCAATACCGCTGAGTCTAGGCTGACAGAGTACAGCATTTAACAGGTTATGAGCCGTTGCGCCGTTTGATCCCCCTTGATCAACGCCTCCGCCGCCCTAGACTTCGGAACCCCGCCCCAGTACCCCCTGGTGCCTTTTCCCCGCGTTCTTAATGTTTTTCCCGGCTTTGCGACACTGCGTTTTCGCTCGTCGTCGTCGCCTCGTCGTCTCTCTCTCTTTTCCCCAGTCACATAACCAACCTCGCCTTCACATTCTCAACATCCTCTCCCTCCGATGGCACCCAAGATCGAGCGCGTTCGTACCGCTTCCGGTCGTTTCGACGATATCACCCCGGGCTTCTCCCCGGTGTCCCCGGCGATCACCCCGGAGCCTTTCTCCTCGATCGCTGTCTCGGCTTCTTCCGCTACAGTGACGTCGTCCTGCGCACCGATCGACTGCGACCCGATCACTCAGATCTCGATCCCTTCGTCCTCCCGTGCTAAGTTCTCCGCCGAGGACTTACTGGATCTCAACCTGGGCAACTTTCGCCAGTGGGAGTTCTTGATCCGGGATGTTCTCGCTCTCTGCGGTGGTCTCGAAGAGTACCTCGACCCCTCGTACACCTGCCCGGTCGGTTCTCCTTGTACGTCTGATGCACGCCACTGGAACCTCAATGATCGCCACGTTTGCACTTTCCTCCGTCTCCAGTGTTCGCGCCATGAGCTTGCCCACATCAATTCTCATCCCAACCCCCCGCAGACGGCCGCATCCATGTGGGAGTTCTTAGTCGCTCGTCACCTCCGCCGCGGCGCCCACACTCAGGTCTTCCTCTTGCATGACCTTCTCCAACTCCAGATGGACTGCGGTCCCCTTCTTGTTGTTCAAGCTCAGAAAGCCATCGCGCTCTGCCAGGAGATCATTGAGATGGGAACTCTCGACGCCGAGGCCCTCGCCAAGGTTACCCTACTCAACATGCTGCGCGAGCATTTCCCCCAGATCCAGAGTAACCTCGCCGATGCCATTTCTCGCTCTACCGAAGCCGCTCCGTTCACTGTCGTCGATATTGTCAAACGCCTCGAGGTCGAACGCGTCCTCATCATCTCCCGTTCGCACTCTGGCATGCCGGCCGATTCTGCCCTTTCCGCTCAGGCTTCCGTATCTCGTCGTGATCTCATCTGCAGCAACTGCAAGCGTAAAGGCCACCCGGTCGCGGACTGTTTCCAGCGCGGCGGGGCCATGGAGCACCGTAAGCAGGAAATGCAGGACAAAATCGCCACGCGTCGCAAGCCGAACCCTCAGGGCACGAAGCCTTGCGCATACGTGGCCGACACCGCTCCTGTTACCGCGCCTGCCTCGGGTGTTGTGGAGGTCGCCAATGCTGCTTACTACGACCCCTCCCCCTCGCTCTTGACCGATGCCGTCGACGCCAAATGGCTCGCGTCCACGAACGCTCACGGCGACTGCTCATACGAAGCTTTCTTGGCCCTTGCCGGTCCTCTCTCCGCGCGCGTCGACTGGGACTCGGCTCTTGTCTCCGCTACAGCCGACCCCGAGCCTTTCTTGTTCGACTCTGGTGCTACCACGCACATCTCGCCTCTTTGCTCTGATTTTGAAACTCTCGGTCCCATCCCTCCTCGCAGTATTCGCGGCGTCAATGGAAGCATTGTCTACGCCGTCGGCCTTGGCCGTATCAAACTCTCGGTCAGTCGCGGCAAAGTCATCACTCTGGACAACGCTCTGTTCGTGCCCGAAGCTACTGTTCGCCTGATCTCCGTGCGGGCTCTCTGTGATGGCCCCCATTCCTATCGGGTCACCTTCTCCGCTCGCGACGTCTCCATCTTCGATCGCAGCGGTGCTAAGTTCTTCACTGGTGACCGCGTTGGTCGCGGGCTCTACGCACTCTCTGGGACACCTCCTGCGATCGCTTCTGCTCTTGTGGCTTCCTCAGCCCCCACTCTCGAGACTTGGCATCGTCGTCTTGGTCATGCAAACTACCGTTCTACCCTAGCCGTGGTCGCCCGCGTTCGCGCCTCCGGTACGCACGTCAATTCCTCCTCCCCTCCTCCAAAATGTGACTCCTGCATTCTGGGCAAGCAGACACGTACTCCGGTACCAAAAGTCAGGGAGGGAGTGAGAAGTGATGAGCGCGGCGCGACATTCTTTGTCGATGCTGCCGGTGATCAGTGTACCGTCTCCGCTAGTGGCAACATAGCTCCCCTCGATATCATAGATGACTGCACTTCGTATGGATGGTCTTTCCCCGTACCCTCGCGTGCTCACTGCGCGCCAAAACTTCGCGACTTTCTCATTGCCCGTCGCGCCGAAGGCTGTCCTGTCCGCCGCATCGTTATGGACCGCGGCGAGTGCCTCACCACGGACATCAAGGCCGTCTGCGCGCAACTCGGCGTCGCCTGCGAGACCACCATGTCCTACACCTCCGCGCAAAACGGCAAGGTTGAGTGTGTTCATCGCACCTATATGGGCAAAGCGCGCGCTATGCGCATTTCTGCTAAGGTACCCGAGTCTCGGTGGGATGAGTTCTACGTCACCGCTTGCTATCTTACGAATTGCACCCCTTCCTCCTCCCTCCCTTCCGGCGTTACCCCTTATGAAGCTTGGTTTGGTAAACCCCCCTCCCCATCCCATCTCTGCGAAATTGGCTGTCGTGCTTTCGTTCTCATTAATACTCACAACCCTAAACTCCGCGCTCGTTCTTTCGAATGTGTTCTTGTCGGTTACGGTCTCTCTTCTAAAACTTATCGTTGTTACCATCCTCCCTCTCATCGCGTTCTCAAATCCTACCACGTTTCTTTCATTGAATCTCACGAGTCTCCTCGCGCTCCTTCCTCTCCTGCTCCCATGATCTCCCCTCCTCGTTCTCCCGTTTCCCCTTCCTCTTGGTCTACGGACCCTCCCTTTGTTCCCACCGTTCCCCATTCGTGTCCGCCTCCTCCCCCTTCTCTTCTTCCTCCATCCGTGTTACCCCCTTCCATTGCTCCTCTCGATCCCGCGTCTGTTCCCACCGATCTCCCCGCATCAATTGCCCCCGTGACTGCGTCTCTCGGTGCTCACGTGACCGTTCCTCCGCGTACGTCTGGCCGTGCTGTTCGTCCCACTGAACACGCTGCTGCCCTCGCAGGTCTTCCGTTCGTCACCTCCCTGCAACACGCTGTTGACTCAAATCGCGGCTCCGGCTCCGCTCCCACCCGCCGCGGTCTTTTGCCGTACCAATTGGAAATGGAGACCGCACTCTATTCCGACGTCGACATCGTTCTCGCCGCGACCATCCAAATCGACGGCGACTACGCGGGTGATCCAACCTCGCTCCGCGAAGCTATGGCCAGCCCGTACGCCGCCCAATGGTCCGCTGCGCTCCAGGAGGAGTTTTCGTCTATCCGCGAAATGGGTGTTTACTCCCTTGTTCCTCGCTCCGACGTCCCCTCTGGCCGTCGCATCATGCATGGCAAACCCGTCTGGCGCCTCAAACGCGACGAGAACGGTGACCCGGTTCGTTTTAAAGCACGCTGGGTCATTCGCGGCTTTGAAGCCGTTTACGGCCAGGACTACACTCGTACCACTTCACCAACTATGCGCATGGAATCCTTTCGCTTACTTCTGCATCTCGCTGCTTCGCTTGACTGGGAACTCCTTCAGGTGGATGTCAAAACTGCATTCCTCTACGGTCTTCTGCCGGACGACGAAGTATGCTACATGGAGCAGCCTAAGGGCTTCGAGGACTCCGCTCACCCTGATCACGTCTGGAAACTGCGCAAGGGGCTTTACGGAATGCCTCAAGGCGGTCGCACCTGGAATCGAACGATGCACGAGCACCTCACCTCCGTCGGCTTCACTCGTCTGGATGAAGAGTACTGCTTATACATGCGTACATCCTCCGAAGGTACCGTTGTAACCGGTGTTCACGTCGATGACTTCTTGGCCATCGCTAGCTCTACAGCCGCCGGCGACCGCTTCAAAGCTGATCTCCGTTGCGCGTGGTCCATCTCTGACCTCGGTGAGGCCCGCTTTTGTATTGGGATCTCCATTGCTCGCGACCGCTCTACCCGCACCATTGGCATCTCTCAGACTGCATCAGGAAACGCGAATATCTCCAGCCGGCCCGTGAGGCACCGGACGGAGCCGATGGAGCCGCGGAGATCTGGCTCCGTGCATCTCCGGATGGAAATGCCGGTCTCCATCCAGCGTGCGTCGGAGACCAGCCGGGCTCGCGAGATTGACCTAGCTCATGCGGGTTTTTGGTATTTGGGTGCGGTACGGCCCCCGCGAGCTGGCGCATGTGCACCGACAACGTTGGAGCCAACAGTGGAGTCCGGACAAACCATCGAGGGAGGCCCACGGAGATGCACCCTCCGGATGGAGACAACATCTCCCTTTGGGTCCTGCCGGAGCGCCCGGAAACCTATATCCGTACGGAAATTTCCCACTTTCCTGATGTGCCCTAATCGACCGTATCATCGAGCAGTTTGGCATGTCCGACGCCTTCCCCGTCGCGATGCCGATGGAGTTTGGTAAGAAGCTTTTGTGCTCGCAAGCCCCATCCACCGACGACGAAAAGCGCGAGGCCTTGGCTTGGCCATACCGCGCTCTTGTCGGCAGCCTCAACTACGTCGCGGTCGGCTTGCGCCCGGACCTCTCGTTTGCCGTCCAACAGCTCTCGCAGTTTCTGGACTGCTACGGTCAAGCTCACTGGGACGCTGCCAAGCGCATTGTTCGCTATCTGAAAGGGACTCGCGCTCTTTCTCTCTCTCTCGGTGGCGACCACGCCGCATACCTCCTTGGCTACTCCGACTCTGACTGGGCCGGCTGCGTCGACACTCATCGGTCTACTGCCGGGTATTGCTTTTCGCTTGGTTCTGGCATGATCTCCTGGTGCTCGCGCAAACAACCCTCCCCCGCCGATTCATCTACGGAAGCCGAATATATCGCCGCCGCTGAAGCTGCAAAAGAATGTATTTGGCTTCGTCGCGTCCTCACCGCTATCAGCTACGCTCCCTCTACCGCATCTCCCTTGCTTGTCGACAACCGCAGTGCGATCACGCTTTCCGGCGATCCGTCGTTTCACGCCCGCACCAAACATATCGAGATCAAGTACCACATCCTGCGCCACTACACCAATACCGACCAGATCTGTGTCCTCTGGGTTCCCACATCGGACAACATTTCTGATATCTTCACCAAGGCCCTTGCTGGTCCTCAATTCTCCGTCCTCCGTCGTTACCTCGGTCTTTCGTGATTCCATGCGAGGAGGAGTTTCTTTGTTTCGTTCTTTGTCTGTCGTGTTCTTCGTTTTCATTTCCAGTTACATTATCATTCACGTTCCTCTCATTCTCTCATCCACTTCCATATCCCTCTACACAGTTCCGCCGTGCTCGCGTCGAGGAGGAGTGTTAGTGTACGCTGTGCGGCACGGCTCCGGGGTCCCTCACGTGGGCTAAGCGCCCGTATATATACTACCCAACTTAGCTTAGATCGTACCTCAGTCAGGCTCCTACCCACCGCCGCACTCGAGTTGAGGGGGACTAATTCGCCGGGGGGATGGGGGTATAGGCTAAGTCCAGAAGCGCCAGAAATTGTATATTAGCGCGGTGCAATCATGTGACTCAGGCCTTTAGGATTCCCTCTCAACTCTCCTGGACGGCTGGCTCCAAATATTTACAAATAACGGAGCGCGGTGAGCAGACGCGCGTTGTCGTCCCCGTTTGGAAGTATGCTCCTGCGTCGGCGCTTGTATTTCTCTCATTATACTGCGTTGTCCGAATCGGGTGATGGCTCTACTGGACACTCGATTAAGGGGGCTATTAATGAGATGTTCTCTTGCTCGTGAGCGCACCGCCGTCCATCATGGCAAATCGGTTTGATGTGCTGCGCGATATCTCACAATCCCTTCAACGACTAAACATCGGACTATCTGAGCCACTCGTACTTGTTCTGGTTCATGGCGAGTTCAATTTGGGCCAATCATGCTCAATCTCTGCAACAATGCTTCAAGTATAATGTCATGCTTGTATTATAACACCTTGACAGGCCCTTCTACTTGCACATGGGCGTACCAGGCCGTCTGCACACAGATCTGTCAGTCAATCAGTCAACTATCTGATGTTGATCATGGCATCCAAAATGTGAGTGTTTTTCCCAACCCAGTTCCAGAAATGCAGACGATGTCTTTGTCGCCCCGAAGCTGCGCCAGCATACTTTGGCATTGCCAGAGACACGGCCTTTGCCCAACGTGGCTGATAGTCTGTCGCCTGATCTCGTCTATGGTAGGAAGCAGAGGATCGAGTGTGGCATCCGCATGAGAAGTCATGCGAGTTTCTTTGAATCTGTTCGGTCGTCGGTATGTAGTATTACTAGGCATGGCTAGGGCTCAATGATATTTATATTGGTATAATGAGAGAAATACAAGCGCCGACGCAGGAGCATACTTCCAAACGGGGACGACAACGCGCGTCTGCTCACCGCGCTCCGTTATTTGTAAATATTTGGAGCCAGCCGTCCAGGAGAGTTGAGAGGGAATCCTAAAGGCCTGAGTCACATGATTGCACCGCGCTAATATACAATGTCTGGCGCTTCTGGACTTAGCCTATACCCCCATCCCCCCGGCGAATTAGTCCCCCTCAACTCGAGTGCGGCGGTGGGTAGGAGCCTGACCTCAGTTGGTTCCGCAATACCGCTGAGGTATGCCCCCCCCGTTCCTTCATCTCTCACACTAGAAACATCCTAACATGTACTCTTAGTCTAGGCTGACAGAGTACAGGTGAAATACAGTTGGTTCCGCAATACCGCTGAGTCTAGGCTGACAGAGTACAGCATTTAACAGCATACGCAGGGCACAACTTCCTGCGTCTAAAAGTATTCGACGCACCAAACCATGTGAACAGTCCGGCGCTACAGGCGTGTGGGCACTCCAAGACGGCCATGGCGCGTTTCTGCCGCGCCGTGTTGGACCACGCACCGCTGGGCTCGTTTCGACAGCGGTTCTTCAAAGGCGAACCCACCGAGTGCCCCGAATGCGGGGTACTCCAGGATCGCGCACATGTCTTTCTGAAGTGCAAGCGCTACCGCAGGTGGTGGGAGCCCCGAGGCGAGTTCGAGTTCCTTATGCGAGCGAGCGCATATCGAGACCTCAATGGTTTCTTGACTGCGAATGAGAGCGCGTTCACCTTCGGGGACGCGCCGAGCTGAATGTGACAAGGGATACCGACCCGATTTGTGGATACGAGCTGGAGACGGCTTGCGTTGCGACTGCGACCCAGACATGGCGAGCACGGAGCCCTTAGATGTCGGCAACATAGGCTGAGATCACTCGCCAACCAAGTGTAACCGTAGTGTAGACGTGCCGCACCTGTACTAAGTACGCGCGGGATATAAAAGCTTGATTTAAAAAAATAAAAAAAGACCCCCTGAGCTAAGCAACTTGGACCAGAAGCAAAGACTCGTCCACCCTCCTGAGTTTCATCTATCGCCTGATTTCTGTTTCATGCTGCCCATAGTCTATTCCAGAGCGTACGCGCAGTGAGCAGCATGCTAATAAAGCTGCCAGGTGGGAGATTTCGACGAATGTCCGGATCTGCTGCTGTAGGGGGAACCGTGACTGAGCGGGACTCGGCACTACCCGGGGAGCGCCTATTTGCCCTGCGTAATGCCCAGACTTTTGAGCTGTGGGCTCGACCGAGCTTGGCCGTCTTGAGTTCGTCTTGACCGCCATTCCTCTTGGTCCACCCTCTCAGTCTGTGCTCGCTTTATCCACTTGACAGGCCTCATCCATCTGATATATGGCTCCGACTCTTCATGCTACGAACCGCTATCCCCGCCTCACTTATTCCCTGTTCTCGTTCGCTACACACCAGCTCGGAAAGTACCTGGGATACTCACGACACGACATCTCTCAACACCTGCACACCTTCGTAAAACGAGAGGAGAAACACAATGCCAAATTCATCGTCTTTGCATGCCTCATTCCCGCACTCGTCCTGCTCTCTGGACTCTTCGCCGGTCTCACACTCGGTTACATGAGCTTGGACGAGACCCAGCTCCATGTCCTCAGCATTAGCGGAACCCCGTACGTGTCGCAACCCAGCTTGTCATGCGTGTTAGGTATCTGACGTGTATCTCGCCACGCAGGAAACAGAAGAAGTATGCAGACAAGATCCTGCCCATCCGCAAGAATGGTCACCTTCTGCTCATCTCGCTTTTGCTTGCCAACATGATAGTCAACGAGGCCCTGCCTGTTATCTCTGAGCCAGTCCTTGGCGGAGGTATTGAAAGTGTCGTTGTCAGCACTGTCCTCATCGTCATGTGAGTGGTCCTGTCTGCTCCACGAGCATCAATCTGCTGGAACCAGGTCCGAGCACCATGGCGTTCCACATCCCATGGTCGCATTACCGTTCCGGCGTGCCCAGTGACGCTCGCCACTGCATCAACATGCACATATCCTTGACTGGTGCGAGACGATTTGCAGGGTAAAGCCCCAACACTGGTATAAGCGGGTCCTTCCAAGCCCCTGGTTCGGCCTAGGTCTTGTTAATGCCATTGGGAACGCAGGCTCTGCATTCCCTTCGTTTCCGTCGCTTACCGAAACTCATGACCACTACCCTGCCGTTCTGCCGACCGATATTGACGCCTCCTGCAGCTTCTCAGAGATCATACCCCAGTCGCTTTGCACCCGCTATGGTTTGGCTATCGGCGCTCATATGGCTTGGTTTGTCCGAGTTCTAATTCTAGTAATCGTACGTGCCACCGGCCGTCTGTGCACACTTGGTGGCTTACTTTAGTTGCAGGGCGTTGTATCTTGGCCGGTCGCGAAATTGATGGAAATCACCCTTGGCCCCCACCACGGCATCATGTACCGCCGCGCAGGTACCGTGTCCATAAACACTGGGCCCCCGATAAGTCTGATTGACGTAACACAGAGCTGAAGGAACTCATCGCTTTGCACTCCGCCGCTGGCGAGCTCGGTGGTGATCTGCAGTCAGACACCGTCGCGATCATCGGAGCAACCCTAGACTTGCAAGAAAAGGTCGTGCGCCAGGCCATGACGCCCCTCGAGAAGGTGTTCATGCTTAACATCGACACCAAGCTCGACTACGACATGATGAAGCGCATTGGCGATACCGGACACTCCCGGGTGCCAGTGTACGAGGAAGTTGAGGTGCCCACGGTGGCCAAGATACCAGTCTCGACCAAAGCCAGTCCTCCCAGTGGTTCAGCAACGCCCCTGAAGCCCGCCGTGACCGCGGATGGCGCGCCCCTCCCGGACCGCGTACAGAAGGTGAAGAAGCTTGTCGGAGTGTTGCTCGTGAAGCAGCTTCTCCTGCTCGACCCCAAGGACGCGATCTCGCTCCGGAGCATCACGCTGAACCCGTTACCATGTGTGCCGTTCAATGAGCCGCTGCTGAACATCCTCGACAAGTTCCAAGAAGGCCGCAGCCACATGGCGATCGTCAGCCGATTCAGCGTCGAGAAGGCGAAGAGCGTCCAGCACGAGGTGAAGAAGGGCCTCACACAGCGTCTCAAAGACCGCGTCGGCATGGGTGACAGTTCGGACAGCAGCAGCGACTCCAGCGACGACGAGAGCTCCGGAACCGGCACTGGTACTGGTACCGGCAGCGATCGTGACGCGACGCTAAGAGGCGACGGGACCGAGGGACGTAAGAAGCGCAAAGGTTGGGGTCGTCGCGCGCACAAGAAGCGCAAGTCGAAAGAGGACGCTGCGGAAGAGGGCCAGGCGAAGACTGAAGCTGTCGAGATGGGCAACATGCACAAGGACAGCCCCCGTCTCGGTGCGATGCAGAGTGGACTTGCGAAGGCACTGAGTGCTGGCCGCGAGCAGAGCTTGCCGGATGACGCGGTTCTGGGGCGGGAGCAGGCCAAAGATGTAGGTCCGCTCAGTATATCCGCCAGCCGCAAGTACTTACGCGCATATCACAGTTCGTGCAAAGCATGGACCCCTACGTCCATCCGCTCGGTATCATCACGCTTGAGGATGTCGTCGAAGGTGCGTGGGTTTTCTCTGTAAAGCCTTCGGGGATCATCTCTGACACTCCCCGCAGAAATTATCGGCGAAGAGATCTACGATGAATTTGACCCCGAAGGCCAAGGTCACCTCGGACCGTTCCTCTCGCCCGACGCGAAACGCATTCTCACCCGCCGCCGCGTCGTCGGCCGCCCAGACGCTTCCCCTGCCACGCGTCCCGATGCCCCCACCAACATGCTTTCCGCAGAGTCCATCCCGGCCCACCGCGGTGCCCATACAGTGCCGCCATCTCCAAATATACAAGGCACCACGCTTGTCGGCTCACCCCCAGCGCTCTCTCCGACTGCCGTTGGGGAGGTGCCCGGACGTAGACGCAGTGGGGCGAGCGGTGTGAGCAAACACATCGGGAAGGTGTTCGGCGGCGTGCGTCGGGCGAACACGTTCCCTGAGCCGTCCGCCGAACTAGAACCTTCTCTTGCGCCGGCAGAAGGAGAGCAGAGTGAAACGCGACCCGACGAGAAGAAAGACGCGCCCGACAAGCCCGACGAGGCGCTGGAGGATACCAAAGAGTGATTCCGGGAGTAGTGCTCGCGGTGGTGATGTCATGATGATGGTGGTGACGACGACTGCAATGACGCTTTCTTTGCTTTGTTATAGAATTACGTATGTGGTACTTCGTGCATGCGTGATGATCGTTTAATCGTGATTGTACAAAGTCGTTGTACGATAATATCCCCCTACTGGATCGTAGGATGATGCTTGTTAGAAACGCGGGTTTGATGATTCGATGCAACGTGGCGCCATTAATATTGTCCACATGAGGGTAAACATCTAGTAGCGCTGTAAACTGCTATGGTCCTGGACACCAGGACGTAGCCATTGCAAGTATTCGCTTCGGGACCACGTTGTGTCGCTCCGCTGCGAGGTCGCCGCAAGACCATTTCAATGCTGGTGATGTGCGGCATGTATACCAAACGAAAAACAACTATGATGTATGCCCCATCCCAAGTTCGAGCTTCCTTCCGGGGACATACAGTATGAGCCTCACACAACTAGCGGATGTTCCGCCCCTCCAGAAAACCGTTGTTCATCTCGCCCACGAAGATCTGCCAACGCACTCCATCACCCTGCCCCATCCCTCTCATCCTGCACGCGCTCCAACCACCCACGCCGTATCGAAGTATAATGGACACGCAAGTAGTCCTCGTCGATGGGCGCGGGGAGCACCAAGGCCTCCACGCCGACACCCTGGCACGCGTGCTCAACCCGTTTCAGCGTCCTGACCCGGGCGTGGTACCCCGACCACACCTTCCCGCACACCGCCCTAAGGGGGCCCGTCCCCGGGCGCATCAAGAGGTGCCGTACAGTTGGAAACGTTGCGGCTGGAGGAGGTCGTGCCAAGGCCAGCGGCCCATCCCTGATCGAGGTGAGAAACGTACGGGGCGGGGGCTCCTCCCACACCCGCACCCCCACGGCGGACGCAAGCGCGCCCGCCCAGCCCTCTGCGTCGGCCACGCTCAGGTGCGTCACGCGCGGGGCGGCAGTGGACCAGAACGCGAGCGCGGGGTCATAGCGCCATTTGCCGAACGGGGTGAGGGACAGGCGCGTCAGCGCAGGGAAGAGCGGTGTCTCTGTCAGCCCGTCGGTGGGCAGCACGGCGTTGAAGAGCGCGCGGAAGTCGGCCAGACCGACGAACGTCGCCTCGCGCAAGCGGGGGAAGGGGCCGTGGATGACTGGGAGGGTTAATTCGCCGCCGCAGGTGAAGCCACATTGCACGACTAGGGTGAGGAGGTCCGGCGTGACCAGACGGAATAGTGTTTGTGCAGCACTGATGTACTCGGGGGATGCGGTCGGATCGGGCGCCGGGCGTTCGACAAGACTGCGATACGATGGTTGTACGAAGAGGTGGCCTTCCACAACAGGCTGTGCACTCGAGGTACTGCTTAGGTTATCGTCTGCGACGGGGAGGTTCGGGAGGTTGATTTCACGGGAGGAATTCGACGGTTGAGGCGAGAGAGAACGAGAGCGGGAGGAGGGCCCACCCCGCCTCGAGCTGGCGTTCTGCCCGGATATGCAGGGGAACGTCACATGCAGGTGCCGAATGCGCGGTCTGTCCCCTAGCAGGGCGTCGCATTCGCGTTCGTACAGCCCGACGAATGCCTGGAGGCGACGCGGGCTTGCGGCGAGGGCGACGGAGTGGAAGCGAGTCTTGCGTGCGACTGTGTGGAAGTGGCTGGATACGAGCGAGAGCGCGTGTCCTGTATGGCCCCCATCGGTGCATGCAAGCTCGAATATCCACTGAGTGGTCTCTAGGGGAAGGGTGTCCATGATGGTCTGGTGGATAGGTGCACACAGTGCGCTATGCATGCCAGTTATCAATGGCAGTGATGATTCGCTGTGGTAGACTGTACAGATCACCGGTCGCGTTTGGACTACGTGCACAGCACAGTCTGCAGCGGATAGATCGCAGCCTAGTAGCCTCGGCCGGATAGTGCACGACCGCCCTCTGTGAGCGCTGAGCCAGAGTCTGCAGCCTGAGGCTTTTCCTGATTCCCACGCACCGCTGTTACGACGTGATCTACTATGACTATAAGCAGGCCTGTCGCTTTGAACACCCGCGCGATTTGAATGGAACTCTTTCATGGTTTTAGACCGCTGGCTTACCGATGATGGTACGCATACCCGCGGTGCTACTTGGCACTTCCGACAGAGAAGTTACTGATACCGTGATATTGACGTATAAGTATGCCAATGTGGGAAAGAACGATGCTCTTGTTGTCTCCTGAAAACGCACTGAGATAGGCCTGATGGTTGCGTACTCTCTGAGCTGGTATACCAACGCTAAACATGGCAGGATTTGTGGCCCAGGGAGTTACGGTCTATCCTGACTCTCGGAGGTAACGAGAGGTGGTAAGAGTGACAAGAGCGAGACGGTCATCCGGACGATAAGTTTGTGTCGATTGATAGGGGCACCTGGCAGGAGCCGTGACGTCACCGGAGGACACAACAGTACACAACAAGACGCTACTACGACAAGTAGTAGTCTGTGGAAGTACTGCGTCCCCAGCCACAGCTAGGTACTAGGGGCCGCTCCGCTCTCGAGCAATGATGCGTGGCTAGGCCCCCTGGAAGTGATAGAATTGGTCGGAGAAAGTCGACTGATTCAGGACTGACGTAGGGCTGGTAGCGCAGACCGAGGCTCGCAACACGCTCAAGCCTTCTTAGCCGCACTCAACGGCAGTCTGAATCATCTCCTTCGGGTTGTCTGGCCCCATTGGTCCTTTGTGTTTGTATTTATATATGTAGCAAACCAGGTCGTCGCCGTCTCGCCGTCTCACCGCCAGTCCTGCCATCACTACTCCGCCCTCGCCCTCAATATTCAATCTCCACTCGATCAGATGCAGCGAGGAGAGAGCGCGATGCCCCTCCTTGGCCTCCCCGTCTCTTTCATCTCCGGGCCTCTCCACGGCCTGACCGTCCGCATCGCGCTGGAAGAGATTCAGAAGGCTGATATCGGTCGCAAGTACGCATTCTGTGATATGCCGCCCACATTCAACCCCTCCTCTTCATCGACCTGTTCCCATCATGGGCACTACTTACCCACGTTGAACTTGAAGATATGCCTCCAAAGACAAACGGCCCCTCGACCCACCGCCCGTCGTCCAGTGCCACTTCTATAGCATCCCCAACACCTATTCCCCCCATCCCTCCGAGGACTTGAACGAGCTCGATGTCGAGACAATGGTCGGCCCCACTACCCTATTACGATGTCCTTCTCCAATTGACATTCATTCCATTCTTTCAGATACCGGGTGCCGTCTGCCACGTCGACCTCTTTTCTATACCAGAGGACTACGCAAAGTACATAACCTCGACCTTATCTGCAGTTCCAACTCCGGCGCCCCCGACTATCCCCTCTCACGCCAACGCCATCAACCCCGCTCTCGTTTATCCCCATCCTCCTGGTCGTAGCGTCATACAGACCCCAACACCGCCTCTGCCACCTTCAAGGGAGCAATTCTCGGCCGCACTCTCGCCCACAACGCTTCCTCCCTTTTCGCAACTCCCTATCGGCCCTGAACACCATGCCCCTGAGGCAAAATCATCACAGACTTCTGGTTCCAACATAGTTGCATGGCTGGGATCGTTTCCCATCCGAGAGGCGTCAAAATGCACCTCGCTACTTGCCGGCGTGACGTTCACCCAGGCGCAGTCTGTCGATTACAACGGCAAACGAGCTGCGATGTTCGTCTATTCTGTGAGCCATTCACGCATCTAGGTCGATCTGCTACTCAGTGCCTAACACCAATGCAGGACCTCGCAGTAAGAGCGGAGGGTACGTTCATCCTGCGTTACCGCGCCCTGCATGTTGCCTCGCAGATCGCTCCCACGATTCCCTTTCGCATCCTGGCCGAATGTTACGGTGGGCCGTTCAAAATATACTCCACTAAAACGTTTCCCGGGCTGCCACCGTCCACGGCTCTGACCAGGGTAAGTCTTGTCGTATCTATTCCATCGTTGTGCAAGTCCATATCACAATATGAATATCTAGCTGCTTCCACCACACTGCTCACCCGCTCGTGTTTTCACAGCTCCTATCCCTCCATAACGTACGCGTCAACATTCGCGAGACTGAACGCAAGCGCCGCAAAAAGTCCGAGATGCAGGAAGATCACACCGAGCCAGCGTCGAAACCCAACCAGGAAAGCGATGGGGACAGCGACGGCACCGAGCCATGCTCCTCTCAGCCCCATTCTCCCGTCGTGAGGACCCGCCACTCCGACTCGCCGACCATGTCGAGCACCCCCTTCTCGGCATCCGGGTCTTTGGCGCGTTCGCGCAAATCAGACGAAGGATGGCCCAGGTTCTCAGCCACGCATAGCCCCAAGCTACGGCGGGAGCCGCAGGGGTGGTCTGTAGAGCGCGGCGGGGACTAGGTCACACAGTACCGGCACAGTCCTGGTGCTTGGAGCCCGCACCCGGGCGGCGGCATACACGGCCCTCTCCTCCGACTTCTCTCTCGCCTCCCACCACCGATTCCTATGTATAGTGTCCCTCTCTCGACAGCTCCTGACCCAGCCCCGGCGCGGGCGTTCCTTGGTTCTTGCGACTCGCTTCTAGATCCGCCAGCGCATGAAAAGCTTCCATCGCTATCGCTGCCGTAACCTATTCCCCATTCCAGCGCCCTTCACTCCCGCAATATGCGCTCACCCACGGCCGACTTCAGAAAAACCACATACACCCTTCTGCACGGGCCCACGAACGAGCTGCGCTCTGGTCTGCCTGCGGTGTGCGATAGCCGCATCGGCTCCACAACCCGGGATGCACGCTCCACACGCGCATCATCGTATGTAAGAGGCGGCGTGCCCGGTGTCCCCGCGATAGCCCCACGCGACTCTCATATTGCTTTCTTCCTGGCTCATGCCCAACCCCTGCTCACCCACTAATGGAGTCCACACACTCCCTATACGTATTGTGGCTGCGTCGTTGGGTCGACACGCGCGGACCTTGATCCGCCGTTCGTACTTACTTACCACTTGGACTTGTGTCGTTTCTTCGCCCGAGCGCCTTCTGTATGCACCCATGTATCCGCTCTCTCTTGCCTGCTCTCTGCTGTGTGCTGTCGTCCACCGTATGTCGCCTGTCATCTTGGTCATGTTATCACTCACTCCTATATTGTTACCATCCCCTATCATCTCCGCTCATGTCTGTCGCACCCGTAGGAATCACTGCACGTCGTGTGGCCTGCTTGCTCTGCCTTGATCTTTCCACTGACGACTCTGCGCACAACGCATCGCCAGGAAGGTAGCGTGATCATGCGCCTTTGAGTTCAGGTGGCTGTGGGTACCGTGTGCTTCGTGTCGAGGATTCGTTCCCAGCATACCTGTTCACTGGCTTGAAATGATCTTCAGGGGCGAAGTTCAGCGTCGCCGAACGAGATCATCGCCCGCTCAGTGTACACTGCGCCCAGCTGCAGTGTCGGGACGACGACCGGTGCTTTCAAGTCGATCGGTTTTTTTTCGCCGTATGGAACAACGAACGTGGGCGAAGTCATATAAATACTGGCCAGTACTGACGTCGTGAGCGGGGGACGTACCTGCTGCGGAGGTGCGAAGAGGAAAGGGACATGGGCGTTGGGGCACCCGTAACAGCTTTAGCTGGACGGAGGTCCTATCATTGGGCCCGCGCTGGTTGCATCTCCATGTCGGTATCCACGCACCGTGGAGATAGACGTAGCTGAGCGAAGACGAGATAGTGCACTCGGGGCTGTGAAGAATGAGCGTGGATGTACGGAGAATTAGCTTTGTGGGTCCTTGGGGGCCATTACGTGTTGGTCATGAAGGCGAGGCTTTGGTGACGTTTGCATTCCCTCAGTTTCAAGGATCCGAGGACGAACGGCTGAGGGTGTCGGGTGCGCGGGGCGAGGGTAATAGTGGGGGTAGGGGATGTGTATCATCGCGCGGACCTCCGTCATGGTGGACACAGGCGAGGGGGCACTGTTCTTGACTGCTTTGGTCTCGAAGTTTCGCTAGCAACGTCTAGCGGTAGCATGCACAGAGTGGTAAGATGGTGGAAAGGATGGAGTGGTGTTCTCACCATGATAGGTATGTCAAGCGTAGAGCGCCTTGAACCTAGAAGGCTAGATAGGAGGCTAGAACACGCATCGTCCAGTCGTCATTCATGTGTTCAGTGTCTATTGTTATTGACGTACGCTCGAAGCCGACTGACGGGTACCGCTACTGTACCGCTCACGCAAGCAAACGCTGACAAACGGCAAATGCCGATTGATCGACTAGATGAAGACCGCAAGTGTGGATGAGATATCTCGAATGTGAGGATATTGCAGTCTGAAGTGTTCGTATCGTCGTCATATTGGAAAGAGGGATGGGAACATACCTCTGCTACTTCCTCCAGGCAATATACACGATAGGGCAGAGTACAACGAGAGCAGGATGATGACCGTGCTCTTGGTGGCCCTCAAAGTGACCAGAACGTGACGTGATTCACTCCGGTATATTGAGTGCGATTATAGAGACAGAGATAGGCGTGTTGAAAGAAGCCCCGAGGATGTTGAAGCAATACGAAAAGGGTACTTTCACAACCATGATGGCGCGAGGACAAGGCACGGAGCAACCTGAGCACGCCGCTCTAAAACAAAGACGTACGTGGTCACCGTGGCCAATTCCATGCATCAGCATTGCCTGAGTAGCGCAATCCTAGCTTGAAGGTGCCGCCGAGTGCGGGGCCATGCTGTCGATGCATGGTTGATCTTCCTGACGTGGTACAGTATATGCATGGGGGGCGTCCCCACGGCTTAGTCTGGCGCATCGCACGATGTGTACCGTGTGGGAGGTACTGGACCACGATAGAGCGCCCTGGCTTTCGACCTCGCTCGACTGGATTTCCGGCTGAGGCACGGGAGCTAAGCTTATCAACAGTAGAGCTGCCTTCTGTCGACGTATGAACGCCGTCACCTGGAGGCATGCATGCTGGTCGTTCGGGCGTTCGGGCGTTCGGCCTAGACGGTCTCCAGATCGGAACGTATCAGACAGCGAAGGGATGCGAGCTACCCACTATGTCTCAAGGACCGACTACGTGGTGTAAATGTAAGTGGGCGATACACGTCGTCCTGACGCACCTTTTGAATACCTCAACCTCAACCGGCGCAAATGTGGGGCCCCGCAACCCGCAGCAGTCACTTTGCCGTAAAAGATGGGATAGCACCACCCAGGCCTACGCTGCATCTGCTTGTCATTCCGGCGTCCAGATGAAACATCCCTCTGAGCTGTGGCTGCGGTCGCCGGCAGGACTGCGGCAAGCACTGGCACTGTGGGCATAGCTATGCCCGAAACTGCCCGCGTGAGCACTCTGGAATCGTAGGTGTGCGTCTGAGTGAAGGGTGAGGGAGCGCTTCGTGCGACTGACGAGCTGGAATATGACTGCCGCGTTGCCAACCTGAAGAGGCCGCTGCTTCGTAGAAGCGTGCTCACGAACGTCCTCCCATGAGAGAAGCGTTGCCCCAGATCGTAATACCCGATAGACCGATGAGCTCACCGTTGACGGAGATATGATCGACGCCGCGGCGTAATGTCTGGCGGTGCACTCACCTTGCTGTCCACACTCCGCAGGTCGGGGCTCGGCATAGAGCATCCACTGCTATCTAGTACTCGTATTTTGAGTATGAGTCTGATGTCCTTGGGGTCGTCGTCAGTTGTCCGGCGCGTGGGAGGTAGCGCGCGAACCTACCCCACGAAGTGGGTGACAGATGCACGCAGTGGTCAGGCGACGGAGCCTATCGTGCAACTCACGTACTGCTTACGCTCCAAGATCCGGTGGGGGACGATGACGGTGACTGCGTGTGCCCGACGGACGATGGGCGACGGGGACGGGCTGAGATTCCGCACATGTGCTGCAGGGGCGGCCGCGAGGCGCGTCACGGTCGTCGCGACCAAGCGCGACGGGGTCGAGGACAACGGGCTGTGGCTCGGGCTCCGTCAAGCGAAACAGGTGGCGCGCAGCATCAACTACGTTTTTGAAACCCCGCGATAGTCGAGCAACAAAGCCAATCAAGATGGGGTCAAGCAAGCCTAACCGTGGGAATAATAGTTGAAGGGTCGCTCAGAAGAGAGTTGAAGCGTCGGACGGAAGGTCCAGGACCCGGGCCTAGATCGCAGGACTGAAGCATAAGTTGTACACACTCCTGCTCACCGTCTTTTCTCTTCTCCCCCCTTCTGCCCTCCCCCCCGCTGCCCATCCTGTCCCTCTCCTCCCCCCGCCTCGGATGCTGAAACTCCAGGTTTCTTCGCCGTCGCCGGATACGACACACCCCGCAACTCCGACTCTGGCAGAACTTAGCAGGAATGCTTCCGTCATATCCTCCTCCTCCAGCTCGAGTTCGACCGCAGACCTCCCTCTACCCACCCCAGTACGGCCGCGACCACTGCGCAATTTTTCGGCCCCCCGGACCAACCTGAGGTCAAGGAGTCCACAGTCTCCAACCACACCGCGCGGCTCGCGTCCTCCCGCCTACTTGACGCGCGAACTGGGGCTACCGGACGATGACCAGCAACCGTTGAAACCACCTCCGTCGCGCGCGCCATCCAAGTCGCGGAATAGTTCCGTTAACGGGAGATTGACCGCAGACGATTTCGAGTTCCTGGACGAGCTTGGGGAGGGTTCATATTCTACTGTGAGTCGTACCATCCTGCCACCGAGCGCTCTCATCCTCATCCATAATGTACAGGTCTATCATGGGAGGTTACGCTCCACAGGACAAGAATACGCTATAAAGCGTATAGATAAGGCGCATTTAAAGCGGCACCAGAAAGAAGCAACCGCTTTGGCGGAGAAGAATACCCTCGTCCGCCTAGGATCCGGTAATCCTGGTATCGTGCGCCTCCACTGGACGTTCCAGGATGAATGGAGTTTGTGTGAGCCCTGCATATAGTGTTTCAGGTCTCTTGATTGTAGATTGACTCTTCCCGTCCCTCCAAACCCAGTCTTCGTGCTCGACCTCGCGAGAAATGGCGAACTCCAGACTCGAATAACTCGTCTAGGATCTCTCTCGATTGAATGTGTACGTTATTATGCCGCGCAGATAGTCGACGCCCTTGGGTATATGCACTCGAGAGGGGTGATTCATCGGTAAATTGAGGTCATTAAACTATCCTTGACCCAACCCGGACTGACAAAATTCTCAGTGATCTTAAACCCGAGAATATACTATTGGATGATGCGTTCCGGATAAAGATTACAGACTTCGGAACTGGCAAGATTCTAGATTCTGGAGGTGAGTACCTTATGATGCCGGCAACTTCCGCCATTCTAAATTGATTTACTCTAGGAGAGCCCACTAAGACATTCGTGGGCACCGCACAGTATGTTTCGCCCGAGCTGTTAGAACACAATGAGAGCAGCAAAAGGTATGAAACATCGTGCTTCAATCCGTGGTGCAGCAGCCTCACATGCGACAGCTCGGATTTCTGGGCCATGGGCTGCATCATATACCAGATGATTTCGGGGCGCTTCGTATTCCGCGGTCTTTCCGACTGGCAGAAGATCAAGCAGCTCGAATACTCCTTCCCCGAGGGTTTTGACGAGCAAGCACAGGATCTCATCCGCAAACTGCTTGTGAGCGTCGCTGCTTCAGCAGCCCGCATACACCCCTCTAACCCAGTCATGACCCTCTCAGGTCCGTGATCCAGATCAGCGACTAGGTGCTGGACCATCCGGAAGTCCATGGGACATGCAATCACTCCGTGGTCATCCGTTTTTCTCACCAATCAACTGGCCAACAATATGGACTGATTCAGCCCCACCACTCGAGGCGGGCTTAGTCAAAAAGGAGACACCCCCACCAACGGCCTTGGTGCATTCTGCTTGGGATGCACTTGTGAATTCCGATGGCTACGAGGACGCTGTTGAGGACGATGCGGTCAGTTGGGGCTCGGATGGCGAGGGCGGGAACTACGATTTAGGTGTGAGCCAAACGGATGGACACCACCCAGAGTCGGCCGTCGTTCGTCCTCTAGGAGGGAAGCGGGTATCCGCGCTCCCACCACTTCCGTTGGCGAATGTTACGGAAGAACGGAGCGGATCTCATGACGGCGTCCGCTTTATGGCGCCGTCGCAGGCGGAGACCACGATATCGGAGGACGAACGCAGAGACACGGTGAACGACGAGCTGGAGCTTTCCGGGTTGGCTCGATCCCCTCCCATTGACGTTCCTCGCGTTCCGGGCCCCGGATCGCATTCCACAGGCTCAGTTACGAGCTCTTCGGACGGGAGTCCGGTGGACAAGCACGCGGCGGCCATGGATGAAGCGGCGCGAGGACGGAATCGGGCGCAGACGCCAATTCAAGGCAACGGGCTTTGCGATCCTGAATTGTGAGTTGCTACTGCGTTCAAGGTTGTTTACGTCTTGCTCACTACAATCGCAGAACCTCCCTGATGAATCCTGGAGAGCACATCATCTTCAATACTACGGTAGAGCCTGGGGGTCCAAAGCGGCGTGCTAGCCGGTTGTTGGCCTTGGCAGTGGCACCGAAAAAGCACCGACCGCGCGAGCTAGTGCTGACGTCGCAGCGGCTGCTGTGCGTGAAGCAGAAGCCGGGCCGGGGTCTGCAGGTGCGGACGGAGTTGTTTATCCGACCGTCGGAGAAGGAAAAGGACCTGCGCAACCTCGTCTCATCCGTCGAGACCAAGGGCGAGCGCGAAGTCGTCGTCATCACGGTCAGTGCCCGTCGCTCTCAAGCGGGCCATATGGAGCCTGACTGGTCGTCTGTACAGCCGATCAAGTCCCATTACTACATCGCCGCCAGTCCATCCATCGCGTCGATGTGGGTCCGGAAACTGCGGGAGGTCATCAAAGCGTCACCCCCAGCCCCAAACGGCACAAATGGTAGTTCGCACCTTGGCGTTCGTCTCCGTCTCAATTCCCGGACATGACCTTACCTTCTTCATCCCCCATATTTGCTTACGTTGCGGTATTTTCTAGTGAGCGCACCTTGTACTTTTAGCACATCGTCCCGGTTGCTTGGGCCGATGCTTTTGTATTTCCTGGGTTTTTTATATCCTGTCTCGTCTCGTCTCCCTGTCACCATTTCTTCAGGACATTCACGTTGATATCAGACCCCGCTTGGCTTGCGGCGGTCGCGGACTGGCTTGCACACTCGCATCTGCACTCACCCCACATACACATCCCAGTGACACCACATCTCTCCGCCCCGCGTTCACCATCCCCTTCCCGCTTTACTTACCGTATCCACGTCGACGTCGGCGCCCGCGGCGCGCACGGCTTAACGCAAAGAGGACGAAGTACATGCTGTATGAGTAGAAGTAGCTTACACACACACAAACAATGGATCGAGCTAAATCTTTAAAAAGCCTCATTCCTATTCTCGATGCGGATCAGAAGCTGGAGGCTTTTTGTGGTGCCGTTCGTACGGCCCCGTCGCGATTGGTACGTTGCCGACTTGACGCATAGCGCCGCACGGTCCTCGACTCAGCACGACTGAATGAGATTCGAATGGGGTTTGGCAGTGGTTTCGGGGCCACTCCGGTTGTTGCCGCAGCTAATCACGTACATATAGTACCGGAGACGGCAGCCTCTCTTCCCGACAGGCTCCTGTATATTTTCGGTGGACTAGCAACGCGTCCAGGGCTATGACGGTCCCCTTTCGAAGGACTCAGGACGGATGACATTCACTACTAACTCATGAAGTAGTAGTATCGCGTGCTCATACCACCCTGCGCAGAACGTTCAATGAGCCGGCAGGCATCTCCGTCGAGATAGTCGGCCTTTCATGTGTCTGGAACAAAGGCTCAGGTAACGGCGCTGTACGTTCACCTCAAGTGCATCGAGTTCGATGAAGCAGAGGTATTTACGATTTTACACCCATGACCGTGCGACTCCTCGGATGCATGTCATCTGCCAAGGAAGTTGGGAACTGCGCTGCGAATTGGCTCGAATCCTGCTAGCGCTCGGTTTCTCACTGGCACATCCATCGTATTCCGTATACCACCATGGACACCCTTCCCCTAGAGACTGTCCAGCAGATCTTCGAACTCGCATGCACCGATGGGGGCGCCACTGGCAATGCTCTCGCGCTTGTCTCGAAAGGGTTCCACACGATCGCACGCAAGGCCCGTTTTCGCTCCGTCTCCATCATCGCGAGCCCTCATCGCGTACAGACATTCATCGAACTGTATGAACGCGAATGCGGCTATGCACGAGAGGACAAACCTCGTATTCGACACTTGCTCATGGCTTTCCCTCGGACTGCATGCAGCGTTGCCGCCATCCTCGACTTCCATAGGCCATCCCCCGCCCCCCTCCAATCTACCGCCCCCACCGTGGACGCGAGTGCTTCCAAATCCCCAGGACGTACGTTACAGTTTTGGAGCGCTGAGAAGAAGTTGGTGTGGGGGCGATCCAGTTCATCTGCAGCTGGCTGCTCAACATCTCGGGGGCCCAACAACTTGCCTGTTAGTGTTACTGGCAGCCGCCTTGCCGATGGCTCGGCCTCTGAATCAGCCAACTCGGGCAAGGCCTCAACCTCCGACTACCTTAGTGCAGCGCAAGCGTTATTGCGTCTGGCCACACCTCATCTTTGGACCTTGGTCATACAATGCGAGTCCACCTATTGCCATACACTTGGGTTCCCCATCATAAGTGGTCCATTCCCTCTATTACGCGAAGCGACATTCTCCGGGGTAGACGCGCGGGCACTCTGCTGTAAGAATCTCTCTGACGGGCCGCCAACAACACCCATCTTTCCTGCTTTAACGCACCTCTCCCTCCCACGACCTGTGTTGCGGGGACGTTCCCCGCCGCTCGCTTTCTGGTCCGCCGCCGCCCCACATGTAACTCATCTCAGAGCCGCCGGCGCAGAAGATTGGCTCGAGGATCTGGCCTCCGCTGTCGGAGTGGGAGTCCTGTGGGAAGCGTACGAGGAATTTCCGCCTCTCAGTGTGGACTTTTCCACGCCGTCGCCAACGCCGCCGCCTGTCCAGTCGACGTACCCGAGCGTACGACATCTTCTGCTCTGGCCGAGCGCGGGACCCATAGGCGCCTCCTGCGGCAATGTGTGGATAAGTTACGCCGCACGGGTCAGGATGTTGGATCAGGTGGAACGCGGCTGTCAGGGAACCGACATCGAGGCCCTAGTGCTACCAGCAGCCAAGGACTTGACAGAATTCCTTGATCGCTATGCCCTGGCCCGCAAGGAGTGGTTGGAGCGCATAGAGGACGACGGGGACGATTCGGGATGCTGGGGTCAGTTGGCCTCCATTCGTGGGCGAGATATACGGCAGGCGTGCAGCGATGCCGATGTTGTGACTTGGCCCGACGACCCTGTGTTGCATGGATCATGACGAGTGCTAGCAAACTTTCGGATTGTTGATGCATTGATTTTGTTCATCTTGTTTTTGTAAGTGGTAATTAACATGAATGCACCGACAGACGTCTTCAAGAATGTTCATTACAGATGAGTAGAGCCTAGGAGTACTGTCGAGGGGGCGCGTTTGTACCAGTATCATTTTAGCATAGGAAATCTACATGACTCAGGCAGTCACTTGTACATACTGAAAGCACTTGCTCAGCGTGGGAACTGCGTTATCATTCGCTTTGGGAGCTTGAGCTCATGCCATGATGCCAGTGTGTACAGATTGGGCACCTCTAGATCTTCGAGTAAGTATCGTGCTGCGATCTGCTCAATCTCGTAGCAATTGAGTATTGAAAAAACTTCTTCATAGACCTCCCAAATAATCGAAGAACTGTCTTAGTCTCAACGGCAAGCCACAGCTACTTCTGCAGCGCACACCCTTCCCCTTGGCTATCCTCATGGAAACCCTTCCACTAGAGACCGTTCAACGCATATTCGAACTCGCATGCACCGATGGAGGATCCACCGGCTTCTCACTTTCACTCGTATCCAGGGATTTTAGCGCGATCGCACGCAAGATCCGTTTCCACTCCGTCGCCCTTGCAGCAAGCCCGCGTCGTCTCCAGGCATTCGTCGAGCTCTACGAACGCGAATGTGAATCTGCGCGAGGAGAAAAGCCACGCATTCGACACCTACATGTGACGTTCCCCTGCATCGTGCAGATCGGTGGCTCTATTGAATACGAGAGATACGTCCGCTCTCGCTCCCTTTCGCCGCCTCCCCTGGGTTCCCCATGGCACACCCCCGCGATCATTGAGGATGTCTCTGTCGAGAACACTGCCAGTAGCTCAACAGAACAGCCGCTTTCCATCCCGCGCCTGCAGCCTTCTGTTCCCGGCCCTAATGTTCCTGTCATGCTACGCTCACACCGTCGTCCTCCACCTGAAAGCCCGGACACCAGTCACCCCCATCCAACCACGACGCCCGAATATCTCCAATTGGCGCAGACGCTTTTTCGTCTTTCCTCACCTGACCTTTTGACCCTCGTTGTGCAAGGTGGATTCACCCGCCGTGGTGACCTTGCCTTGTCGGCCATCCACGCCCCATTCCCTCGTTTGCGCGAGGCGGCATTCGTCGGGATATCTGATATACGTGCGCTTCTCAGTATGCAATTGGTCGACGGACCGACGAAGACGCCATTGTTTCCTGCATTGACCCATCTATCCCTCGCCTCGTCCGGAGCATGGCGCCGAGAACCAGCACTCTCATTCTGGTTCGCGGCTGCCCCGCGCGTGACTCATCTTAGCGTCGCCGATGCACACAATTGGGTCGGGGTCCTTGCGTCTGCCGTGGGGTTGTCAACTCGAAGGGAGTCGTATTATGCTTTCCCCTCAGGCTCCCGTAGGATCCGTCCACCGTCTCCGATCAGGCCTCCTCCTGTGCCTGCATACCCGAGTGTGCGACACCTCTTCATGCAGCCCGGCCCAGGACCCATAGGAGCGCGGTGCGGTAATGCTTGGATGGGATATAATGCTCGGGTCAGGACGTTGAGGCAGATCGAACAGGGCTGCGGGGTACTCGGCATCGAGGCTGTGATTCTTCCCGCCCCCAAGGACCTACACTTTCTACCTGACCAATACGCCTCAGTTCGCTCTGGGTGGCTGGAGCGCATTGAGGACGACAGTGACAATGCAGGATGTTGGGGTCAGTTGGCTGTCGAGAATGGGCCGAACCAGTAGCAGCGATAGACTTCGGGAACAGCCCTAGGTACTATGATATTTTTAGCGCGATGTTGTAGAACCCGGACATATTTATGGATGATCTATAGTCTTGTGTACTCAGATAGTTGTGGAAGTGATCTTACATTTTGTTTAGTAGCTCCCCTCAATGTGTGCATGGATCTAACAGAAGATGACTAAGAAAACAATGCCGGTTACAACTTGCAAGTACTACTAGGTAGCGATCACGTGCCACGAGAGTGAGTCGTGACTCGGAATCGAAGCTGCTCAAAATCCGGGGTCGATCCTTCTTCTGCCACCGCGACCATCCTCTCCTTCCTGCATCAACCGCCATGTCTAATTTTGTTGCCAACGCAGGTCGCGCACGTCTTGCTGTAGCCACTAGGACGGTGCTGAAGTCCCGCTACTTTGCCTCGTCAATCCGGAGGCAGGATCTGGAAAACGCGCCAAAGCCACCCAAGCCCATAGATGACTCTACCTCTGCTTTGGACTACAAGCGTACTTTGCGGCATCGCCCGCCGCCGCTGCCCTCTATGGACCTTCCGCGGTCGCGTTCAGCAGAAGAGGCGGTCACAAACATCCTTTACAACACCCCACCGCCGAGCCTGCAACCATTCAAGAAGTGCGCATTCTTTCCAGCCCGATGTCCTCTCATGTTCTCACTTCCACTAAACGTATGTGCCCAGACATGTGCTGAACTGCTTAGTGCAGAACGAGCCTGGTGTGTTATCACGCGTGTCTGGCATCTTGGCTGGTCGCGGTTTCAACATCGACTCGCTGGTCGTATGCCGTACCGAGATCCGCGACCTCAGTCGCATGTGCATCGTTCTCAGTGGGCAAGATGGTGTCGTAGAACAGGCTCGTAGGCAGCTTGAGGACTTGGTATGCCGCTCTATACTATCCCACCTGGCCCCCCGCTAACTCAAATATCCGTGTAGGTTCCCGTGTGGGCTGTACTCGACTACACCGACACGCATTGTATCGAGCGCGAGCTTCTCCTTGCCAAGGTGTCCATCCTCGGCCCCGAATACGTCGAGGAACAGTTGCTCGGGGGGCCTACTCACGAGCCGCGCCGCCACCACCCCGCGCTGCCCACTGCGGACTCGAAGCTCGAACGCGAGACGGCACTTGCGCAGCACTTTGAACACTCCGCCGACGTGGAGGGCACGGCGTCGAACCCCGCGCCGCTGACCCCGAGCCAGACGCTGCGCCTGAAGAGTGATAACTTGCACGCGATTCAGGTGCTTTCGGCGCAATTTGGTGGGCGGATCATGGACGTAAGCGAACACAGCGTCATCGTGGAGATGTGCGGAAAGACCAAGCGCGTGGAGGCATTCCTCACGCTCCTGAAGCCATTTGGCCTGCTCGAGTCTGCGCGGACCGGTACGTGCATGTTTTGTGGGTGTACGACTGCAATGCTGACATCGAACAGGTCTTATGGTCATGCCGCGTACGCCGATCCGGAACTCAGAGGAGCTGGACGAATCGGAGGAAGGCGGGGCTGTCGATGCCAGCCTCCTTCCCCCTGGCTAAGCGTCGCATCCTGATCACGAATTTGCACATAAAAGTACTGCACAGATCTACGTTAACGACGTCAGGGTTGTGTCATTTGGTTTCCAGGCTGTTCTCCATCTTCGATTGTTCTTACCCATTTCGGCGCATTGCGGATTCATTTACACCCCACCATGTCGAAGCAAAGCAAAAGTGGGTATGATGTCTGCGCAATAGATACATCCTCACCGCGCAACCTTCTGCTGGGCCTCTGCGAGCACATCGCGGGCGAGCCGCACATACTCTGCGGTGGTGCCTGGGTCCCTGCCCTCCGCCTCAGCGATCCTTTCCCAGTGGGTGACATCCCCGTCGACGAGCGTCCACGCCTCGTCTTCGGAGTGCTCCTCTACCCACCGCACGTACTCCGCCTCCGCCCAGCCATGCAGTGCATGCGGGAGCGTGATCGGCGAGCGCACGAGTATGTGATGCAGCACGATGAGCGGCGGGAGGCCCACTGTGTGCTTTGGGGAGGCAAGCGCGGCGTTGTCGAGGAAGAGCAGTTGTCTGTATCCCAATCAAACGCATCAGCCTCCTTGTTCAGTTCTCCGCACCACGGAGATGCGGGTAGGAAAGGGACGCACCGCATGGCGCGCAGGGCTCGGTAGTCGTCGCCGACGGCCTCCCAGTCTGCGCCGCGCTTGTTCTGTTGCGCCTTGTCGGCCATGAACGCGCTGAGCCCGAACTCGAGCTCGGTCATGTCGCTCGTGAGTTGCAGTTTCCCGCTCTCCCCGAGCGGCTTCGCGATCGACGCGTGTAAGATGAAGGTCTTGATGACGAATCGGACGATCGAAATCACCCTGTCAGCCAACATCAAAAGGCCGGTCAGTCAGCCACCGGTCCATGGAAGACGTAGAGGGGTAAGGGGGGATGCACCATTGGCGGCTGACTTCGGGGACAGCGTACAACGCGAGCACATCGTTCTTGATGAAATTGAGCTTTTCGACGAGATCCTTCATGTACGGACTTGGTCCGCCGCCCATCGCTGTCAGGGGGTCAACGTTGTCACTGAAATCCATGCGGTGCAGCTTCGAGATAACCGCGCCCAGCTCGCGACGAATGGCAGCAAGAAGCGGGTCGACGACGCGCTCGAAGGTATCATGTAGCCTCTATAAAATAGACAGGCGTTAACATAATCGACTTCCGCTGGCATGGGCAGCGTGAGACGTTTACCATTATAACCGGCTTGAGGATGGTGACGACGCTATCAGGGTACTCTTCCCACAGTTTGTCCAAGCGTACCCAAGTATGGTAGACGCACGTCGCGAGCGACGCGTTCACGCTGAGTGGCGGCGAAGCGACAGGTCCGACGAGGCTCGTCGCGACCCGATCTCTCGAAATCTTCCAGCACTGATTAGCCACTACACCTCTTGACCGCGGTCAATAATCTATGGACTGACCATGTTGTCTGCGCGGGTAAGCATCAACTCTAAACTTGAAACTGCATACCGCGCAACAGCTTGCACTAGGAGCGGATCGAATTTGGCCGAGTCAAGTTCATTCGCGACTGCCCGGGCCACATTCACGCCTTCGGATCCACCGGGTGGCGCGCGCACACCGCCTGAAAAGGCTTGACCAACAGCCTCGTTTAAACGGTTTGAAGAGCGAGAAAGGTACAGAGATTCAAAGTTTGAGAGAGCCCGGAGCACAAGGATTGTATCGGGGCTACGATACGACGTTAAAAGGACTACGAAAGGGGAGAAGGAAAACTGACCTTTGTTGTGCTTGTGTGTACACAGTATCGGTATGCACAGCGATCTTGGTGAAGAACGAATGGAATAAACGGAGCAGTCTAGGATATCCGGTGCTCAGGGTTTGCTGCAGGAAGCTGGAGCCTACGCGATGTATCAGTACACGCATAAAAACAGCTACAGATCTCGCCGAACTCTTGGCGGCATCGCGGGCGTTCTTCTCCAGCGACCGTCCTAACGATGCCCAGAAAGTTGTACTAGGTTTGTTCTCCAGGACCTGCAGGGGTGGTAGTTAGTATCAGTTCCCTTCGCCAAACGTCTAATCACGTCGCCCACCTTCATTGCCTCATCTAGGAAGACTACGTCCGTGACTGGATCGTGTTTGACCTTCAGCACTTTCTCGAGCGTATACACCTTGATGCAGCAGTCCGCCATTTCTTCAATCAAACTCTCGAGACTGCCCCACAATGCCGCAGTCCATTGGGGCGCGTTCACGCTAGTGGGTTCTGTCCGCACACGAGACTTGTAAAGCAGACTCTGGCCGAGAGACGCATTGTCTGTGCAGATAAAACCGTCAGATTCTCATTCGTTTTAAGGGGGTGGAACATCTAACCCTTCGCCATGATATCTTTTGATATCCGCGTTAAATCGAAAGCCGACCTAATACGTCCTTCAACCGCTTCCGACAAATCACTGACCAAGTTTTGTACGAGATCCGGAAGTACGCGGAGATTGTGCGCAGTTTGCAGAGAGCTGGCTAGCATGGATTGATTCTTTGGGGCACTCGTTCATCAGTGTTACCGGAGGGAGGACACAGATCTAGCTGCTTACGAGTGTGGCGAGGCCTGTGAAGACCATCGCCTCCATGTCTGTAGTAACTTGAACACGAGCAGCATCGACGAATGGGAGGTGCACAGCGACGGCCTTGATTGAACTTAGTGGAACTCGATCTGCAGCGTCAGTGCTGCCGCTCTCCCCCACAGGATGATCATCGTGGTGGGCGCCTTCATTTGCAGCGTCCAGGAGCGCAGCTATAGCGGATTGCATGCATAAGCTGACCTGTCACAGTGAAGGTAGGGCGGTGTCGCATGGAATAGCTACTAACTCAGTTCGGCAATTGTCAGTGCGGCCTTCGCGATTGCACGCTCTTTCTCATCCTCACTCTCCAGCGCCACAGGTGTATCCGCCCTCGGCCCCAAGCCAGCTGAAGTAGCTGCAGCGCCATTCGACTGATGTTTAACTTTTGCGCTGTTGACACCTTCTGGCTCGGGCACGTCGGCCTTATTCATCTCTGCGAGCTGTAACTCGAGCCGGCGGGCAAGAATGACGAAACGTGAGGTTCGCCGTAGGATGTCAGAAGCCTGTTGCAGACGCTCAAGCTTGGACACATGCTTCTGTAGGGACTGGTATGGAACACGGATCTTTAGGCGCAATCTGTAAGAGTAAGAAGCGACCCATGAGCGTTGGTTCAAGAGGGAGCGCGACCGAGGGACTCTGCTGAACGTTACCGCCACCAGATATCACGAGTCCAAGTATGACCAACTTTGGCGGGAACCTAGTGAGGTCGTGAAACGTTGCCTGTTGGGCAGGTCTAAGAAACCAAGCTGTTTACGAGACCATGTCGAGGGAACTCGCCCCCTCAGTTCCACGAAGATATGATGATTAGGAAGATGTGCCTAAAGTCGTGCACTTTCTGCTCAATGTGGTTCAGAAGAGGGTGTCCTCCATGTCTCGCATGCTGGCTCTCCCTCGACGTGGCCGCAGTCATCACGAGGAGGTGATTCATGTGGACCGTGTGTGTCGCTAGATAGAGGGCATTCATGCCGGCATAAAGAACCACAAGCCGCGGATTATATGCGCCCCGGAAAATACATAGTCACCCAGTTCGACTCCTGGAGTGAGGGTGCGTGTGAGGCATTCCATGCTCTTTCGACAGGATGTCTTAGAAACGAGGTCCTCGTACCGCACCCTCACTAAAGGCCGCATCGTGTGGGGTATTCCAGCCTGGGAGAGGTAATCATCGTGCGCATCACGCGCCACAGCATAAACTTACTAACCGCAGTAAAGAAGGCTAGAAGATCCCCTCAAAGTAGAACAGCAACAGATAACAACGAAGGCTCGAGAAGGGATGCGCGTCACATAAGAGGATGCTATACTCACTTCTCGAGGGAGGAGTCAAGTTCGTTCAGGCCGGTACGGACTGAGCCGAGTGAACCTTGTAGATCTGATACCCCTGCAGCCTGCACCAGGAGATCCTCGTGGTGTGTGGTGACCTAGACCGTTGGATGCTGTCGTCAATAATCCTCCGCAGCCAGAGAGCCAATGAGATTGACAGTGCATACCACGTTCTTGAGCTGCTTCTCCACATCATCCAAGCTGAATGTGAGCTTGGAGATGGAGACAGAGACATCCTCGCTTGCAGGCGCAAGGCCCGTGGCTTTCGCGGGCTTCGGTTTGCCTGGCTGTGGAGGGTAGGGCTCCCCTGCTAGGATCGCGTTCGCGTAGTCATTCGGGTCAAAGTCGGGATGAGCAAAGACAGCATAGTCTGCTGGATTGTGAGCCAGAGAGAAAAGCAAGATTCGTGCGAGACCGACCGGACATTCGAGCAACCCATGTATCTCCCCGTGAAGCGGAGAAAGGAGAAGAGGACAAGCCGCGCCAGGTCCGTCAACGAGCGCGTCTGCCCACTAAGCGCCCATCCAAGACCGATCTCGATCTTGTCAGTCTCCTCGCGGAATTCACTCTTTCTTTCTTCACCACCACCTCGTGCCGAACCTTCAGCCATCCGCGTGCTTTCTCATCTTCTTTGTCTCCCAATTTCTGATGTCCAATTTCTGATGTATCAAGGTTCCTATGTCCTCCCCTGCGCTGATAGCTGAGCATCTATAAGTTCCGAGCGTGAAGCTTGCTCCTGGACTAGACTGGCGGACTCGGACATCATTTGCCTTCCCCCTCTGCAGTTGTTATCGCCTCCGGATATGAACCTTCTCGACTGCCCCAGTCCCCACTGCCAGCCCTTGTACACGAACGAGGGTCCGGCCATGTCCGGCGCTGCGGGAGAACAAACTAATGGCCAAGACCGTGACGTCACGGGGCAGTATAAGATGCGGCGTCGCGGGCTGGCAGATGACTGCCACTAGTCCCTCTGTAGCCACCGCCCAGCAAGCGAGCCCGCCGGACACTGAATTTGTTCTCACACTGCCGGCCTCTGCAACCTGCTTCTGACTCTCATCTGGCTCTCCCATCGCGCTTTCAGACATGGCCTACAACTACTACCAGTCGAATATGCCTGGGTGGGGGACTTCGCAGGTGCGATCTTTGTCTAATCGCGCGCTCAGAGCAAGCCTTGAGGGTTCCGTGCAGTTCCAGTTCGGTGCTCCGCCCCAGCCGCACTTCCAGCCCCAGCCGTCATGTACGTCGTTCCGCCTTTCTTCTCTACCTCTTCTCATCGCCCATCCGCCACAGGGAGGGGATTCGATTTCTATAACGCGCACGCCGTAGACCCTGATCCGTAAGACGCTTCGCGTGCCTAATCATCGCACTTGCACTCACGCCACAATCAACGCGTCCCCTCCCCAGGTCACTCTACGATTCTATCATGACACGACTGAGGGACATCCTGGGAATGGGTGTCGGTCATCACGAGGCCAAACACTGGCATCGTCGTGTCTATAGCGGAATGGCAAGTATCCTTCAGCTCGCTCGTCGTATTCAAGTACGCAACGCCGTCGGGCATCGTCCTCATGGCTGTGTACACATAGGTCCCGCTCACGCAACTGCTTCCGGCCGACATTGGCGCCGCGGCTGCCTATGAAGCGTACCGGACTTGGAAGCATAATTCCTTCCTATACGAACCCTTGAGTGCAGATCGTGAACGACAGAGGGAAGGTCTGATTGGTATGGCCATCGCAGAAAGTACGTCCTTTTCGCCTTTTTCTGGCGCTTCGCCAAGGGTGGACGGAACTCGAACGCCCGGAGCGCCCAACTGCGAGTCAAAGTGGCGAAAAATGTTGTCTGTCACGGCGGCACCGAGATGCCCGCGATGGCATGACACGGCGGAATATGCAGGACAGTGTAAAGACCGGCTGGTGGTGGTGGTTCTACCGCCCTCCCTATATCAACTTTCTTGATATATCTTGCAATCAACAACGCACACGAGCAAACTCCCTGACGTCGAGTTCTTCTGTATCCCATATTGGGAGCGTTAATAGGCTACGGTCGGGGAGTGAATTGCTGCTCATCTAGAATCCTCCGCCCATTTATATATCGGGTGTTGTCCCTCGGAAGACGTTTAGCTCACTTCAATTATCTCCAGCACAACGCCTTTGGCAATACTCTGGAAGGGGCATGGATACTTTTGGTCTAAGGGCAGCTTGTGAGGCGTCAGCCTCCGCCGCAAACGACCTAGCAGACAGGGTACGTCTCCAACATCCGTCCCTGCGTCACCCTCTGTCGCTCATGTACTTTGATGTTAGCTCTTTGGCTGGACTAGCGGTGGTGCCATAGGCCGTAGTTATACGCCCTCGTACAGTGGCTCCGCTGGCGACGCATACGCCTACGACGAGGGGTACCGTGGCCGCAGCCACAGCCGGAGCCGTAGTCGCCACAACTCCTTCAGCGCGCCGACCGTGGTCCGTGTTGGAGCTCCAGGCTATGGCGAACCACTCGTTGCTCCGTACGGCACGGGGGCTTCCCCGATGCCTATGCCCGGCATGCTTGGCGCCGCGACGTCCTACGCGCAAGGCATGGCGGGATCGTACGGCGCCGTTCCGGGAATGGCGGGCTCTTATGGTCCAGCCCCGGGGGCCTACGGCGTCGCGCCGGGCTTTGCTGGGCCTGCGTATGGCTATGGCGGCGCGTCCCCAAACCCGTATGGAGTCAACCCGGTCCCTTATGGTACCGGTGCATACCCGCATACCATGGGAGGATACCCCACTGCTGGATACGGCACCGGGACATATGGCGCGGGCTATGTTTCTGGCGGAGGAGTTGTGCTTCCGGATGGGCAAACCGCACCTCCCGGGTCGACTGTGATCATCTCCAAGCACCGCTCGCGCCGGGGCTCTAGCGCATCGAGCGGGCATCACCACCATCACCGTCATAGGTCGTCCAGCCGGAGCCGCTATGATGATTACGAACGTGAAAGGCACGGGTACGGGGGCAGATACTGATCGGCGCCACTCCAGAGCGCGATCGAGGGGCGTGTCCGCGGTCGCATGGAAGTAGTGGTGAAGGATGATGGCATTGCAAATCCGATCCTATGAAGAGGAGGGATTTGTCTATGCTATGCGGTGCATCATGCTGTCACAATGCTGGATGTATGTGTATTCGGTGTCTCGTATCTGTGTCACTTGTTTGAGTGCTGTGTACTTGCGACTGTTGATATATCGATATCTTAGCTTGGAATATTCGCTCGATGATGTGCGTCGCTATATATCGATAGACAAGTAACTTATGTACATAAGGAAATTATGGTAACACCTCGAAAACGGCGTACATGATAGGATGCATTGAACCCGTGCTGTTGCATCTGTTGCATGCCCCTCCAGCGTCGGCTGCAATAATCGGCGCGATTTTGGAAAGGTATAGGAGCCTCTGATTCGTCATCCTAGTCAGTTCTTTCCATACTGTATACTATCATTTCAAGGCCGCATCCGGAGTCATGCGCGCGCGCTCGGGCCAAATCACACAACTTCCAGGAACCAGTGATACTACGTGCAGTGAAATTGCGGCTGTCGGTGAACGCGTGATGCGCCCGCAGGAAGTTCTCCGTCGGCAGATTCTTGTGCAACCTCTAGGTCTTGCAACACGCTGATGCGGTGCGGCGGCAGGTGCACTCTCTCGCGACGCCGGCCACGTTGAATCGTCCATTGGACTGTTCGTGCCGCCAACTGAGCCTAAAGACGATCCGCTCAAACCGGGCTGGACGCATGGCAGTGCCACCGGACAGCATTCCCAGGGCGCCGGCGGATGCGTCGGTTACGGTAGCCATCTTGCGGATCACGCCGCGGCGGAGCCCGCTGCTACGACGGTCCTTCTTCGTCGGATGTCCTCGCTTACTACTGGAGGGAGCCGAGCGGGTCGTCCCATTCTCTGAATATAATGCCGCAGAGGCCATACGGGTGTCCTCGGGATACTGTTTTCTCCGCGCGTACGGCAGGAGGGTCCAATGCCCACGGTCCCTGAATGCCAGCTTCTTCAAATTCTTGTCGGCACAAACGGGAGGGCAGACGGCAGGGTGGAATCGGCGTTGCGAGAGACGACCGTCATCACCCCGGAGCTCGACACAAAAGGAGTCCGTATGCCGCGTTGTTGAGCTTTGTCAGGCGAGGGCGGGCGGGCGGCCGAATCGAGAAGTCTAGGTAAAGACAACGGGTGCGGATTAACTGGAAGATGCTACTGGCACGACGATGGTGGTATGATCGGTAATGGATATCTACATGCATACATGATACAACAAGCCGGAACCGCCCATTGTAGGGCGATGCGAGCAAATTAGGCGGGTGTCTAGAACGACGGATTTTGCGGTGGATACTCAGTGGGATAGAACACGCTAAGTCAGCCCAGCATTTCCGACCGGAAAATATGGCGGCATTCCCAAGGCCGAGAGACCACGCAATGAAATCCGTTTGTTTATCATCGCCGTCGGCCAGGTCAAGCATCTGCTAAAGCCGGGTGTGGGAGATGCCGCGTAACTCATCGGTAACGCTGTGTTGGGCGGAGCGTGTGGTACGTCGCCTGTGAACATCTTCCACATACATTCGTCGAGGTCAAGTCGGAGAACTTCGCACCTCAAGGGAGAGGACCCGAAGGGCATCAACAGCGTGGATCCGGAGACCCCCAGAGAGCGCAACTGCTGCTCGTGTGTACGGGTGCGACCGGCGAAGCGTTCACGAGGGGAGAGGCGGAGATTGTGCGGTGCAGCTGCCCGATGCTCTGGAACGTCGCATGGAGAACGCGTGCGACTTCAGGGTCCAAGACTTGCGTTTGTGATGAGCGTATGGCGTCGTCAGAGATGCCTAGCTCGGTAGCAATATGCGTTGCAGTCTGTATTGCAGAAGGAACACAGTGAGCGGCGCTCGAAAGCAGTCCGGTCGGTTGCGTAGCCCGTGGATAAGGCCGGGAATTTGACGTACTTGGACGCATGTAAGGAACGCCACGTGTCTGCCGCGTTTGTATTCCACCCATGCGAGAATAATGAGGCCATGGACCACGTCCAACGACGCCCCCGAACTATTTTGAAGGATAAGGTTCTGTTCGTGCGATGAGCTTTCGGAAAGCAATGTCGAAGAAAGCAAGCCGTACGTTCGCCATTTGACAGTACACGTTCGCAGTGTTCGCCGGCCCTATTTGCTGGATTTCTGGTATAGTGCTAAATCTAGAACGTGGGATTCGGCTGTGAGCGAGGGGGACACAAATGAATGAAACGGCGGACCTAGCTGCGGAGGCAGCGATGCTGTTCGCTAATAGCGGGGAGAGCCTGCGCTGGAAGAACTGGTCACAGACGCTGCTCGAGTTGAGGAAAGGGTAGGCTGCGCCGAACTTTTCGAAGAAGACGGGCACAAACTCCATCATGAGATTGGGATGTGGCTGAGTCGGGTCTCTGGGATCGAAAAGTCCAGACGTCGAGGAGGGAGATGGCCCGGGTGAGCCGGCAAGGGGTGGCGTCGCCGTTGTCGGTATGCCAGAGAGTTGATTGGCACCGTGCTGCGGCCATGTCGATGTTTGTAGCGAATCATACCTGCAGGATCGGCACACAGGTCAGCCACCGCAGCCAACAGAACCCTCACATAGACGCACCAGCTCAATGGCAGCACAGCCTGCGCGCCCATTCCGCCGGCGAACGCCTGAAATTGATCGAGGTCACCACCGTTCATGTCCACGTGCGAGTAATGTGAGTCTTCATGTGAGTGTTCCACAGTAGCTGACGGAGAGACGTTGCTGGAAGATGCGTAGTTGGATGATGCGTTTATAGCTGATAGCTGGGCTTTGTTGAGGTCACTGGTTGAAGCTTCGCAGACAGTGGAGGTCACCCCCGAGAGAATACGCGTTCTTTCCGCGAAGTACTGTTCGCGGTCGCGGAAGAGGCATGGGAGGCGGGCGGCGGCGCAAGCCTCGCATTTTCCCGCTGAAGACTGTTGGACACATTTGATCTTCTTGATGCGACTGCCTAGACGATGAAACGCCGTCGATTGACGTAGAGAACAGCGCACTCACCAATGGTCGCAAGAAGTGACCAGGCGCGGCCGTTTCTTGGTCTGGTGGGCAGACTGGGGGACTTCAATAACGAACTCAAAGTCGGACATGTGGAGGAGGATTCTGGTATGCGCAGGCATGCAAAGAGCTGGCTCAGGTGCCGGGAGCATGGTATCTTTATAAAGCCGCGTATCGACTATAAGGCTTCGCGTGTTCAGCGCCAGCTGCTAATCAAGATCATACTCGCGCGGAAAGCGCCGTGGAGAACAGGGCCCGCCGAAGTAAACGTCAGCAATCATGAAACGCTTAAGAACTGAGCGACTGTGACAAAATTCCAGCGCCGGACGGCTTGCACGATCGCCAATTGCTGAACCATTTCGAGCATGTACAGAAAAGGGCGATCTGCACGTTTGGCTCCTGACCAAATGCTCGGTAGACGTCAGAGAGAACGATCATGCGTTGGACACCGCCCGCGACGGCGAGGTCCTGAGCGGTCAAGCTACGGTCTGAACCGAGATCTGTTGGAGGCACTGCATTGCGGCGGGAGACATTTTCCAGTGCATGCGCCATACAGGGTCGATATTTGACTCGTTCGGAAGGAGACGGGGTGGATCCGTGACAAAGCTTTCGAGTAAGATGCTGAGTGAGAATATGAGTGAGAATATACGCGGTTCCACCAGTGAAAATGGCGGCTTACCCTTACAAATTCGAGATTAATATATCAACAATTACTAGACAATTTCGTATTCCAGCAGAGGGTCCGAGAACGAGGACAGATGCCGGCATGGCAGGTGCGAGCTTGGCGAGAGGGAGAATCACTGAGCTCAGAGTCATCGGCGGACGAGGTCGAGCATGGGCGCCTATCAGGCGCGTGAGAATATGCCTTCCAAACGGAGCAAGAGAAGCAGTACATAATCCACCCGATTAGATCTGAGATGCCTGCCAGCAGACAGATCTAAAGCGACCTCGACTCGGAGTCGGAACGTGACTCCAAACGACTCCAAACTACAAACCCGTCCCTCATGCACCGATCTTGGCACAGATGTTGAACCCACAACAGCACCCGGATAGCACTGTACGTTTTAGCTCGCCAAGGCAATCCTCGGATAGCCAGAGGGAGGCCAATGCCCTCGTACATTCTGTCCACCTTGCCTCGCTCGCGGAGAAGAAACGGCTATGGTGGACGAACGCACTAGTCAACCTACTCTTTATAGCTTCTTGGTGCGATTGGACATTCGCTGGCTTTGTATCTTGCCAAGTCTAACCATGATGATGTAGGTTCTTCTTTGCGATCATGATCTCGGTATACAACAAGTGGATGTTCTCTCCCGAGCACTACGGCTTTCCGTCTCCGCTCTTTGTTACCACCATCCATATGTGGGTGCAATTCATGCTTGCAGCACTGTTGCGGTACACTATGCCAGGGCACTTTCGACCTGAGAAGCGTCCGAACCGTATCGACTACATGTAAGCCACATTCTAATACTAAAATCACACCCCAAGTTGGCGACGATGAGTTCTAGGCCGTACTCCTCGTCGCCTTTCTATCTCAATTTCCTCGGCACGGTGTACGCGTGTTATACACTATGGGGTAAATCCCTTTGGCGTGTGCGTGTAACATTGTCAAGTATAGGCACCGTCTGCAGGTTTCAATAATTCTCACAATAATCACAGACGGAAAGCAGTACCGACAGGCATTACTACGGGGTTAGATATCGGCCTCTCTAACCTATCGCTCAAAATAATCACATTATCATTTTACAGTGAGTTGCTTCTGACACTAGCCTCACGATTTTCAGCTGAGAGTTGAACACATTAGCTATGTGCAAGTCATCTTCACTTGTTTTTGTCCTCCTATTCGCCTTCATCCTTCGCCTCGAGACATTCTCGTTTCGACTTGTCGGGGTCATTATCTTGATCTGCGTCGGCGTTCTCCTGATGGTCGCAACGGAGACACACTTCGTTCTATCCGGATTCTTGCTGGTCACTAGCGCAAGTGCTCTTGGCGGTCTACGATGGAGCCTAACACAGCTCCTGCTGCGGAGCAAGAACGTTGGGTTGGACAATCCCGCCGCAACTTTGTTCTGGCTTGCGCCAGTTATGGGTCTAACTCTGGCCATCACGTCTGCGTTGGTGGACAGCTGGAGCGCGGTTTTCCACAGCCACTTCTTTGCGACGCCGGAAGAGACCTTCAAGACGCTCTTTTTCCTGTTCTGCCCCGGCGTCCTGGCTTTCTGCATGGTTCTAAGCGAGTTCTAGTGCGTCAGCGATCTTGCGGATATCTGTTCGGCGTTCGATAACATCCATGACAGCATCATCCAACGCGCTGGCGTCGTCCCCATGTCCATAGCCGGAATTGCCAAAGAGGTTACCACCATCATCTGCGCAGCGTGGCTGTTCGGAGATGAATTGACCCCGCTGAATATAACCGGCGTCGCAATCACAGCATGCGGTAAGGCAGCGCCTTTTCTGCGATTCACGAGACATCGTTGACGCTCTGATCTATCCCACAGGTATCGCATTGTATACTTATCATAAGTATCGTCGATCCATGGACAAGAACGTCGCGCTGGATCCGCATGGGAACCCGCTTCCGGAGGAGGAGGTCCCTAGCGGTGAGATCGCGCTCGAAGGCGGCTACGCCAGCGAGAGACAGCGGCTGACGGAAGATGTTGACGAGCCGCTGGGAGAAGAAGAGTCTGAGCATCAGAATGTGAGTGCCGTCATCGGCGCTGGTCCCGCCGATTCTGACTGCAATGCCTGTCAGCACGCTGACGAGCATCACACGGAGACGCAATTATTATTCACCGTGGAGGAGGACGAGGAGGAGGAGGGACACGCGCATCCATCATCAAAGGTTGTGCGACAGGATTCCTTGCCGCCACCGTACTCGGAGGACGGAGATGACTCGTTGCATCAAGTTTGGGATGACGGCAGGGGTAGGGTTACATAGGGAGGTCTGTTACATCAGCATGGGATATAATGGCCCTCGTTCAGGTAATTGATCAGTCCCACGAAGTCGATGAAATAACAGAGCACACGATCGGTTCCGTGAGGCTAGTACTGGGGTAGGCGCCCAGTACATGTTATGATTACATATGCAACGTGAATCAGGGATATTGTGCGGGTTGAAAGATTACATCGGATAGATATTATCACAAAGAAGGCCAAGCTGGCAAGGGCGGTTTCGACAGGACTTGATGGTTTGCGGGGTGTCAACAGGGCGCATGAACTGCATTTAGCGCTAGGTACCATTCGTGAGGGGCATGTTGTGCGTCTCTGACACCGCAGATTGTGGCTGAGACTCGGAAGTCGTCGCTCCTGCTGTTTGGATTCGGCTTGGATACCGCCTGCGACTCGCAGTCAGTCAAAGTGTGACCACAGGGTGAGTAAGTTTTACCATGTGCGCCAATGATCAAACTGTTTCTGATTGAGGTACTCCCGCCACTCATCTTTTCCGATTTCCGTTCTGAATTGTGCTTGCTGGAGGAGCTCTAGATGATGAAGCGCATGCGGGTACCTGGGCATCAGGAGCTTAGCTCATGATGAGATATCGGAAGACTATGAGAACGACCAACAAGATAAAACGAGCATAGTCTTTTTCCTTCCAATACATGAGATACTTGAGGAAGTTGACGAAAGCAGGCTGATTCAATATACCCTGCTGAGCCAAAGAATGGAGGTAGAAGGGGTTCGCCAAAGATTGTACGAACTCCAACTCCAGTTCAAATCGAGCACGGTTCGTAGTGCGAAGGTCCGAGTTAGACTCAGTTTGCGACATGTCTGAGCGACGTGCACCTGGCTATGCGAGCCAAGGTGTGGCTTTCGGAGGTGCCGGTTGTTTGGATCAGAAGCTGCAGCCAGACAAAAGTCCCGATTTGGCCACCAAAACTCCGGAAATTACCACGTGACTAGCGCGACGCGTCAGACTGGAGCATCGCTCGCGTTCGGCCTCAATTGCTTGCTGTCTCTTTCCACCACACCTTCGACTTTTTGTAGCTCTTAAACAGAGAAAAAATGTCTGTCGATGACGACTCCAGTGGCTGGCAACTGACTGAATCGGATCCCGGGGTTTTTACGTGCGTGTACGAGCAGTTTCGGCCCCATATTTGTCAAAGCTGACAGACATTGCAGGGAATTGTTGAAGACCTTGGGTGTCCCACTTGTGGTTGACGACTTGTACTCTTTGGATTCTGAGACTTTGTCGCAGCTGCAGCCCCTGCATGCACTCATTTTCCTTTTCAAGTGGGTCACAAACGAATCGGGCACGGCTTCAACCAGCGGGCAGTACGACCCCGACTTTCCGGGCTTCTTCGCGCATCAGGTCGTTAACAACGCCTGCGCTACACTTGCGGTCATGAACGCGATTGGAAATATTCCAGGACTCCAGATGGGACCACAGCTTGCGGAACTTCTCAGCTTCACTGCCGGCATGGATCCCCAGACCAGCGGTATGGCGATCACCAGCGCGGACTGGCTGCGTGAGGCGCACAACGCTCTATCTCCACCGTCCGCGATCTCTCTTGAGGGCTTGGACTTACCAAAAACGTCGGAGGATGCATACCATTTCATTGTCTATCTTCCATACGCGGGTGCGGTCTACGAGTTAGACGGTCTGAAGCAGGCTCCGGTGAACCACGGCGCGTTCGCCGATAGTGGGGAGGGCTGGGTCTCAAAGGCTAGGTGCTTCAGATTGCCTCCGTAAGTATCCGCAAAGGCTCATCCAGCTTGTTCAGGGAAGTCATTCAGGCTCGCATAGGCACCTACCCTGCGGGAGCCGTAAGTGGGACCCCAGCTTTGCGTTGATAATAAATATTCTCATAACTATACAGCTCGAATTTAGCTTGCTAGCTGTTCGCGACGATCCTCTACCTCGCCTGCAAGAGCAGTTGGCTCAGCTTCAATCTGCTGGGCGGCAAGCAGAGGTGTCGGAGCTAGTTGTCAAGCTTGCGAACGAGAACTCCAAACGGGAGCGCTGGGCGGTGAGTTTGCCGGATTTCAACCTGCCCTCCTCCGCGACTAACGCAATCTACCGTAGTTTGAGAACAGCCTCCGCAGGCATAACTACCTCGGTTTCATACATGCGCTGCTCCTCAGCATGGCGAAGGCCGGCAAGTTGGAAGCGGCAAAAGATGGCGCGAAGAAGGCACTCCAGGTGCGATTAGAAAAGAAACGGAAGGGCGAGGCCATTATGGACGAGGATTGATTCTCCTCCACACCATGTCATCGCTTTATTGATACCGCTATCGATGTCACTGCACTGTGGATTTGGAGAATCGGCATGGTGAACCCGCCGAGCTGGCCGAAGGGAACATATGTCCCCTTTCGAACAATGAAGGTTCCCGCCGACGTTATTAACCACATTCCAACCGCTATGATCGCGGAGCTGTGGCATCTTGTCTACCGCCGTAATGACCTGGTGCTCTGGGCGGCCTGCCTCTGTCAAGCGGCTGAGCCGATCTGTCACGCTTCTGTTTACTCCGAAAGTCATGCGGTGTACTACGGCAACCTCATGTGTCCCACGCGCCGCTCTACGGGGTCCATAGGCACCTAGACATAACAGTATCACTACCAGTGTTTTCCTCGATTTTTAGAACGAGCAAGTGGGCTCCCAGACAAAGGAGGTTCAGTCTCTGTCGAACCATCGTTGACCTACTCCACATCCACAGGGTTCCAAGTCACAGCGCCTTCCTTTCCCCGATCAAGTGCATTCAGGAGCGCCATGTCGTGAGCGTCCAATATGAAGTCGTAAAGTCTGGCGTTAGAATAGATGTGGGCGGCTCTCGCCGACTTGGGCAGTGGAATGAAGCTGTGTGATGGCCGCAGTCATTTTCTCCTCACACCTACTACATTCATGATGGGTGAACACATCACTCGCCTTCTTTGCAGGGACCACCGCAGCAGTATCTGCCCTGGATCGCGACCGTGCTACGGGTGAGTGTGTTCATGTGGTCTTACTTCTCCTCGACGCCGTTACGGACCTTTCCCACCAATTCTCTGAATACGGGATGATTCATGTTGCCACGAACAAGAGGTGAATACGCCTGTACAACAACGCCATGCTGGCGGCAGTACGTCACGATGGCCTTCTGCTGACAGAATGGATGCAGCTGAAACCGCAAAAAGCATACGTGTCGGTCAAGTTGCTGACGTCGAGCGAAGAACTTATGGCAACTACCTCGATCTGGTTCACAGCAGGCATCGGAAGACCTTCACTGCGAATTTCCTCGAGGTGTCTGACGCCGCTGTAGCATCAAAGAAGTTTCTCAGCATACAGACAGTGGAGTCGATTGGCGAGGCTCACAAATTGGAGACGCCAACGGTGCGAATTTTCCCAGCCCTTTTCGCCTCTAGCAGCGCCCTATATGTCTGCAGTCGTAGTTCCTTGCCTTTGAACGGGTCATGTATAAGATACAGGTCGACATAGTCTGGGAAGGCCAAGTCAGCGAGACCCCACCCCAGGCTCTTCGATTGCGTCTTAGCAGGCACGCACCCATGCCGAACCGCTCAAGCGAGACATCGACGGCACGCAATGTGCTATCGTAGCCGTGTGTCTTGCTGATGCACTTCGTCGCTGTGTGCAGCATCAATTCTCCGACCAGCGCGCGGCATTGGTGAGGAGTACGCACTGATAAAGACGTCTTCTCTTCGCAGCCCACTCGCGCGGAACGCTGAGCCCACATGCGCCTCGTTCTTATAGGCTTGAGCGGAGTCGATGTGCCTGCGCCAAAGGTATCGATCTGCGCTTTCTTTACGGACGAATTCAGACCCTGGTGCACAATTTACCTGTAGCCGGCCTTGAAAGCTTCGAGAACAGACTCATGCGTCGTATAATTTTGATAAACTCCGAACCCAAGCCGGGGCATCTCGTAACCTGGTCATGCGGCGAGGGGAAGCATTCAGTAGGCAGACCGATGGGCAGCTTGGAGTGGTTGCATCACCGGATGATAGGCGGACGGTGGATGTGAGCGTGAGTTGCGATGGCATCCGTACACACGACCTCCTGTAGACGGGTATACATGTCAGTGTTAAGTATACGCAGAGAAGCGCTCACTAATATATCAGGTGAAAGACTCTCAGATACAGAGGAGCCAGTGGAACTCGTGGGACATAGCAAAGCTGTCGACGACCATTGGTGCTACTACCAGACCGGCGCGTGCATGGGCTTGTGAGGCTTGGCACGCGCATCAAGAAGATATCTGATTATGGGAGTGATCAACGTACTACTTCTATACCACACGAGCGAGATTCCAGGTGGGAGTCTCGGGGACTATCCGCCCAATGGTATCTTGTAAGAACACACACTATTCGGCAGAGAGTGAATGAATGATCAAACACATGCCGTTCCGCAAAGGGGACAAAGACCGTTCAAATAATTAAGGGCACTAATTAATGTTGCACTAGTCATGAAGATCATTCCCTCCACCAAAGTCCGCCGGCCGAAGCTGGGGCCACTCCCCCGGTCAAGACCCGTCCGACGATGATCGGAACGCTGTCGCATTGCGCGCGCAGCAAGTGGGCTACGCTCTCACTCTGAGTCGCATTCACACCAATCGTACATGGAATCGGACGCTTCCAACCGCATTTGGGCACAGCCTCGTCGCCGAACCGGTGCACACGACTCATGGTTAGTAGACGTTTTCACGCGCGCAAAGTGAGTCCTGTATGCGAGCGGTGATGGACTGCCACTCCGCCGCTAACGACTGCATGCGGGAGATGCCACTGCCGGGCCCGCTGCGCGCACCATGCATAGATTGAATCTGATAGCGACTGGCCTGAACGGGCGCGCGGGCACTTCGCGGGGTTGGAACAGGACTAAGGCATAGAATTAGAGTATCAGGGGATTGACCACCGTGTTGTCGTCTGGGGCAGTTTTACAACGTGATGGGAACCGTGAGTATGTTCTACACAATGGCGTAATAAACCTTCCAGAACATCCTCCAGCGTCCTTTCAGTTTCGTCTCTCTTCGCTCGTCATCGGCGCGGTCTTCTGGTTCTTCCTCATGCTCGTCCCTCCGTAAGTCAACCGTCCGGATGTCCACGTTGTCACTGCGTGGTACGAAGGTCCAAGCGCGACGCAGGATGCTGGCCCTCTGCGGAGTTTCAGTAAGCACATCCTCTAGCGGTGTCGCAGGGCGCCCGGGCGACGGTTTTGGCCGCTTGATGAGCATCCACGCAAAGCACATAACGATCATGGCAGGAATTTCGATGTACAACGAAACGAAGTCGATAGCCGAGAACTTTGGGATTACTGAAGACCATCCTTGAACTAGATGTGCGATGAGGCTAACGGTCGTATGGAAAGCAAAGTGTGATGCTCACTAATGATCAACGCCACGACAGTGACGATCTAAGGTTCCGATTCAGCTTAAGTAAATTCTTGGTGATATGTGTAGAACTCACGACAAAGTACGGCCCCCAAGGCCACGTCCATTTAGCCCTGAACTTCATCTCGCTGAGAGGGCGACCTTGCTGGACCCAGGCACGTCGGAATTTCCAACTAGCAAGTCCAATAGAGAGCCAGGCGATCTGGTTGGACACACCAACGATGTTCTGAAGCCAGCCCCACAGCTCACCGCTACCGATGAAGCTGGAGCCGAAGCAGAGGATGCTAATGCTGCTTGTGGCAAGCAGCGCGAAAAATGGGACACCAGACCGCGTGGTGTATCCAAAGACAGCAGGCGCTTGGGGAGGAGTGGTGGTAGCAAGTCCATACAAAACGCGTGTTCCAGCAAAGAGGGCATGATTACCGGCGGAGAGCACAGATGTGAGGATGACGGTATTCATGAAAGATCCAGCAACAGCTAGGGGACGGTAAGGGATGGGTAGGAATCTTTACGTAGGGAAAAACGCACTTGACCCAGCCATTTGGAATACAATAGTGAAAGGAGATGTCGTGGTCTGTCTATTCGACAGGCCGGGATACGTGTATGGGACTGTGAGATGTTAGTCGGTGACGGAAGCTCGAGCCTGATCAAGCCAACTGACCGTTTAGGCCCATCAGAAGTATACTCAGGATGTAGAAGAGCAAAATCCTATCGTGGCCGTTGTTAGTAGGCTTAAATTAAAAGGAACAACTCAGAGAGGTAGGCTACCTCCAGAAGACGAATTTCACCACTCGTGGCATGTTGCGAGACGGATTCTTTGTTTCGCCAGCAGTGATTCCCAGCGATTCAGTTCCACCATCTTAATGCCTGATGAGCTGATACGTCGCGGACGGATACCGGAAATTTCTCACAAGCAAAGCTGGCTGTTACAAACACCCGCGCAAACCCGCCGAAACCGCCTACGAACGGCGCACCAGGTATATGCCAGTTCTTTGCGCCGATGTATTCGTGCGCTTGGTTGCCGCCAACGTTAACCACGATACCCAGAATGATGAAAATCACGACGGTGACTACTTTCAACGACGAAAGCCAATATTCTGGAACGGGGCACGCGTTTTGGTCAGGGGGTTTTGGTTTGTTATGGAGGCCAGCAAGAACGTACCTAGTTCTCCATATGCACGCACATGGGCGGCGTTGACGGCTACAAGGAACACCCAAAAGACCAAGCTAACGATCCAGGTGTGCCATGTGGTCCAGTACTGAAGGACGAGTTGCGCGGCGGTGAGGTCCGACGCGACGGACACGGCATCATTGAACCAGTAATTCCACGACAACGCGAAGCCGTAGGAGGGAGAGAAGAACCGTGTAGCGTACGCGTTGAACGAACCTGAGATTCCACACGCTCAACGAACAGTTCTACGCAGAAAGTTAAAAATGTATTCACCTGCGACGGGATACTGTGTGGCCATCTCTCCGAGCAGGAGCAAGGTGACATAGACGATGAAGCCGACGATTCCATAGCACAAAAGCATGCTTGCGGGGCCGCCCTGAGCAAGCGAGCGTCCCGTTCCCAAGAAGAGTCCTGTGCCGATGGTCCCGGCAATCGCAATCATGGAAACCTGCCTGGCAGAGAGTGCTCTGTGCAGGCCAGCCCTTCGCTTGTAAACAGTTGGGACAGGGAGGGCCCCAATAGGTCCCTCAGTTTCCCCATGCTCGATGTCGATATCGTCGTGGAGGTCAACTTCGCTGACTGTGGCTTTTCTTCCAGAGTCTTGGCGCTGCAAAGAGGCACCGGTCTGGTCGTGGTTGTGGTTGGAACTCGCCATGGTCCAGTTCGCGCGCGAAGACGATCGCCAGGCGACACGTTCACCCTGGTTCTCCTTTAGAAACCCTCGGAAAGATCACAGAGAGGTCGTGAAAGAAGCAGGATGAGAAGCATGGCCGGAGCTTGTGGACCGTTATATGGTTTGGAGTGGCGGAAAGCTGGGAGCAGAATTTCTCGCAGGGCGCCTCTGGGCACATCAATTCGCGCAATTGCGGGGTAATAATGCAATGAGCTCGAGGTTACCGACCTTCTTAACTTACTCGCCACGTTCACATCCCAGATCACGGTAGGGTCACTGATTCTTACTTGCATATATGATGCGTCTTGAATTTGCATTATGGTATACAGTACGATGTGAACGGGTTATGGTACATATTTTCGGCGACATACGCTGCGCTCCAACGAGCGCACATACGATGGGGTCATCGTCGCATACTATCGTACAATCGCGCAAATGTCGAGCCAAGGTTATTTCAAAAGCAGCGCGTACACGCAATCTCACCAAGGCGCGATGGGATCAAACCCGGAACAGGGCCGAGTTGCCTTCCAACTTTAGAAACCGGATCTGCTGGTGACCATTTTCTTCGCCGACGCTGTCGAGACGATATTGAACGTCAGGTCAAGACTTCCCTTCAAAACTTGACCATCAAGATACGTACGAAGCTTCAGCGACGACGACCTCAGGCATCGCCGACCCTTGCGGTGTCCACTCGACCTCGGTGGACATCTGCAGCCATCGCATTCTGTCAGCTTCATGCACATTCTCCTGTACATATTCAATGTTGCTCACCATATGATGCCCGAGATGGGAGTCATGAGTTCCTGGCTCCTCCATGACCTTCACGGCCTCTGGATTCCATCGCTTCTGTAAGGCCAACAACCCGGCCTTTAGTCCTTCGCGGTCGACGGCGTGGCCGCACAGGGTGCCCCGCGCCTCCTGGCCGAAGTACTGGTTGAACCGGGTTGTAAAAACGTCCACCGGACCGTGACCAAGGTGCATGCCCCCGTGTCGCGGCATCGGTACGTGTGGGGATGCCATGAGGTCGCAGAGGCAGTCGGAGAGCCAGTGGTTGGACGACGCAGTCACCGACATGAGCGTAGTAAATGTGAGGAATCAAAATGTGGGGAGTACTGGTTTTGTGCGAGCGTAGTGTAACGCGGGTTGTGAGGTATGATGAAGTTCTTTGGTTAAGTTCGGGACGACCCCTATGATACACTCTCTATATACGTTTGACATGCTCCACAGGGGCCGACAAACAGTGTTCTAGAGAGGGTCGGGCACCTCTCCTGGTCCTGCCGCGGGCACGGTCGAGAACGGTCTCAGGCAGGAGTTGTGTGGGCTTGTGTATCGTAGTTCGGGAGTCCGGACCGCCTAGATGAATTCGGAGCGTCTGTATCCGTGTAAGCTGGAGCTTGCCACGCATTCACAATCGGCCGAGCTAGACCCTGAACGTCCGAGGCCCCTGGTACATCTAAAGGCGCCCCTCAAAGCGGTGGGCATGACGTGGTTGCGCAACAAATTGTTAGGATGTGTATGATGATATTCACAGACATAGAAAGCGTGACAACACGAAAGCAAAGATAACCTTTACAAACCGCGATACAATCTATTCATCGTCGCTCTCGAACTCCAGAGGCTTGTATTTCCGTGCCTTCTTAGTGGGATTCGCCATCGAGACACCCTTGGGCTTGACGGACGTCGGCACTGGTTTGTTCTCTGAAGATAGATTGCCAAGACATCGTAAGCATATGCGCCTACATGATCAATCGTGGGGCCTACGCACTGGAGTACAACTTTGAAGGGTCGGTCATTATGGCATTCTGCTGTCGTTTCGATTTCTCGAGCTCTGCCCTCAGAACCTGAATCTCCTCTTCAGCTTCTTCTGCCTTGCGCTTGAATTTATTGTCCGAGGCGGGAACCGCATCGGAGACATTGTCTTTGCCTTTTACCTTGTGGGGTGGTTGAGAATATGTCCCTACTGTAGAATCAGCCTCCGGCAGCCACCGTCTGTGCGATTGAAGTGATGTGCTTGCGGCTACAGTTTCATAGTCAGCGTCGAATGGGTTTCTCCTTAGTGAGGTGGAGTGACAGACCAGGGACAGCACCGGTGACGCCTGGGACGTCAATTAACGAGGGATAAAGTCGGCATTTTTGGCGTTGTGCTTGTAGTGCAATCTATTGCGATACGCGTTGGAAATGTGCACAAAGATACGCGTCAAGTCAGCGGGCAATCATACCTCCGCGAACGTCTTGGTAGCATATGCAGCTGCATCGCGAAGAGGCAGCTCGTGCAGATCCACGTGTATCGGCGTTTTCGCGTGGGTACCGAAATCCAGCTACGAGGACTCCAAGGGTCGGCCTCAGTACGCTCCAGGCACGACATCGCGGAGGAAAGGAGCCGTACCTGAATTGGCGCGGCCTTACCGGAGCTCCAACCTCCGATGGACATCTCACCCTTCACAAACGTGTCGGCCAGCTTCTCCACGAAGGAGTCCAGGAGGAAGCCGGAGACCTTGGTGCCCTGCGGAGACAGCGGATTTAGAACGCATGGGAACAAAGTGCGGGGTTGCGCATACGCACGACGACGTTGCGGACGTCCTTCTCCGTCCACCGCCCTTGCCACCATCGCCCGTCGTCTCCCGTCAGCCCTACGTGCACAGACCAACTTGCATCATCTACAGCGGAAATTATGACGAAACGCGATGAGCCTTGGTAGATGACCTGGATCAGTTCGTCCAGTGGCGTGAGGTGAGATATTGGATCTGAGTCTGATGACATTCTCGCTGAGACAATATTTTCTCGAGTGTATTATTGATTTCAGAGGAGCGCGGCCAGTTCAGCGGAGTGGCTTTGCGCAAAGTCGGTGGTGAGTTGCAAGAAGTAGCCGCTACACGACTAAGCGCCACAAAGGAGTCGTGTAGACGCCCATAGATGATCGTGCGTGTGTTATCTTATCTATGCCGGCACATCGGTTCGCACCTCCGCTGACTCTGTCTCTGATCACTCTCTCAAGGTAACCTTGCTCAGTACCTCGACGTCTCGGACTTGTTGTTTCGCACCTTGAACCAGTTTTGGTGAGACAGCATCAGTGTCCATTGCCAGAGCGGGGCTGATGGAGGTACAGCCGGATAATTGGGTAGGTCGCGTGCGGGCGCATATAGTCTATACGGGCCGTCGGCGGAAACGGGTACATACAATGAAGGCACGCGTAATATTTGTTGGGATTGGGTGTGTATCGTACATCCTCCATTTCAATGCTCTATGCTCATGCTCTCGAAGCGGGGCAACGTGCTCCGGCAAGACGACACTCGCCAAACATCTCCGTCGCATCCTCCCCAACAGCGTTATTATACACCAGGATGTGAGCCCATCAAATCGTGTTATTTGATCGCCTCGTATATACTGACCGTGCTCTCCTTGCGCGACTTAGGATTTTGCACCCGTTAGTTCCCAATCATGATGATCATCCGAAAATTATCTTACACACGCGTGTCGGCCCTTGACAGCCACAAGAACTGATACCCCTGCACCCGGTTTACGGTGTACAGGACTGGGACCGCGCGGAAGGCGCGATAGATTGGCCACGGATGGTCAAGGCGTTAGAAGAGGTTCATCGTCCCACATCGTGGCTGTCATCTCGCTGACCGTACATACCAGGTCAAACGCACGGGAAAGATCCCCCCAGAGCACATCTCACACGACCACTTGAACGAGCAGAAGGATGTACCTATAGAGGAAACCGTATACTTAAAGTGGAAGGACTATTTCGAGCGGGCGCAGAAGGAGCAAAGGGACAGGGGGGAAGAAGTTAAGTGGGTGCTCGTGGACGGATTCTTGTTGTATTGGAGTCCGGTGAGTCCGAGCCAATGCGGTCCATATGCGTGCTTGCTGACCGTCAGCCGCAGGAAGTAGTAGAGAAACTGGACGTCCGTGTATTCCTACGCGTGCCGCACGACGTGCTGAAACAACGAAGGCACGAACGGCATGGGTACCATACGGCAGGTAGGGACTGCGCTCGTTCCACTGCGGCTATGCGTCCTGACGCTCTTCCACCCTTTCTGTTCTCCGATCGACCCACCCCTTATAACCGCCCTTTCGCCGCCGGCCAAATCGTGCTACACTCAAACGCGTCTGTTGCCTTCTGGAGTCCAATCCGATCCAGAGGGGAGTTTATGGCGCGACCCACCCAATTATTGGGAACAAATCGTATGGCCGGCTTACGTCGAGGCCCACGCGGGAATTGTGGAGAAAGGGGATGTCGAGCATGGCAAGCCCAACGGGACAGTGTCCGGCCTCGTCCTGCTGGATGGACTCGAGCTGAGTATGGGGAAGATGGTCGATCAAGTGTGTGGGGTTCTGGCGGACGCAAGCGGGGGTGGGGAATCGGCGAAGACTGTAGCCTAGACTGCATGGGATTCGGCACGCTCGAGACATCGGCGGTGTGCAACGAGCGTGATTACGATTCTGCCGATTTGTATTGGACGCTACGCCGGCAGCAAAATCCGCGGCAGGTCCCCGGACGGCCGAGCGTTGCGGGGCAGGCGCGGGAGCGTGTGCGGGGTCAGAATGAGCGCTTCGGCCTGCCGGTGCCAATTTGGGACCGTCGCGGCCGGAAGGCGTCGTCTGACCGGAGCAGCGGCGGGCGGGAATTCACATGGATGTGCCTCGCGTGATTCAAACGCCAGGTGACCGGGATGGGATGGGGCGGTATAAGAACTATGTTCGTCCCCTCGCCGTCCGTCTCATCTCTGTCCTCCCTCTTCCCTCCCCACATCTTCCCCAATGGCCCAAGTTATTGTCGTCGGTGGTGGTCTCGCCGGTCTCTCCGCCGCCCACACGCTCCTCGAGCGTGGCGCAAACGTCCTATTGTTGGACAAGCAGCCGTGAGTACCCTTTCTGGTGACGTCGCCAACGGAAGATGCATCCGCATTGCCTCGGGGCGGTGTGTGTTAGGGAAGAGATGCCGTGCATGAGTGCATCATCCAATGGACACCTCAGGGGTAATGCGATATGTATTATGTCCCCCCGGGGCTTCGGTCTCCTATCTCCACTTCCGTGGTAGCATCTTGTTTACGTATCATCGTTTTTAGCTTCATGGGTGGTAACTCCACCAAGGCTACGTCGGGTATCAACGGCGCTGGCACACAGTCCCAACAGGAGCTCGGTATTCAGGACAACGCTAAGATCTTTTTCGAGGACACCAAGCGCTCAGTAAGTCGCAACACTACCCGCGCTAGTGCTAGATCTAACTTTCGAGTCAGGCCCGCGAGCTCGCACGCGACGACCTCATCCGTGTCCTCACCGGACGGTCTGGCGATGCCGTCAACTGGCTGCAGGACAAGTTCCAGCTCGACCTGTCCAAGGTCGCGCGTCTGGGTGGTCACACGCACCCCCGTACGCACCGTGGTGACGCCCAGTTCCCTGGCATGGTTATGACCTACGCTCAGATGGAGCGTCTGGAGGACCTTTCGGAGAGCATCCCTGACCGCGTCAAGATCAAGAAGAAGGCCCGTGTCACGAAGCTTATCAAGGACGAGTCGGGCGCCGTCATTGGTGCTGAGTATGTTCACAATGGCAAGACGGAGACCGCATACGGCCCTGTCATCCTGGCCACCGGCGGTTATGCCGCAGACTTTTCGTCTGATTCCCTTTTGAAGAAGTACCGCCCGGAGTACTGGGATCTCCCCACTACGAACGGCGAACATTGTACTGGTGATGGTCAGAAAATGGCTCTCGCAATTGGCGCAAGTGCTATCGACCTCGAGAAGGTGCAGGTGCACCCAACGGGTCTCGTCGACCCGAATGAGCCCAACGCGAAGGTGAAGTTCTTGGCCGCTGAGGCGCTCCGTGGTGTCGGTGGTCTTCTTCTGGACAACACTGGCAGCCGTTTTGTTGACGAGCTTCAACATCGCGACTATGTCACTGGCAAAATGTGGGAGAATGGCAAGGTCAGTCATCCTCGGATTTTCATACGGTCGCTGCCGACTGACAGGGTTGTGCGCAGTACCCCATCCGCCTTGTGCTCAACGGTGAGGCGTCGAAGGAGATCGAGTGGCATTGCAAGCACTACGTTGGCCGTGGTCTCATGAAGCGCTTCGAGAATGGCGAGGCGCTCGCTAAGGAGATGGGACTCAAGCCCGAGGTCCTCAAAAAGACGTTCGATGACTACAACGCGGTCGTGCGAGCGAAGAAGGACCCCTTTGGCAAGAAGGTCAGCTCCTTGTGTGTCTCTAATGGTTCTGTGCTCATCATCGTGCAGTTCTTCACTCCTGGCGAGTGGAAGATGAACGACTATTGCAACGTCGCAATCATGACGCCCGTGCTGCACTATACCATGGGTGGCCTCGAGATCGACGCTGAGTCGCGAGTGGTCGACAAGTCTGGGAAGCCTATCCCCGGCCTCTTCGCCGCCGGCGAGGTCGCTGGCGGTGTCCACGGCGCGAACCGTCTCGGTGGATCGTCATTGCTCGGCTGTGTCGTTTTCGGGCGCGTATCTGGTGACTCAGCAGCATCATACCTCCTCCAGAGGATCGGTCCTATCGCGGAGAAGGCTGCAGGTCGTCTCGGTGCTGTTGCTGGCCACCTCGGTTCGCCGGCCAGCTCAAGTTCACAGGTATTTAAACTATTGTATGACTTGAAGTGTTGAGCATTCGGGCTTACATGTCATTTAGCCCGCTCCAGAAAAGAAGGCTGAAGCCGCTGTTAAGAGCGCGCCGGCTCCCTCAGGGGAGAAGACGTTCAGCGTTGAGGAGGTGAAGAAGCACAACAAGAAGGACGACTGTTGGGTCATCATCGACGGCAAGGTGCTCGACGTGACGGCTTTCATGCCGGACCACCCCGGAGGCGAGAAGGCAATCTTGTTGTATGCCGGCCGTGATGCGACCGAGGAGTTCAATATGCTCCATGACCCTAAGGTGGGTCTCGCTGACCTGCTCTTTTATGTTAAGAGGGCGGTCGCTGATGACATGGTCCGTGCAGGTAATTCCCCGGTACGCACCGGAGGCGGTCATTGGCTCGCTGAAGAAGTAAGGACTGGATTAAGCGCATTCTTGATCTTGCTGCGATGTGTTCCGGCCGTTGTTTAGCTGTTACTGTTATTGGTCCCATGCCACATCTCGTCAGCTATAACACGCTGCGGTTGTAATATACATATGTATTCCCTCCTAGTTGTCTCCATCTACCCTTGTGCGACATTGAATGTTCCATGATTGTCCGTGCAATGTCACCGTGTGCAGGTGCACTCTGTGGATATCAACGCCTAGCTCTCGAGCACGAGGATTAAGAAGTTCGGACTTCGGAAGGTCGGTAAAGATGTCTATGGGCGGAGATTGCATCATTCTCCCTCTTAATAAACACTGAGAACATCGGACCCACTTGGAGGTTGTAGGCGCTGCTTCGCACGCCAGGCCCGATTCCACCCGATTCAGTCTTACCTCCTGTTGTCCTCCACCTTACCTAACCTGTTTTCCCTTGCGCCCTCCACTGCCACTCTCGGGCAACGTTGTGATCTCCACTATCCCTTGCCTCAACCTCGCCCTGTGTGTTCCACTTTTTGACAGCCACTGTACGTAAGAGTAATGCGGATGCAACATGGTCGTATGCAGCTCGGTTTTGAGTCACCTGTTTATTCTTACGTTTCGGAACGTGGGTCAGTGGTTGCCAATGCTCCGGCGCTTACGCATGGTTGGGGTACTGCGAACACCACGTACATTGAGCGACAGTGTTGCAGAGGGACATAATATGGCGTTGGACTCTGATGTATCTAGACAAGGTTGAAGCTCGTCCTCGGAAAGATTTGACCAGTTCAAGAGCGGGTGAACCGCAGAAGGTATGTAGCACTGGCCTTTAAGTGCCACGTAACTGCCGAGTAACAAACCACGAGTGTACCCTGACACAGTGTCAGGCAACTGTCCTGCAAAATGCAGACATGTCATATTGTCTAAGAGCTCTAATTCGTGGAACTCCTGGCGCAGAGCCAAGGAACAGCCACTTTGAATCTTAGCCGCGTCAAAATCACCCAAAATCAAGGTGCCTGATAGAGAGGAGCTGCGGGAGAAGCATGTATACATTGCCTGATGGTTTTTGCAGAACTTGAGGTGTACGACGTTGTCAGGACGGGTGCGCCCTTGACATGTGTAATCAGTCATTGCAAAGTTTGGTAATATCATTACCTGCTCACGGGCAATGGCCACGACGGTGTCACTCACAGGTAAAGTAGCAGACACTATTTGCTTTGATCACCCGAGTGGGATGACGTTCATAGGCAAGCCCAGCACCTGCACATTTCGCGGCGGAGAAGTCAAACGAACATGAAGTGATTCAAGGCAAGGCCTCCCGCACGGTGTTTTACCAGCTACCATTTTAACAACTTCGGCCTCTGCACCATTGGTAGCACACAGCTCAGTAGCCTCGTTGAACTTGAGCAAAACTGGCATACCAATGCACAGCGTTAGAATACCGGCATGATGGTCAGACATGCAAGGAGGAACTTGCCACAACATTTCCTGCAGTTTCAAAGAGATGGAATTGTCCGCACGCACAGGGTCTATCGTTTTCTCGTACAGTCTCTGAGCCTGTCGAGCGGAGTCTGAGTTCACAGCCTTTCCCCAGCGGTCATAAGAGAAAAAAGAATGCAGTAGGACCCCACAATCAGCTGCAAACTCACGTATGCATCGAGCGTCGATAGCGTCTCTGTGGGCATTGCAGGCAGTTATGATACTGATTTGTCTGAACCGAGGATCAGACAACGATGGTCCGGCAGGACAATCCGTAGCTATTCTTGTCCTGAGCAATGCAATGTCAGTAGCGGTACATCAGCCATATCTCATGTTCTCTAGTGCAATACATCTTCATGATACAAACCACGCAGGCGCATGTTCTCGCGCAAAATCACTACCGTGGTGAACTGGTGCCACAACACCTTTCCAAGAGCATTATTTTGTGCTAAGGGTGCAGAAGTAGAAGACCATTTTCCCACAAAAGAACTGTACAGTGAGGGAGCTCTCCCTGGGGGTGGCAGCTGATGGAATGACAATGATGCGGAACAGCGATGGCATGCATGGACAGCAAAGTTTGGAGAATTTTATACGACGCACAAGGAGAGATGGCGTGACAAGGAATGACAGCAGCGAAGGAGGAGGGCCGGCGTGCGACGACAGTGGGTGCCTGGGCAGTGCTACAGAAAGACAGTAGAATAAGGTATGTTGAGGAGCGCATGGGAGGGACACCAGCGACCACAGGGAACAAAGAGAGATCACAATAGAGCACTGGATGAAGGTTAGCGTAAAGAAGTGCACAAAGAAGGAAAACTTACGAGGCTGAACCATGGCATGAGAGAGATTGAGAGACGGAGGCAGACAAAGTGAACGCAGGGCGACGACGCAGCTAGGAAAATAAGTCGATGGCAAGGTGAGAAGTTAAAAGCCAAAAACGCACATAAGTCGCAGAGGTTCAAAAGCGAGCGCAGCGGAGGACAACGACAGGAAGAGAGAAGGAGCGAAATTTGCAAGGAGAGGAAACGGGAAAGAACGGAGAAACACGGAAGAAATTGGGTATCCAACAAAAGTCACATGAGGGGTAGAAATTCACGGGCTGTTAACCGATTCCATGTGGAATCGGAACTGGGTCCCAACACTCCCTGGGACTCCCACAGGCGCCTAGATACCGTCACAGATCATAGGTGTAGTGTAGCATCTAAACGCTCGTTCTCTCCCGCCAAACTCGAGTGCGAGTTCCTTCCTGGTCGGCCTTCTGCATATGCTCACTCTGCGAGACCTTGCTCAACTTGCCGCTGTAACCCCGCACCTAGGCGACATTAAATTCTATGAAGCAGCGAGCTTTATACGACTCGCCAAACTTGTTCGCCCGCAAATTGAGTTCACTCTGGTTGATAAACGAGAACCGCCCGCGCTGCTCCCCCCTCACATCCATGAATTCATGGGAGCCTCCCTTCGAAAAAGCTACACTGAGGTTAACTGGTACTGGTACACGCTCAAGGATGCAGTTTGGGGTGAAGGAGCTGTGAGAGCAACAGAAACGGATGTGGAAATGTTCCACTTGCACGGTCTTCGCCGTGGTATAGGTATGCACATGCAGTTCATTCTTTCTGCCAGTGTTCATATCATCATTACTCAGGATATCGTGATATGCTACCCCCAACACGAGTCTGCCTTAATCCAGGGTGCCGGAATCACCGTAGCACGGACAATGTAAAGACCTTAACGGAGCCTGTCTCGCACCGAGCCACTCTTTTCACTCTTCGTGAAGGTGCTTTGCCCGTACACACAACATCACTCTACTGCCATCGTAAGTCTTCGCTCATTACACTCCACTACTCCAGACTTACCTGAAGGGCTTGCCAGCATGCCATCGACGTTATCATCTCAACTATGCGGTCGGCAAGGCGAGGTCTGTCCGTACCTACTATCATGGGCCACCACCTACAGTCATCCAGATCTCGACCCATTTCTTCGTTGAAGCATCTGTTCTAGAACTCTTTGGTAATATGATGATGTTTGGCTGGTATGTTCTGCTTGTCCTTCCTCTCATTGTAGTAGATTTCCAATGTACGTCCAGGTTGTCTGCTCATAATTGTGCTCAAGTCTATAACACTTGTCTTGCATCTATTGATGTATTTCGTCGGAATAATCCCCTCGTCTTCAATGTGGATATGGGTCAGCCACCATTAAGCTGGCCTTACGCTCTCGAGATGAGCGGTGAGACTGCAATGAATGGGTTTCTTCTCTACTCAGTCCTCCTCAACAGGGCTGAGCAGCTTGCCTGCATTGAACTCCCTCACGACTGCCCGACACAACGTGACAGGCTTTCTGCAGTTCTAGCGGAACTGAACAAGGCTATGGAAGGGGTTGGACACATCAGCAATCCGTCCAAGTCACTTAACACTTGCAGCAGCTGAACGTCTTGAGATCAATAGATAGCACTTGCCGTCACTGTCCCTCCCTGACCACTTTCGAAAGCTTGACATGTCTGCAAGACCGCCCAGGTATCCGGGCTCTTGGATGCTCAAAACACACCAAGTGGTCATGCATAGGCCCCAGTACAGGTCTCTGCCAAGTAGTGATACGCAATATATATCAAGACTGAACGCTGTACTTCAAGATCAATGAGGCTGACCTATAACCAATAAATCAGAAGGCAATCTTGTGAGCATGGTGGTCTGCGTATTTGTTAACATAGTAGCCCTGAAGGCGTCGAGAGAGTCCGAAAATTAAAGGTAAGGAGGAACAGGATGTTGTATTTGGACTACGCGTACGATACACGTAAATACATTTGTTTACTTTCGTATTCAAAGCTACTCCGCCATATATCGTAGTTAGGCGCCCATTGTAGATTTGCGCGACAATTTTGAGCGCCCACCTCATCGTTCTTTTCCCGAACGCTGAGGTGAGCTTCGGTCGCTACTTAATCGCTCCATCGCGCTCATGTACATTAGGTTGCGCTGCTATGATAGGTAATAATTAATATCATCGTTCTTTTCCCGAACGCTGAGGTCGCGCCGCTATGATAGTTGCTACGCTCACACAGGATCTTCGCCAAAAGCTGGGATAAGATGTGCACTACAAAACAGCGTATCAATATGTACGATTCCAAGCATCCGTGAGCCGTCATCATTAATATCGGGCTCTACAAGCCACAGACCTGTTTCGGGTTCTGGTTTGTTATGGACAGCAGAAAAGCTCTCGACAACAGCGCATGGTACGTCCTCGGTCTCTCCTGAGAGTGTAAAGCACCAGTTGACTCGGAACAAAAGGAGTAACTTGATGCGCACAACGTGGAAGCTTAGAAAACCGTGGGCCGATGGGTCCTTGCCGATAGAGACGCAGTCGTAGCGAGGCGGTCCTTTGTGCCACGACGGATTCGCTCGAATATGCTCACGGTGCATACCCCATAGTCCAGAAGGGTCGCTTGGAGCATAGTAAGTGGTGACAGCAGAATGGAAGATGTGTGCGCAGTCAACAGGGTCGAGTGGGAGGTCAGCGTTCCGAATGGGGGGGTCATCAGAATCTGCATGCTCATGGAGAAAGCGAGATGCGAGAATGGGCAGATTTGGGATGCCGACGTGATGTCCGATGCTAGCCAGGGCTTGAGGGTAGTGTGGCTCTACATAGTACAGATGTCAGCAATGTCTATGTACCAGGAAAGTGTCTGAGGAGAATGTACATGGTTTCAGTGCAAGGACAACAACCCCACTCACCCGCGGGCCTTCTACTACACCCTCAATCCCCACAGGCTCGTCCTGTAGGTCTTTCTCTGGAGGCTCGTCATTGGGCAGATCGGGTGTGTGCAGCTGACACTGGCGTGAGTACAACATCAGGCTCTCGTCCTCATTGTCACCCTCCTCAGACTCGTCCTCTTCCCCCTCTTTGGCGAACTCATTGAGACCTGCTGTGTCCTGCTCAGCTTCGAGGGCAGCAACGGCAGCTGAGAGGGAAGTCCCTTGCAGCATCCCTTGGGCTGTGAAGTTGACACGAGCGGCGGTCAGCTTCTCCAGCCACTGGTTGGTCAGCAGCATCTGCCCCAACACCTTGAACCGGTTTGATTGCCTCCATGGCTCCTTTACGGTGCTACAATTGGCTGGTTACTGGTAGCGGACTCACTCTGACTCATGTAGGCTCCGGAGGCGTGGTGACTCATGCTGACTTGCTCTGACTCATTCTTGACTAGTAGTGACTCATATGGACTCATAGTGACTCAGACCCATGGTGAGTCATACTGGATATGACTCCACCCCACATGTATATAAGACCAGGGGGCTCAGGGTAGAGCCCCAGCTTCAATCTCCTGTTTCACCCCCTGGACTCCCCTTCGCCCAACCTGGCTTCCAGTTCTAACGGTGCGCTCAATAGCCACTAACAGAGAACTGAAGCATAACACTAGATTGAAGCTCAAGATTCCTCACCTAGCAGCGGTGCAAGGAACACCTCTCTGCATCGAGTAACCAGAAGGCTTCCTGCCTTGTTCAACAGAATCAGGAATCCAGTCCAGAATCATTTCCCCATCCTTGAAGACAGTTCTTCCGAAGGAGAACTGCCTGAATCACCTACCCGACCTTTGCGGATTCCCGGACACCGTACCCCTGAAGAAGAACACGAGTTCTGGAACCCACTTCAGGTTCAGAACAGCTCTGACGAACACGCCAACAAGGAACAATCAGTATCAGGCGGAGGTTCGAACGAAACCATACCTGACCCCCCCACTCCGGAACAAGTCCACCCAGTAGAACGATTCTACCTCCAACTCCTTCAAGGACATAACTTTGCGCGCGCACTGCACGAAGCTAGTCGGTACACCGAGGCAATTCCACCACTTGCTCTTCGACACTTGAACGACACCACCTGGCACCTGGCACAGGCCCTCCGTGTACTTCGAAACGACCCTCCTTACCCTCCGGTGGACGACCCGAACTGTCCTCTTACCTTTGAAGAGTGGTTGGAACACACCTCTGAAGGCCTTCGACAGCTCATATCAGTCACCAGCCTCGGATCTCCAGACATTCACATCATTGCCTTAAGATTCCACAACCTCATTGCTGCCCGACACCTGGTCAACGAGTGGACTACGTACATTCCCCCTCACTACCACGCCCACGGCAATTAGGAGCAGTGCATGGGAGACAATCTCGACTGTTACAACCGGCCCCACTACTACAACGCAACCACTCGAAAGGACAACCACATCAACTACTCAGAAGTATTTGCGATCTGCAAGTACCAACCGTGCCCAAATCGACTCAAGACCAGAGCTAAGAAAGCCGAAGGCAACCGTTTCGTTCCGACTCCCAAAGACCCCGTCACTACCAGCTCAGGAGAAACCTTCGTCAAAACAAGGTCACCCGTTACACCTCTAGGACTTGGGCTTCAAATCCCATTAGCCAGCAAAGGAAAGGAGCGAGCTCGAACACCGACTCCTAAGGTCCCAGAACCAGAATTGTCAGATGACAAAACAGTACTGGCTACTGTACCAACTAGTAACTGCGGATCCTCCCCTATTTCAACAATCATCCCAGCTCGACAGCTACCAAGAGACCCAGAACCAGGACAGCGAGCCATGTCCACAACCACTACACGACCGACCACCGCCCTATCTGTCTCTCAAGGACCCTTCATCAGTACAGCCACAGCCTTCCGCACAGCAGTGGGAGGATACAAACCCTCAGGAGGAGGAGGAGGAGGAGGTCCTGAAGGGGGAGGAGACGATGGAGGAAGCAATGGAGGAGGCGACGGTGGAGGAGGCGGTGGAGAAGGTGGCGGAGGCCCCCCAGGAGGCACCAATGCACCTAGGCAGGACGATGGACAAGGATACAAGAGCAAGATCAAGGAACCTGACAGCTTCACGGGGGAACAACACAAAGCAAATGAGTTCCTTGCGGACCTCTATCTCCTGTTCTGCAGCCGCCCAAGCAACTACCCCACTGACTCTTCTGAGATAGTCACTGCCCTCTCCTACATCCAAGGAGACGCCCGATGGTGGGCAGAAGCCAAGGTCGACACAGCCCAACTCACAGTCGAGGGTGTCGAACAAGGCTTTGGGACGTGGAAGGACTTCAGGCGCGACTTCCTGCTCGTCTTTGGGGAACAAGATCCTGCTCAGACCGCAGCCGTCCAACTCGGCTCACTTCGTTACGATCCAAAGGAACCCATGGACCACTTCAATGCCAAGATTCTACGCCTGTTCGTCAAAGGCGGAATCTACGAAGACTCGGCCCAGGTGGCCTGGTACCGGTCCAAATTACCAGGGTTCCTCCGTGACAAGATGGCACTGGTATACCCCCAGCCGACGACCATGGACCAGTGGATGGAAACTGCCATCCAGCTCAACAAGGCATACTTACTCAACCGAGAAGTCGATCGTGCCCAAGGACGCGTCACGCGCAGCACTACTCGTTTCAAACCCGCCGACCCCTCCCTGAAGGCAGTCACAAGTGGCCGACTCGATGACAAGACCAGACGCGAACTAATGAAGCAGAACAAGTGTTTCTTCTGCCGCGAACCCGGTCATCGCGCAGCCAACTGCCCCCAGAAGAAGCGACCAGATGCGAAGACTCGAGCAGTCAAACAAGAAGACGAAGAATCAGCAAACGAAGCCGATGAAGAACCAGAACCGGCACTCAATGCCGTGGAAGAGGAGGATGGTGCGGATTTTTGACAGGACGGACTGACTCGACGCCAGTACCGTCTAATCCTTGGGACTACACTATTTCATTTGTCACCCTAGCACAGCAACGCAGGTTCGCTTATTTGCTGTCAGGATACGTCGAGTGTGGACCCAAAGTCGTCGGGATACGTGCACTGTTCGACTCAGGAGCAGATGCAACCATCATCAACTGAAGAATCGTTGACAAGTACCAACTCCCCATGGTCCGACTTCCGAAACCCATCTGATTTAGAAATGCAGACAACAGTATCAATACCATTGGAACAGTCACCCATCGCATCAAAACAAATTTTGTCATACAAGGGCACTCGCTGCCAACCAACTTCTATGTTGCAGACTTAGGAAGAGACGATGCAATCCTAGGCATCCCTTGGATTCGACGATACAATCCACGTATTGATTGGAGTTTGGGACACTTTGAATTTGACCCCAAGGTCATCAAAAAGCAACAGGCCCTCCGGGAATATCAGAACAAAAACGACCCACCACCAGGTGTCCCTATGTGGGGACTACCACGTGGAGAAATCCAGGACGTACAAGCGGTACGACAATATGTTGGCAAAGACCTAGAAGATGACGACCACTGGGACGAAAGACCCAACACAACCATCACCACACTATGGAAGCAAACAAAGGACGACCTACAACTCCGCCGAGCTACCATTTCGACAAACTTAGCGGTGCAAGCACAGGGTCAAAAGTCAACAAAGACTTTGGACGACATTCTCCCAGATTATCTCAAAGATCTGAAGGACATCTTCGAAAAGAAGGCAGCAGGACGAATGCCTATTTCGCAACCTTAGGATCATGCTATAGATCTCAAACCAGGCTTTGTCCCAAGAGACTGCAAAATCATTCCACTTTCACTCAGAGAACGTCAAGAAATGGACAAGTTTGTCAATGAAAACCTGGCCAAAGGCTATATTTGCCCATCTAAATCCCCCATGGCGTCATCTGTATTCTTTGTAAAGAAAAAGGACGGCACTCTGAGACCGGTACAGGACTACCGTTACCTCAATGAAGGGACAGTCAAGAACGTCTACCCACTGCCATTGATATCTGACCTGCTCGACAAACTCAAAGATGCTCAATACTTCTCCATGCTTGATGTACGGGCAGGGTATAACAACGTACGCATCAAGGAAGGAGATCAATGGAAGGCAGCGTTCAAAACGTCTCGAGGATTATTTGAACCAACGGTCATGTTCTTTGGCCTATGCAACGCACCAGCCACATTCCAAGCCATGATGAACGACCTCTTCCGAGACTACCTAGCGGAAGGATGGCTAGTAATCTACATGGACAACATCCTCCTTTTTGCAAAAACCAAGGAAGAAATCGAGAAGCAGACACGGTTAGTTGTGCAAAGGCTTGAAGAACACGACCTCTACCTGAAAGGCGAGAAATGTGAATTTGACAAACAAGAAGTGGAATTCCTCGGAGCGGTCATTCAACCAGGACGATTAGCCATGGACCCAGTCAAACTCGAAGGGCTAAAAGAATGGCAGACACCGCGAACGGTCAAAGACGTACAAAGCTTTCTAGGATTTGCCAACTTCTACCGATGATTCATTAGGGGATACGTGGACATAGCCAAACCCTTGAACAATTTGACATGCAAAGGAAAAACATGGGAATGGACACCAGACTGCAAACGAGTGTTTCAAGCATTGAAACAACGATTCCTGGAAGCGCCTGTTCTGGTCATGCCGGACCCGACTAAACCATTTCAGATTGAATGTGACGCCTCCAAAGTCGCAACCAGGGCGGTTTTGCGTCAGAAGGGGGAGGATAACCTATGGCGCCCATGCGCCTACCTGTCCAAAGCTTTCACTGCAACGGAACACAACTACCAGATCTACAACAGAGAGCTACTGGCAATCATTCGCGCATTTGAAGCATGGCGACACTACCTCGACGGCGCAGAACAACCAGTCGAAGTATTGTCCGATCACAAGAACTTGACCTACTTCAGAAGTGCACAGAAACTCAACCGCCGACAAGCACGCTGGAGTTTATTCCTATCACAGTTCAACTATCGACTCGTGCACCAACCAGGAAAGACACTTGCACAAGCCGACGCCCTGTCTCGACGACCAGACCATGACACTGGAGCACACGACAATGAAGACCTAGTCATGCTCCCAGACGAACTGTTCATCAAGGCAGTACATGTGGAGCTCCAGGAAAGGATTCGAGAAACAGTGTTACGCGACAAAACGGTCATGGAGTCAATGAACAATGCCTGGCATCTCAAAAAAGAACCACTCATTGGCAAGAAGGAAGACTGGAAGATGGACAAAGGGATTGTGTTGTTCAAAGATAAAGTCTACATTCCACCTAATGATGACCTACAACGAGAAATCGTCAGGAACCACCACGACCCACCAATTATGGGGCACCCAGGCATCCAGAAGACATACGAACTGGTAGCTCGCGAATACTGGTGGCCAGGAATGCGCCACTTCATCACTCAGTTTGTGAAAGGATGCGCAATCTGCCAAACTGCCAAGATCAATACGCACCCTACCAACCCTGGAATGATGCCTATACCTCACCAAGGAAACCCCTGGCCGTTCAGCACAATCACCATGGACTACGTTACAGGACTTCCCCCATCTGATGGATACGACGCAGTGCAAATAGTCGTCGATCATGACGTTACCAAAGCCATTGTCCTTACTCCGTGTACAAAAGAAATGGACGCCATGGATACGGCAAATATGTTAGCACGAGATGTTTACTGTCGATATGGACTTCCAGACAAAGTCATCTCGGACCGAGGCCCGCAATTCATCTCCAGGGCATACCAAGAACTAAACAAGATCCTTGGTATCAACCAATCAATGAGCACGGCGCACCACCCCCAAACAGATGGCCAATTGGAACGTGCTATCCAGGAACTCGAAGTGGCCCTCCGGATATACTGTGGAAACTACCCTGATACATGGAGCACTCTGCTCCCACAGTTTGAATTTGCACACAATCAGCGGACCCACTCCGTCACAGGCAAGAGCCCTTTTGAATTACTTATGGGATATCAACCATGTGCTATTGGAACAATACATCCAAGGCCAAAACACCCGAGCATGGAAGAACGACTCGGAAGACTCACGGAATGGCGGGAGAATGCACTGGCCGCTCACACCCGGGCTTCAGCTGCCATGGCCAAACGACAGGCGGCTGGTAATGTGACCTTCAAAAAGGGGGACAAAGTTTTTTTGGAATCCACCAATTTGTCATTGCCCTATCCCAACCGCAAGCTCGCACCAAAACACGAAGGCCCATTTGTTATTGAACGAGTCATGGGACCCACCACGGTGAAACTCTGGCTCCCAGGGTCATGGAGAATCCATCCAGTCTTTCACACGTCCCTTATCTCCCATTACCGCACTACTCCGGAGCATGGGCCCAACTACATCACCCCACCACTGGAAGCAATAAATGACATGGAAGAGTGGGAACTCGAGGCAATCATCAATCATAGGAAGCCGGCACGAGGCGGCATCCAATACCTGGTGATTTGGAAAGGAAGACTGAGTCATGAAAATGAATGGCTCAGAGATAAGGACCTCAAACACGCCCAAACAATCCTGAAAGCCTATAAAAGAAAGCACCTTTTGACCTAAGGTCTCCATCCCCCAACTCACTCTGGAGCCTCTCAGCCCTCTCCCACTCGCTCTCATCTCTCTCGACGACATTAACCCCTTCGACAATGCCTCGCACTCGTCACTCCCGCCGCACTGCCTCCCGTACCCCCACACCCTCCATCCCGCTCAACATCCCCGGGGCCGTCCCCAACATCGACCTCAGCCGCTTCAGATGAGTGAAGAGGGCCTTCCCTTCCTACCACCACCTTCCACGCCCCCCGACCTCCATCTACACCGACGGGTCACTGGCGGACCGTGTCGGATGGACCCTCCTCCACCCCGACCTATGAGGCATCACCAACATGATCCTCGTCCGCTACCGGAGCGAGCTGGCGATCTCCGCCGACAACTACCGGGGCGCGGCCAACACACTGGCCTCTCTCCACCTCATGAGGAGGTTTGTGACCCTCAACCCCGGTGAGGATTAAAGCCTCTATTGCGACACACTGGCAGCTATCGACTCGGTGATCCACTGGAACTACAGGATCGCGGACAGGAGCCTGGGACAGATTGTCCCCCTCCTAGGTATCATCCCTACCCTCGACCTGCTCTATACCCTCCTCCCAATCGACCAGTACGAAGGCCGCCCTCGCCCCAACCCAGCCTATAATGGCCCGGCATGGCACTGCTACCTTGGGGGGATTCACCCCTATGACCAGACCCACTGGCGGTGGATCACAGGGGCCGAATCACCTCTCGATGATGATACCTGGGGAGAACCACCCCTTGCAGCATACGGATGGACCACCCACGACGACAACGACACCGACCAGGAGAATCACACACCTCGGCCCCCTCTGGCAGAGCGTCTCTCCAGCCCTCCCAATCGTCTGGGTACCCCAGCCTCGCTCCCACCCCTAGAATCACGCCCACGTACCCCTCCATCGCCAGAAGCGGACCTTGAGCGCGACATTGAGAACATTGCCCTCAGAGCCCTACTTGGCATCCGGCTGACAAGGATCCCGCCGCCGCCACCACCCCCTTACCTCCCTCCTCCTGTTGCAACGGATCCACCCGCCACTGTCAACCCGCGGGACCTCCAGGCCCGACCTCCGACCCCCATCATTGTCAACGACAACGACGAGTTGGAGTACGTCTGATCGAGGACGATCAGCCTTAGGGGGGGGTAATGTTACAATTGACAGGTTACTGGTAGCACTCTGACTCATGTAGGCTCCGGAGGCGTGGTAACTCATTCTGACTCACTCTGACTCGTCCTGACTGGTAGTGACTCATATGGACTCATAGTGACTCAGACCCATGGTGAGTCATACTGGATATGACTCCACCCCACATGTATATAAGACCAGGGGGCTCAGGGTAGAGCCCCAGCTTCAATCTCCTGTTTCACCCCCTGAACTCCTCGTCTGAACCTCTCCCCTTCACCCAACCTGGCTTCCAGTTCTAACGGTGCGCTCGATAGCCACTAACAGAGAACTGAAGCATAACAGTTGTTCTCATCGACTCCCTTTGTTCTTCTTGTTCTCTAGGTTACCAAGGCAGTGTAACCACAGTAGATATAAACCCCCCATGTAGCAACCCTAGCCCTCATCTTGACCTCTTGGTCTTTGGGCTAGGTAAGCACCACAGTGTAGTATGTAGTACACAATGCTAACTTGGTCTTTGGGCTAGATTTGTCATGAAAGTCTAAGTCTGGCGTTGCAAGACCTCGTGTCCGCTGCCCCAAGTCAGATCCCTTTCCCTTTCCTGTAGTAGTAGGTAGTACCTCGTCGCGTTGAGTCTAGCTCCGCGACAGACGGCTGGAACGACTGCGAGACTTTCCCGTGCCCCAACTGCTTCCTCTCCGTCTCTGAACCCCATTGCCTCAGCTACAACGATTGTACCCGCTTCCTCCCCACTCGCCTAGAGCAAATTGTTGGGCTCGTCCCTGAATCTACACCGCTACCTGGGACCACAACGCCCGGTCATACCCCCCTCACAAGCGCCCCCCCTTCTGGGAGAACCAGCCGCATCAACTCGCACCACCCTACTCCAGAGATATCCCGGGCTCCCTCCCCCGTACCCGAGGAACCAACCCCCCTGGCTGACATCATGGAAGCGCATCTACAAGCACTGATTGATGGCCAGATCCAAATGCAGCAGGCAATTGTGGGCCTGACACAGGCCATGACCAACCTCGCAAACACAATGCTGCAGGCGCCTCCGCCGGCACCCCAGGCGATCGTAGGGCTGACGCAGGCCGTCACTGATCTCGCCAACACTATGCTGCAGACGCCCGCGGCAACACCCCAGGCATCCCGGAATCTGGATAAGGCAATCCAGAAGCCGACCCCCTTCAAAGGCACCTCAAGCGCAGACGCCCGTCACTTCTTAGCGGGTTTCAGTGGCTATGCCATGTCCACCGGCACCCTGCCTCTGGGATACATCCTTCCACTCAAAGTCTCTCATCCGACACTTTGCTGCCAGCACGGCGCTGTCCCCACTGCACATCTGTTCTCCCTGACCATCCTGCACTCCCAGCCCCGTCATCTGCGCTCCCAAATCTGAGCCTACGTGTCCCAGCTACACCCCTCCGAGTTGATGCTCTTGGGATGGCAGGTGCCGGGGCGGCAACAGATGATGCGGAGGACTTGGATGTATGGAAGCATGGGTACTGTCTGGCAAAGGAGCCTGCATTTCTGTCGCTCACCGTCATGCAGATCGTCCATGACTTCGGAGCGACTACCTTCAAGATAGCTCTTGCTGACTACCTGAAGAGGCTCACGGCAACAAACCCATGGCACACCACTTTGGTTGCAACCCCTCTCCACGATCTCACTTGCATCACTGCCTACAAGCAGTTCAAGATCCAGCTACTGGTTGTTCGGCAGGTTACCAAGCAGCCTCTGATTGACATTGTCCATGCATCTCCCTCACGCATTGGCCCCCCTCCTCTCCGGTTGCGTCCGCGAACATGTCGACCGTGTTCGCTCGCCCCCTTGCAGGTATGTCTTGTATCTGTCGCGGAGCTAGGTCTGACGCGACCGGTAATGTACTACGAGCAACTAAAATGACGTATGCCGTGGAAAAGGGGGTAATCCTGACAAGGGGGGCACGGACAAGAGGCCTCGTGACACCAAGCAAAGACTTCTCACGCCAAAGTCTAGCCCAAAGACCAAGTTAGCATTGTGTACTACATACTACACTGTGGTGCTTACCTAGCCCAAAGACCAAGAGGTCAAGATGAGGGCTAGGGTTGCTACATGGGGGGTTTATATCTACTGTGGTTACACTGCCTTGGTAACCTAGAGAACAAGAAGAACAAAGGGAGTCGATGAGAACAACGATTCCAACAACAAGGGAACAGATGAGAACAGATGCAAACAAAGGGTGGAAAGGGATCAATCCCTGATGTACGTGATCGTCCATGTACCAAGCATCAATGATGTACCATACTGTTTATGATGTCATGGTGAGGTCATAGCCCTGTGCGCTGATACGGTAAGAGATACTCTGACGGCCGATAGCCGAGGGGTAGAGGACGTCTCTAGGAAGGGGTGAAGGGGAGTAAGGTCTCGAGCTCCCTGGGATCGTCACTAGACCGCCGGAGATGGGACTTAGTCTTCGAGAGCGGAGGTAGGACGTGCGCGCGCGATGCTAAGCTCAACGCACACAATCCGCAGTGTTGATGTAGCGCGCGGAGTATAGGCGCAGCGCTCGCAGTGGGACGCAGTGTCGCAGTAAACGCAGTGAACGCAGAGAAACGCAGTAAATGCGGTAAACGCAGTGGACGCAGCTGACTTTACGCTGTCAAGGCGGAGAGCTTTCCGGGCGCGCGGGGGTTGAGCTGAGTGCGATATTCGTGGTGGAGCGCAAGGGACACGTTCCCAAAGATGAGAGGGTAAGGGGTGGATTGTCTGGGAGGGTTCAAATGCCCCCAAAACGACTATGTACAGGAATGCCCGAAGGCCGAATCAAGACACGTGCTACAAGGCGGAAGGTACTCGGAAACCGAAGCCGGAATGTCCTGCGCGCGATCAGGTACGGGAGCGCGCGGTGCGCGCGCCACTGATGCATAACTGATCAAAACCCGAACGCCGCCGGCGCCGAGAGACCAGGCGGCCTCCGGAGACACGGAACGTCCCCTCGGACGGAGACCGAGCGCGTTTGCGCGACCTGCACAGACGGAGGATGGAGGAAGGACTCGGACAGTGACTTGGGGATGCGTGAAGGTGCGCGCGCCTTGAAGAGATAACGCGCGGAGTGCGCGCGCGCACGAGCAGAGAGGCGAGAAGCGGGGTTTTCTGGTGTGGTACGCCGGTGGTGCTCATCAGCGCATCACCTGACCCTTCTGTGAATCTGTCTAAGTCCTGACTACCTTGGTACCGTAAGAAACGGCCGTAGGAAAATACGGAAAAATACGGAAAAATATGGAAAAAATACTGGGGCTCCGTTGTTTCCACGACAGTATCCTCCCCGCAAGCTACCGCCAGTAGCTGACCTACGTCTTTTTGGCAGGTCTCCGTGTTGCCCACGTACACGTCATCTTTAATCTCCCACCCATGTACGATGCTCGGGCCCTCGGTATCACCGGCCCCTTGGCTTTCGTAGAATGGTTAACTCCATTCCACGTTATCGACAATGCAACAGGTATGTACATCGTCTCACCGTCAACACGGCAACACCAACGATACACTTCCGTCATTCTCATCTCTGATATACTGTGTACATGTCACCTATTACCAAGCTGGGGTAAGCGCATCTCACGTCGTGTGATTGTAGGTGACATACTGGATAATGTAGCGATGAAGTTCTTTGCTAATCCTTACCTCAGGCATCATGACTTTGTTATGCTACAATACCTAACCAATGCATGATTTGTTTACAACATCTACAAGACTACTGAGTACTACATGGATTGCGGCTGTGCTCTGTCACCTGGTAGGCCTATATAGCCCCCCCGCTACGTCAGATTCGCTTTTTCCTGATGCAGACAACAATGTCCCTCTCTGGATGGATGGGGTGTATGAGGTATGGTACCGGGACCCACATAAGGTTGCTGTCAAGATGATGGCAGACCCCAGTCTTGCTGGGCAGTTTGACACTGCAGCATACCGGCAGTGGACTGTTGGTGGAAAGTGACATTATAGTAATTTTATGTCGGGTGACTGGGTATGGAGGCAATCGGTTAGTAGATCAATCTATTCACTCCATCAGCATGAACTTATTGTGTGCTCTGCCAGGACTCTATTGTGACTGATATTCCAGAGAGTGATGGAGTGCTTTTTGTGCCCGTTATTCTCGGAAGTGACAAGACAACTGTCTCAGTCGCTCCCGGACAGAACAACTATTACCCTCTTTACATGTCTCTGGGCAACATGCACAACACAGTCTGGCGAGCCCATCGTGACTCAGTGCTACCTATCACATTTCTGGCGATACCCAAAGGTATGTCTTAGAATGTTCCGTGTCTGGTAGCTCATAATGACCAGCATCCAATTCAGCTGAGCATTGATACTCCGACACAACCGCCTTTCTCCACTTTTGTCAGCAGCTATTCCACAGTAGCCTGGCAGCAATTTTGCAGACCCTCACGCCGGGCATGCTTAAACCTCAAGTTGTTCTCTGCCTAGACTCTCACTATCAATGAGTTATTTGGGGCCTGGGACCCTATATTGCTGATTACCCAGAGCAGTTCTTGGTGGCAAACATTGTACAAGGATCACACTGTCGTATTATCCGGGGTATGCTCTGATTATTTCCTGACAGATGTCTCAAGTATCCCGACAGACTGGATGCCCCCGGGCATGGCCAGCGACGTTCACGCATGCATACCAAAGTGCTCTTACAGACCTTCGAGCCAACTACATTGTGGGATGACTACAGAGTCGTAGCAGACGTAACAGTATGTTGTGTTGTTTTGTTGCATCACAAAAAGTCCGGTTAAACTTCTCACATCCATTCACTGCTACCTTTCCACGAGCTGACATTTATGAACTTGTCTCTGGTGATCTCCTCCATCAAGTCATCAAAGGCATGTTTAAAGACCACCCTATTGCTTGGGTCGGCCAATGCTTGATGATCACGCATGGAGATTCTCGTGGCAAAGAGCTTCTGGATGAAATTGATTGTCGGTATGTTCGACTTCAGTCTCTGTACTTGAGCAGCATCACTGATAAAGTTGCCATAGCATTGCAGTGACACCTCCATTCCCTGGTCTGCGACACTTCAAGCAAGGCCGCAACTTCAAGCAATGGATGGGCAACGACTCAAAAGGGCTCATGAAGGTGTAATGAGCTCGCAACATTATCATATGCCCACGTTCGTAACAGTCATACTACGTCTGACACAGGTCTATCTCCCTGCCCTCGCGGGGATCGTTCCAGTGTCCATAGTGCGCACTCTAAGTGCATTCTTGGAGTTTTGCTACCTCGCACGGTGATTTATTATCACAGAGTTGACCCTCATCCGCATGGAAGAAGCTCGGGTGCTCTTCTCAGGTGCTCTTCCACGCAAACCGCGTATTCTTTCAGGAGAGTGGTGTCCGCCCTGATGGATTCTCCCTTCCGCGGCAGCATTCCCTGGACCACTATCAACAACACATACAACATTTTGGTGCTTCCAACGGCCTCTGCACATCCATTACGGAGGCCAAACACATCAAGGCCGTATGTTATACTTCAGGCTATTGAGCGCATTGTTAGAACTGGAAGCCAGGTTGGGCGAAGGGGAGAGGTTCAGACGAGGAGTTCAGGGGGTGAAACAGGAGATTGAAGCTGGGGCTCTACCCTGAGCCCCCTGGTCTTATATACATGTGGGGTGGAGTCATATCCAGTATGACTCACCATGGGTCTGAGTCACTATGAGTCCATATGAGTCACTACCAGTCAGGACGAGTCAGAGTGAGTCAGAATGAGTCACCACGCCTCCGGAGCCTACATGAGTCAGAGTGCTACCAGTAACCTGTCAATTGTAACATTACCCCCCCCCTAAGGCTGATCGTCCTCGATCAGACGTACTCCAACTCGTTGTTGTTGTCAACAACGATGGGGGTCGGAGGTTGAGCCTGGAGGTCCCGTGGGTTGACGGTGGTGGGCGGCTCCACTGCAACGGGAGGAGGGAGGTAAGGGGGTGGTGGCGGCGGCGGGATCCTTGTCAGCCGGATGCCAAGTAGGGCTCTGAGGGCAATGTTCTCAATGTCGCGCTCAAGGTCCGCTTCTGGCGATGGAGGGGTACGTGGGCGTGATTCTAGGGGTGGGAGCGAGGCTGGGGTACCCAGACGATTGGGAGGGCTGGAGAGACGCTCTGCCAGAGGGGGCCGAGGTGTGTGATTCTCCTGGTCGGTGTCGTTGTCGTCGTGGGTGGTCCATCCGTATGCTGCAAGGGGTGGTTCTCCCCAGGTATCATCATCGAGAGGTGATTCGGCCCCTGTGATCCACCGCCAGTGGGTCTGGTCATAGGGGTGAATCCCCCCAAGGTAGCAGTGCCATGCCGGGCCATTATAGGCTGGGTTGGGGCGAGGGCGGCCTTCGTACTGGTCGATTGGGAGGAGGGTATAGAGCAGGTCGAGGGTAGGGATGATACCTAGGAGGGGGACAATCTGTCCCAGGCTCCTGTCCGCGATCCTGTAGTTCCAGTGGATCACCGAGTCGATAGCTGCCAGTGTGTCGCAATAGAGGCTTTAATCCTCACCGGGGTTGAGGGTCACAAACCTCCTCATGAGGTGGAGAGAGGCCAGTGTGTTGGCCGCGCCCCGGTAGTTGTCGGCGGAGATCGCCAGCTCGCTCCGGTAGCGGACGAGGATCATGTTGGTGATGCCTCATAGGTCGGGGTGGAGGAGGGTCCATCCGACACGGTCCGCCAGTGACCCGTCGGTGTAGATGGAGGTCGGGGGGCGTGGAAGGTGGTGGTAGGAAGGGAAGGCCCTCTTCACTCATCTGAAGCGGCTGAGGTCGATGTTGGGGACGGCCCCGGGGATGTTGAGCGGGATGGAGGGTGTGGGGGTACGGGAGGCAGTGCGGCGGGAGTGACGAGTGCGAGGCATTGTCGAAGGGGTTAATGTCGTCGAGAGAGATGAGAGCGAGTGGGAGAGGGCTGAGAGGCTCCAGAGTGAGTTGGGGGATGGAGACCTTAGGTCAAAAGGTGCTTTCTTTTATAGGCTTTCAGGATTGTTTGGGCGTGTTTGAGGTCCTTATCTCTGAGCCATTCATTTTCATGACTCAGTCTTCCTTTCCAAATCACCAGGTATTGGATGCCGCCTCGTGCCGGCTTCCTATGATTGATGATTGCCTCGAGTTCCCACTCTTCCATGTCATTTATTGCTTCCAGTGGTGGGGTGATGTAGTTGGGCCCATGCTCCGGAGTAGTGCGGTAATGGGAGATAAGGGACGTGTGAAAGACTGGATGGATTCTCCATGACCCTGGGAGCCAGAGTTTCACCGTGGTGGGTCCCATGACTCGTTCAATAACAAATGGGCCTTCGTGTTTTGGTGCGAGCTTGCGGTTGGGATAGGGCAATGACAAATTGGTGGATTCCAAAAAAACTTTGTCCCCCTTTTTGAAGGTCACATTACCAGCCGCCTGTCGTTTGGCCATGGCAGCTGAAGCCCGGGTGTGAGCGGCCAGTGCATTCTCCCGCCATTCCGTGAGTCTTCCGAGTCGTTCTTCCATGCTCGGGTGTTTTGGCCTTGGATGTATTGTTCCAATAGCACATGGTTGATATCCCATAAGTAATTCAAAAGGGCTCTTGCCTGTGACGGAGTGGGTCCGCTGATTGTGTGCAAATTCAAACTGTGGGAGCAGAGTGCTCCATGTATCAGGGTAGTTTCCACAGTATATCCGGAGGGCCACTTCGAGTTCCTGGATAGCACGTTCCAATTGGCCATCTGTTTGGGGGTGGTGCGCCGTGCTCATTGATTGGTTGATACCAAGGATCTTGTTTAGTTCTTGGTATGCCCTGGAGATGAATTGCGGGCCTCGGTCCGAGATGACTTTGTCTGGAAGTCCATATCGACAGTAAACATCTCGTGCTAACATATTTGCCGTATCCATGGCGTCCATTTCTTTTGTACACGGAGTAAGGACAATGGCTTTGGTAACGTCATGATCGACGACTATTTGCACTGCGTCGTATCCATCAGATGGGGGAAGTCCTGTAACGTAGTCCATGGTGATTGTGCTGAACGGCCAGGGGTTTCCTTGGTGAGGTATAGGCATCATTCCAGGGTTGGTAGGGTGCGTATTGATCTTGGCAGTTTGGCAGATTGCGCATCCTTTCACAAACTGAGTGATGAAGTGGCGCATTCCTGGCCACCAGTATTCGCGAGCTACCAGTTCGTATGTCTTCTGGATGCCTGGGTGCCCCATAATTGGTGGGTCGTGGTGGTTCCTGACGATTTCTCGTTGTAGGTCATCATTAGGTGGAATGTAGACTTTATCTTTGAACAACACAATCCCTTTGTCCATCTTCCAGTCTTCCTTCTTGCCAATGAGTGGTTCTTTTTTGAGATGCCAGGCATTGTTCATTGACTCCATGACCGTTTTGTCGCGTAACACTGTTTCTCGAATCCTTTCCTGGAGCTCCACATGTACTGCCTTGATGAACAGTTCGTCTGGGAGCATGACTAGGTCTTCATTGTCGTGTGCTCCAGTGTCATGGTCTGGTCGTCGAGACAGGGCGTCGGCTTGTGCAAGTGTCTTTCCTGGTTGGTGCACGAGTCGATAGTTGAACTGTGATAGGAATAAACTCCAGCGTGCTTGTCGGCGGTTGAGTTTCTGTGCACTTCTGAAGTAGGTCAAGTTCTTGTGATCGGACAATACTTCGACTGGTTGTTCTGCGCCGTCGAGGTAGTGTCGCCATGCTTCAAATGCGCGAATGATTGCCAGTAGCTCTCTGTTGTAGATCTGGTAGTTGTGTTCCGTTGCAGTGAAAGCTTTGGACAGGTAGGCGCATGGGCGCCATAGGTTATCCTCCCCCTTCTGACGCAAAACCGCCCTGGTTGCGACTTTGGAGGCGTCACATTCAATCTGAAATGGTTTAGTCGGGTCCGGCATGACCAGAACAGGCGCTTCCAGGAATCGTTGTTTCAATGCTTGAAACACTCGTTTGCAGTCTGGTGTCCATTCCCATGTTTTTCCTTTGCATGTCAAATTGTTCAAGGGTTTGGCTATGTCCACGTATCCCCTAATGAATCATCGGTAGAAGTTGGCAAATCCTAGAAAGCTTTGTACGTCTTTGACCGTTCGCGGTGTCTGCCATTCTTTTAGCCCTTCGAGTTTGACTGGGTCCATGGCTAATCGTCCTGGTTGAATGACCGCTCCGAGGAATTCCACTTCTTGTTTGTCAAATTCACATTTCTCGCCTTTCAGGTAGAGGTCGTGTTCTTCAAGCCTTTGCACAACTAACCGTGTCTGCTTCTCGATTTCTTCCTTGGTTTTTGCAAAAAGGAGGATGTTGTCCATGTAGATTACTAGCCATCCTTCCGCTAGGTAGTCTCGGAAGAGGTCGTTCATCATGGCTTGGAATGTGGCTGGTGCGTTGCATAGGCCAAAGAACATGACCGTTGGTTCAAATAATCCTCGAGACGTTTTGAACGCTGCCTTCCATTGATCTCCTTCCTTGATGCGTACGTTGTTATACCCTGCCCGTACATCAAGCATGGAGAAGTATTGAGCATCTTTGAGTTTGTCGAGCAGGTCAGATATCAATGGCAGTGGGTAGACGTTCTTGACTGTCCCTTCATTGAGGTAACGGTAGTCCTGTACCGGTCTCAGAGTGCCGTCCTTTTTCTTTACAAAGAATACAGATGACGCCATGGGGGATTTAGATGGGCAAATATAGCCTTTGGCCAGGTTTTCATTGACAAACTTGTCCATTTCTTGACGTTCTCTGAGTGAAAGTGGAATGATTTTGCAGTCTCTTGGGACAAAGCCTGGTTTGAGATCTATAGCATGATCCTAAGGTTGCGAAATAGGCATTCGTCCTGCTGCCTTCTTTTCGAAGATGTCCTTCAGATCTTTGAGATAATCTGGGAGAATGTCGTCCAAAGTCTTTGTTGACTTTTGACCCTGTGCTTGCACCGCTAAGTTTGTCGAAATGGTAGCTCGGCGGAGTTGTAGGTCGTCCTTTGTTTGCTTCCATAGTGTGGTGATGGTTGTGTTGGGTCTTTCGTCCCAGTGGTCGTCATCTTCTAGGTCTTTGCCAACATATTGTCGTACCGCTTGTACGTCCTGGATTTCTCCACGTGGTAGTCCCCACATAGGGACACCTGGTGGTGGGTCGTTTTTGTTCTGATATTCCCGGAGGGCCTGTTGCTTTTTGATGACCTTGGGGTCAAATTCAAAGTGTCCCAAACTCCAATCAATACGTGGATTGTATCGTCGAATCCAAGGGATGCCTAGGATTGCATCGTCTCTTCCTAAGTCTGCAACATAGAAGTTGGTTGGCAGCGAGTGCCCTTGTATGACAAAATTTGTTTTGATGCGATGGGTGACTGTTCCAATGGTATTGATACTGTTGTCTGCATTTCTAAATCAGATGGGTTTCGGAAGTCGGACCATGGGGAGTTGGTACTTGTCAACGATTCTTCAGTTGATGATGGTTGCATCTGCTCCTGAGTCGAACAGTGCACGTATCCCGACGACTTTGGGTCCACACTCGACGTATCCTGACAGCAAATAAGCGAACCTGCGTTGCTGTGCTAGGGTGACAAATGAAATAGTGTAGTCCCAAGGATTAGACGGTACTGGCGTCGAGTCAGTCCGTCCTGTCAAAAATCCGCACCATCCTCCTCTTCCACGGCATTGAGTGCCGGTTCTGGTTCTTCATCGGCTTCGTTTGCTGATTCTTCGTCTTCTTGTTTGACTGCTCGAGTCTTCGCATCTGGTCGCTTCTTCTGGGGGCAGTTGGCTGCGCGATGACCGGGTTCGCGGCAGAAGAAACACTTGTTCTGCTTCATTAGTTCGCGTCTGGTCTTGTCATCGAGTCGGCCACTTGTGACTGCCTTCAGGGAGGGGTCGGCGGGTTTGAAACGAGTAGTGCTGCGCGTGACGCGTCCTTGGGCACGATCGACTTCTCGGTTGAGTAAGTATGCCTTGTTGAGCTGGATGGCAGTTTCCATCCACTGGTCCATGGTCGTCGGCTGGGGGTATACCAGTGCCATCTTGTCACGGAGGAACCCTGGTAATTTGGACCGGTACCAGGCCACCTGGGCCGAGTCTTCGTAGATTCCGCCTTTGACGAACAGGCGTAGAATCTTGGCATTGAAGTGGTCCATGGGTTCCTTTGGATCGTAACGAAGTGAGCCGAGTTGGACGGCTGCGGTCTGAGCAGGATCTTGTTCCCCAAAGACGAGCAGGAAGTCGCGCCTGAAGTCCTTCCACGTCCCAAAGCCTTGTTCGACACCCTCGACTGTGAGTTGGGCTGTGTCGACCTTGGCTTCTGCCCACCATCGGGCGTCTCCTTGGATGTAGGAGAGGGCAGTGACTATCTCAGAAGAGTCAGTGGGGTAGTTGCTTGGGCGGCTGCAGAACAGGAGATAGAGGTCCGCAAGGAACTCATTTGCTTTGTGTTGTTCCCCCGTGAAGCTGTCAGGTTCCTTGATCTTGCTCTTGTATCCTTGTCCATCGTCCTGCCTAGGTGCATTGGTGCCTCCTGGGGGGCCTCCGCCACCTTCTCCACCGCCTCCTCCACCGTCGCCTCCTCCATTGCTTCCTCCATCGTCTCCTCCCCCTTCAGGACCTCCTCCTCCTCCTCCTCCTGAGGGTTTGTATCCTCCCACTGCTGTGCGGAAGGCTGTGGCTGTACTGATGAAGGGTCCTTGAGAGACAGATAGGGCGGTGGTCGGTCGTGTAGTGGTTGTGGACATGGCTCGCTGTCCTGGTTCTGGGTCTCTTGGTAGCTGTCGAGCTGGGATGATTGTTGAAATAGGGGAGGATCCGCAGTTACTAGTTGGTACAGTAGCCAGTACTGTTTTGTCATCTGACAATTCTGGTTCTGGGACCTTAGGAGTCGGTGTTCGAGCTCGCTCCTTTCCTTTGCTGGCTAATGGGATTTGAAGCCCAAGTCCTAGAGGTGTAACGGGTGACCTTGTTTTGACGAAGGTTTCTCCTGAGCTGGTAGTGACGGGGTCTTTGGGAGTCGGAACGAAACGGTTGCCTTCGGCTTTCTTAGCTCTGGTCTTGAGTCGATTTGGGCACGGTTGGTACTTGCAGATCGCAAATACTTCTGAGTAGTTGATGTGGTTGTCCTTTCGAGTGGTTGCGTTGTAGTAGTGGGGCCGGTTGTAACAGTCGAGATTGTCTCCCATGCACTGCTCCTAATTGCCGTGGGCGTGGTAGTGAGGGGGAATGTACGTAGTCCACTCGTTGACCAGGTGTCGGGCAGCAATGAGGTTGTGGAATCTTAAGGCAATGATGTGAATGTCTGGAGATCCGAGGCTGGTGACTGATATGAGCTGTCGAAGGCCTTCAGAGGTGTGTTCCAACCACTCTTCAAAGGTAAGAGGACAGTTCGGGTCGTCCACCGGAGGGTAAGGAGGGTCGTTTCGAAGTACACGGAGGGCCTGTGCCAGGTGCCAGGTGGTGTCGTTCAAGTGTCGAAGAGCAAGTGGTGGAATTGCCTCGGTGTACCGACTAGCTTCGTGCAGTGCGCGCGCAAAGTTATGTCCTTGAAGGAGTTGGAGGTAGAATCGTTCTACTGGGTGGACTTGTTCCGGAGTGGGGGGGTCAGGTATGGTTTCGTTCGAACCTCCGCCTGATACTGATTGTTCCTTGTTGGCGTGTTCGTCAGAGCTGTTCTGAACCTGAAGTGGGTTCCAGAACTCGTGTTCTTCTTCAGGGGTACGGTGTCCGGGAATCCGCAAAGGTCGGGTAGGTGATTCAGGCAGTTCTCCTTCGGAAGAACTGTCTTCAAGGATGGGGAAATGATTCTGGACTGGATTCCTGATTCTGTTGAACAAGGCAGGAAGCCTTCTGGTTACTCGATGCAGAGAGGTGTTCCTTGCACCGCTGCTAGGTGAGGAATCTTGAGCTTCAATCTAGTGTTATGCTTCAGTTCTCTGTTAGTGGCTATTGAGCGCACCGTTAGAACTGGAAGCCAGGTTGGGCGAAGGGGAGTCCAGGGGGTGAAACAGGAGATTGAAGCTGGGGCTCTACCCTGAGCCCCCTGGTCTTATATACATGTGGGGTGGAGTCATATCCAGTATGACTCACCATGGGTCTGAGTCACTATGAGTCCATATGAGTCACTACCAGTCAGGACGAGTCAGAGCGAGTCAGAATGAGTCACCATGCCTCCGGAGCCTACATGAGTCAGAGTGCTACCAGTAACCTGTCAATTGTAACAACAACAATTCCAACAACAAGGGAACAGATGAGAACAGATGCAAACAAAGGGTGGAAAGGGATCAATCCCTGATGTACGTGATCGTCCATGTACCAAGCATCAATGATGTACCATACTGTTTATGATGTCATGGTGAGGTCATAGCCCTGTGCGCATCACCTGACCCTTCTGTGAATCTGTCTAAGTCCTGACTACCTTGGTACTGTAAGAAACGGCCGTAGGAAAATACGGAAAAATACGGAAAAATATGGAAAAAATACTGGGGCTCCGTCGTTTCCACGACACAAAGTGGGAAGTATATGTATCAAACATCATGATTTGTACTCACTCTGAGATCTGGCGCCAGCGTAAAATCACCACCTTTGATAGTGTTTGAGTTGGTATCTTTCAACCTTGTTTTGCAATACTTCACCATCTTGGAAGTAGTGACTGCACACTGTGTTTTGGGTGATTTTAAATATAGGCATTTCACCCAATATTGTACCACAAATTTCACTCATCTGATGCAAATAAAGGAAATTTATATTGTATTCATATTGCTTGATACATAATTGTACTAGTTACATAGAACACACAGATACGGGCGCATGCATACGGAGCACACATGGGTGTGGGCAGGACACGAAGACACACTGCAAAAGCTGGATAATGTGTGCACAAACCGCCCAGATGAGGGGTGAGCACAGAGAGGATTCACAGTAAGTGTTCACAGAACTGAGGGAGGTGCAGAGGGGACAGTCTTAGCCCAGAGGAGAGCAGCACAACCGGGAACATATAACACAGGGAAGGTGATGTAAAGTGAACGCACTTTGCAGGATGGTTTGAACTGGCCAGATACTGATAGTTGGAGTAGATTAGACTGACAGCAGGGACGCCAACCAGAGCAGCCAGACAAGCGCAGAAGTAGCTAAACCTGTAGAGAACACAAGTGACGGGCCACAGCTAGGAACAAGCTAGATAGACACAGCAACCTAGGGGAGAATGTGTGAAAGATACAAGAGGCTGACAAGGAGCTCGACGAGGAAGACCAGGGACACGAGATCTGAGGACATGCGTATGCATAATGATCATGAGAGACGAGAGACTTGGAGGAAATACGGTTGCCTGATATTTGTTTGTATTCGGTCTTACCCGCATTTCTTTCGAGCGCTAAGTCTTGAATGGATCGGAGGAATAATCACCAACATGGTTGGCGAATTTCCGAAAAGGTCTCTTCACCACCTTTTTCACTACCCACTACTTAACTCACACTTTGCCTAGTGATCAGAACTAATCACCCTATATAGTTGTAGCGCTCACCAGCTTTCGCGCCCAAAGTGGAACGAGACACCTCGCTATCAATTCATAAGCACTTGAATAATTGATGTATACTGTAACATAGCAATGGATGACCGAAGCACAGATGTCGAGTCAAGATCTGACAGTAACAGAATCTAGCAACCGTGGCCTCTGGGCACGAGGCTGTGTTTTCTGTGCTTATCGCTCGTTGGTGCCTTGGCGCCTCTTTCTCTTCGACATTGTTGTGCTCAAGTCGCGTGCCTTGCATAAACTCACTCGAAACTTAGACACATGCAGTCTGTAGAGAATCCCACTCAATAGTATGTCAGTATGGGGATGTAAGGAATAGGTGGCATCTATCATATATGCTGAGCCTCGGCATCACTCGCTGCCAGGTCCCATCACGCTCACACGGCGCCCATAACTCTTTACAGCATATTTGAGCGAGCGTGACATTGGTCAAGGACACGGGCAGCCCATGGGAGGGCTCGGAGGAGAGCATTCACAGATGTGCGTCAGGCTGGGGCTCATGCCCGTGATACTATTGGCCATCCGTCGGCATACAACGTTACACCCTGGGAAGCTTCAGAGTTGGCAAGCGGTGGATCAACCCTTGCGAGGCCTTGCGATGCTGGCATCACATCACTGAGCGTCCCCTCTCTGCCCGGATGATTGGGCCAGCAAAACTGCTATATAGTGGGTGTGTGCCATTCCATTGTTCTCTCCTAGCCCCATTCTTCAGGACTCACGCTCGTTCACAACTTGCCTCCCTTCTTCTCCTTCCTTTCTTACATCTTTCACTTCGCTGACCCAGGATGGTTGCAGCCGGCCTGCTTGTATTTTCATTTTCATTCCTCACGGTCGTGCTATGCGCTCCTTTGGCCCATGAGACCCTTCATGTTCATGACACGCGGTCAGCCGCACCTCCTGGGTACACAACAAGTGGGACACCGCACCCAGACACTGTTTTACAGTTACGCGTCGCTCTTAAACAGAGCAACCCTCAGGGGTTGGTCGATAAGTTGTATGACGTCAGCACACCGGGGAGTGTCAACTATCGCAAGTTCTTATCCAAAGCTGAAGTACGCAAACATATTACACATCTCCATTCAAGGTTCTAACTCGTATTCACAGGTGGAAAATTACACATCTCCGAGCGTAGAAAGCTTAGCTGCGGTCACAGCGTGGCTTGATCGTAATGATGTCAAGACGGTGCCGGGCGCTACAGGCCAGTGGCTCAACATCGAAGTGCCTGTGGCCAAAGCGAACACGATGCTTGACGCGGAGTTTTCGACTTTCCAACATGCCGATATGGGTATCACTGCCATTCGGACACTCACGTATTCCGTTCCTGCGAGCGTCAAGCCGCATATTGACTTCATTTTCCCCGCCACAGTGTATGTGCTACTGACAAGAGCATACATCTCGAAGCGCTAACTATTGGATTAGGTTCCCTGTGAAGGCGAAGAAGTCGTTTGTGAACGTGAACATTTCTTCCAGTCACCACAACGCCTCGACCCACTCTGCGCGCGCAAGCGTTGATTCCTCGTGTGATGATGCTATGACACCGGCATGCTTGCAGGCGCTGTACAATATCCCAACGACGCCCGCGACACAGAAATCAAACAACCTGGCCGTCAGCAGCTTTGTGTCTTCGTTCGCAAGTAAAACGGATCTGAAAAGCTTCCTTGGACAATTCCGCCCGGATATGTCGAGCAGCACTCAATTCTCTCTCCAAACTATCGACGGAGGTGTCAATGATGAGTCTCAGGCGAGTGTCGAAGGTGTACGTCCCTCTCACTGATTAGAATGACTGTTGCGATAGGCTAATGACCGGCGATAGAGCTTGGATACTCAGTATACAGTAGGCATTGCAACCAACGTCCCGACAACCTTCTTCTCAGTCGGATCTAACAATGGCGGCGACCTGACGGGCTTTCTCGATCTCGTCAACTCGTTCATCGCACAAGACACTGCGCCCACGGTGTTCACAACTAGCTTTGGTTTCCCTGAAGCACTCGTTTCTCAAGATCTTGCGATGTACGTTCTCGAACAATACTGCAAGTATCACGATGCCCGAGTTGATTGCTCACATCACTGTAGGAACCTCTGCAACGCATATGCCCAGCTCGGTGCACGAGGCACGTCGATCTTCTTCTCGTCCGGAGACAGCGGCGTCGACGACGGTGAAGGAGACGAATGTACCGTCTTCAGGCCGACATTCCCGTCTGGATGTCCATTGTGAGTGTATACACTACGCTGAAATCTGCAAAGCTCATATGTCGTAGCGTGACTGTGGTTGGTGCTACCCAAGGCACAGCACCGGAGGTCGCTGCCGAGCTCTCCTCAGGTGGTTTCTCAAACCTCTTCCCCATGCCGAAGTATCAATCCGCCGCCGTTGCGTCGTACCTCAAGACTCTCGGCACGACCAATGCTGGCCTGTTCAACAAGACCGGTCGTGCCTACCCCGACGTGTCTGCGGCGGGTATATCATATCAGGTCACTATCAATGGAACCGTGACACCGGTCTCGGGCACGAGTGCGAGCACGCCGCTCTTCGCGAGTGTAGTGGCCCTACTCAATGACCGATTGATTTCCGCGGGTCAATCGACGATGGGCTTCCTCAACCCCTTCCTGTATTCTACCGGGAAGAGTGCTCTGAACGACATCACCGAGGGCAGTAATCCCGGATGCAGCACCAGCGGTTTCCCTGCTGCTAGCGGCTGGGATCCAGTGAGTCATATAATCTAACGCTCACTCGACGACCTGACGTCTCTGGTTTTAGGTGACTGGCCTCGGCACGCCGGACTTCGATAAATTTCTGAGCGCGCTGAAGCTCTCATGAGCCGTCTATTTTATGTAGTATTTCTTGCTTATCTATCCCGGGGCTTTTTTTGTCTCTCTCGAAGGCCTTTCTCTTTGAAGAATAGAGCAGGGCGAACAGTTATGATGGAGGATGCACAGCCCGTGAAAGCACACCACGATAATCATCGCATCTCGACAACAATCAGTTCAATTGCTGCGTTGTGATCGAGTTCTCCCACGCATGCAGACAGATGGTTGACCACAGCTCTTCACGAGATCATGAATCGGTATAGGGACTTAGATGCATGGTTCGTTGCAAAAGTACGACCAGTGGACATGAACGTCGATTCGAGCCCGCATAATATCATATTGAAACGGGACCGCAAGACATCGAACCTGACGGCTGCAAGTGTCTCCACCACAGCGGTAGAGATGTTACACCAAAGGTGGGCGACCACATTGCCTGCGAGAACATCATTTAATCTCCACCGTTCCCGCAGTAGCGACCGCAGACCCGCATGGTGTCCTGCGTCGCCAAGCCATGCAAGTGGCGTGCGGCCCAGAACATGACAACACACGCTATAAGGTGTGCGATGTGCACTAGCTAGGTAACATTCGCCTTTTACTTCTGCACCACGATTCACTGAGATGTTCTTTTCCTTCTCGTCCCTGGCGGGCGCTATTTTTGCCTGTTTTCTTCTGTCTGACATTGTTATGGGAAGGTCTTCATCCTTGGCCGTTGACGTTCGTGGGCATGGTGTTAGGTTCATAGACGGCCCTATTACTAGCGGGAATGTGGGTGTCACCACTTCTGATAACCTGGGGGTAAGTAATTTTGAATGGTGTTGTGCTGACAATGTCGCTGATATCTTTCAGTACTTTACCAACATCACCCTCGGAGGGCTTAGTAAGCATTTTCTGTGCACAGCGATAGTGACATCCTGATATTTGCTTTCAGATCTGACAGTCATCTTGGACACGGGTTCCTTCGACCTCATTGTCGACCTCCAGGGCCATCAGCTACTGCTAACAAATACGACCAATATCCAGACCAGTCAGCAGTTTGGAAATGGCAACGCCATAGGCGACGTCAATTTTGCAGAACTGAGGCTCGGAGATTTCATTATACAATCGCAAGGTACCCAAAAGCACCGGCCTCCTACTGACTCGTTCATTCACGCTAACATAACAACGGTATACAGCGTTCCTCGATGCCACCCAATTCAGCGAGTTCGGTGACATCCACGGCATCTTGGGTATGAGCTTCAACGTCGACTCACCCATACGCGCGGCGATCGCACAGGCGTGGGGAGCGCAAGCTGCTCAGATCTTTGGGAACACTCCGATGCCAGCGTTATTCGCTCAAGACACTACACTCTCCCACAATTTCGATGTCCAGCTCGCGCGCGCAAGCGAACTCGATACCACTGCACCCGGGCTTTTCATCATTGGCACCCACGATCCAGATTTCGCGAGTGTGACAGATGCCCCGCATCTGCCAATCGTGACGTCAGACCATTGGTCACTAGTCATGGATGCGATGAAGATCAACGGCAAGGTGTTTTCGTTCAATACTTCCAGGATCGCAGGGGTGCCGGTAGGCAAGGTTGCTGCGGCACTCGACACAGGTTTCTCTCTGCCCCCGTTACCCGCTCCTGCTGTGGATGCCATCTATTCAGATATTCCAGGTGCTGCGTTCGACGAGCGGGGGCAACAATGGTTTGTTCCCTGCGACGCAAGCACCAATGTGTCCTTCGTCTTCGCGTGAACATGGAGTTATCTACGTGGGTGCATCCTGCACTAACGTCGACAACCTCAGAGGTCAAGAGTTCTTCGTCCATCCACTCGACTTGACGTATCCTGTCACGGGAAGCATCGGCGGTGTCCAACGGACCGTCTGCGTTAACACATATCAATATCTCACACTTAATCCCGACGCCTTCACTGGATTCGACCTCATTCTTGGAGACGCGTTCCTACGAAATGTATATGCCTCGTGAGTGTCTTGACGACACTATTCGAAATACTCCACTCATATATCTGGGTTTAGATTCAACTATGGCACTGCACTGTTCGGGAACAGCGGACCATTCGTGCAGATGGTATCGACCACAACAAACATGGCCGAAGCTATGGACGAATTTAAGACGCAGCGTGCTGCGACGCTAACCCACCTCCCGCCAGTCGTAGACCCCTCCCACGCCGTTCATGGATTGATCGACAATAGCTCTACCACAATAAGATCGTTATGTTTGGGCAATTCCAGAGTTTCTCTTGTGTTGCTATCAATCGTTTTTCTGCTGTGAACAGACATTTATCTGGCCTTTCTTTCTTGACCTAATCCTTTAGTGTCAACCTTTTGTTGTGATCCTTGTCCTTTGTTGAGAATCTCAAGAGGATTTACATGTATAGTTGGATAACCCATAGGTGATGTTCTCCGCAAGTCGTCGTCACATCAAGTCTTCTAACGTCAAGCAGGAATGTGCACAGCGTCGTCGATATCATTCTATACCCACGGTTGCCAATCATCACCTTTCTATATACTCGGAGGACAGTGGTGACAGCGTATGTTGCGACGTGCATAGGACTGGCTAGGCTCCCGAAAGCCTGTCTGCGTTTGTGTGGGAGAAATGCAAGGGCACTCGCGCCACGCGTCATTAGCTCATAAAGAGTAACGTGGTCAGCTGTATTGCGGAGGATGAGCGTAGCCACTGATCGTCAGGTGGCTGTCAACCACAGTCTTTGGATCAACTACGAGCTCTTCAGCAGCGAAGATGCGGCCCAATGGGTTTCGGTGTTGTTCTTCTCGTGAGTCAATTTAAACCCCTCAACACCCCGTGAAAAGGCGACTGATATCATAGTACTATCTTGGACGCTATACTGTCGAAGGGTGCCACGAATCTGAGTTAGCTGGCCGCTGCATGGCCTGTATGACCACGTGGACTTAGTGATCCTTACAGCAGGTCGTCTTGGTGCATTTTGAAATTAGTGGTTACTTCTGATCATTCAAATACTACTAGTACAGGAAGAGTGCGTATCACGATCCACCGCTGTGAAACGCTACGGCGCAGGCAGAAAACGGTAGCTAGGTAGCCCGTTCAGTCTAACACCTGAAGTGACTCACTGCTTGCCACCACAGTGGAATGAGCGCGGTGATAGTGTCAGCAGGCTGCATTCGAGTCCTGGGGAATGCACGAATTTGAGCAGGTGCCAAGGCAAGGCAAGAAGATGGTTATTCACGGTGGATTCGTAACCCCCGGATGGACGGATGCAATGGCTTTAGTATACTCTCATGTCAAACGCCTGTCCACAGTAAGTGATTCCGTAGCGTTGCGCCGACTACTCACCGCTTCCGCGCAGATTGATTCAAGTATGCGCCTCCGGCCCCCTCCACAGTCCGGCGCAGCTTAGTAGTGTAGCGTGATATAAATATGTGTTCGTTCTCTTCTCTTTCACAACGTCCCCTCTGTTTAGTTTTTTTCGGCGTCGCTTGCCTTCCTTATCATCTCTAGAATGTTTCCTCTTTCCTTTGTGCCCCTGGTGGGCGGCATTCTGCCTTTCTTTGTCTGTCCTACAACTGTGGCTTCTAAGCCCTCTTCTTTTTCTGTCAGCGTCCGTGGAAACGGCGTTGCGTTCCTTGACGGCCCTCTATCCGCAGATAATGTCGGTGTCTTCACCTCGAACAATAACTTGGTATGTGCCCGCCCGATAGGTGGAGTCCCAACGAGTGGCTAACATTACTTTGCAGTACTCCACCGATATCAATCTGGGAGGAATCAGTATGCATGGTGTCTCGAATGCATCCGCAGCACCTACTGACGTGCATTTCTGGGATCGTAGACTTGACCGTGAACCTGGATACAGGCTCTTCTGATCTTGTTATACTCAGGCCGGGCCTCTCCTTTGCCTTCACGAACACCACTGATCTTCAAACCAACGAGACATTCGGCAAAGGCGAAGCCATAGGGAATATAAACTTTGCTAACCTGAGAATCGGGGATTTTGAGCTACCACAGCAAGGTACGTTGCTCCCCGCTTGGACTAGCGCCATAAGCTTACTCAAGAATCAATAGCCTTCTTCGATGCCGCACAGACGAAGGATCTGGACAACTCGGGAGATGGGATTCTGGGCATAAGCTTCAATGCTCCATCTGCCGTCCTAGGCACACTTGCGCAAGCGGTTGGCAACGACATAGCACTCCAGATTGGCTCCACACCATTGCCTGCCCTTTTCAGTCAACAACCCGACCTTCCAGACAGCTTTGACGTGGCCCTGACACGAGCGGACGAGCTCGGCGACGTGTCTGAGGGCACCTTCCTTATTGGCGAGCACGACGACAACTTCCAAGATGTCACCGACGCACCGCAGCTTACCAGCGTCAGCCCAGACCACTGGAGTGTAGTCCTCGACTCTATGAAGGTGAACGGCCAGGCTTTCCAGTTTGACCCTTCGCGCATCCAGAATGTTCCGTCAGGCAAAGTCGCAGCTGTCCTCGACACTGGATTCTCATTCCCTCCTCTACCACCTGCTGCTGTCGACGCGATCTATTCCTCTATCTCAGGAGCGGTGTTCGACAAGGATCAGGGCATCTGGATAGTCCCGTGCAACGAAACTACTCAGTTGTCATTCGTCTTTGCGTGCGTATCGATCTATGTACCAAGTATTCTATCGTGTTACTTTACTCACATTGGTCACAGAGGCAATGAATTCCTCGTGCATCCATTGGACCTCACCGCCGCCGCCGCCGGCCCTTTCAACACTGCCGATCCCAGCACAAACGTAACGGTGTGCATCAACAGATTCCAGTATTTGACGCTAGACCCGAATGAGTTTGTTGGCTTCGATCTAATTCTGGGAGACGCCTTCCTACGGAACGCATATATCTCGTGAGCCAGCAACTTACTAGTACGTGAACTGGCGCATAAACTTGACGGATTCATTACAGGTTCAACTATGGAGACGAGAACATACCACCCTTCGTGCAGATGATCCCCACGACGACAGATTTCAACCAAGCCCTCCAAGAGTTCCAGACCCAGCGTGCTGCAACCCTAGCTAAGCTTCCACCCACGGCCGACCCCGCCTCGATCGCTAACAAGGAGGGCCAGCAAGCACCCGCGAACGGATCCAACGGTCCTTCTTCGCCTACCACGGGGTCTTCCGGACAGCCAGACGCGACGCAGACATCGGAATCGACTACAGGGACCGCACAGCCGACAACTACATCACAGAACGCGAATCCGACTAATACGGGCAATGGTGCTGGGAGGGACACTGTCATGAACGTGGGCTCGCTCAGCGTCACTGCATTGCTTTGTGCTGGGATTCTACTGTAATTTTCACCATCAGGGTCGTAGCGTACGGCAATGGACATGCTTTCTGAGGCAAAGGCTTCAGTCCTTCGAATTGGCACAGCGGCACCAAGCACGAGGACGACACCTCTGGGGACATTGCTGTCCAAATTCTCAAGTGACGGTGCTAGTGACGACCCACGTTCAACCCGACCTCCACTCACATTGATCTGGCACTGAAGAACGTTTTTGTAGTGTCACATACACATTCTGCAGTTATAGGGCTGTGGCGGTCATAATAGGCGCCCATTGCTTAGGCTTCCAACGTTAACCTCCATTCAAGTAAAATATTACCGTCTCTCGTGGCACCAATGAGGCTGCCATGGCAAGCTGTATCGACATAACTCACCTAAGTCGAAGGATGAACAAGGTCTACACACACATGATGCTCGTCACCTCGCCCAACCTCGTCCTACGCCATTCTGCCCATCTTCAACTTTGCGCTGGCACCCGCTATTACTCTTCCTTTCAATCACAGTCGAAATCGATGATGCCGTATGTCGTTGGTGCAATGACAGGAGTAGATGTGATCGGAGTAGCCAGTACGTGCCCCACCATCTATCAGAGACGAGTACAATCTGACTGTACGCCAGACGTGGTCGCGCTCAGGCGCGAAACACATGGTAGACACAACGCGCGAGGTAAAGCAGCGCTACCAGCAGACGAAGGCTGTCGCCATAGAGAAACATGAGGCCGCGCGAGAACACGTATACGCCATGAGCGCGGCTGAAATGGAGCGGACATCGAGCATCGCGGATCGGTTGAAGCAGCGCTACCAGGCCTCGAAAGTGTCGAACGCGAAAGAGATACGTTTGGGACTCTAGTGCAGCTGTGAAAGTGCTGAAACTAGCACAGCCTGAGAAGGCTGCGTGCGAGGACACGAAAGAAGGTAGCCTTCAAAGCTAGGCTTCTTGTGATTTCCATCTTGCCCATAGCTTTCGCGTTTTTAATAATTTGCCTCGCTGTGATATCTTGCTTAGTTTGTTATCATCGCGCTTCAGCGCTGCTATCCACCTCACTCAATGCATTTGTTTTCTCCGATATTGTAACACGTAGACAATGTGCGAGAGCCAAGCTGTCTACATTACTCCTCGAGCCCGCTGTTACTTGTATTAGTCGTGCAAAGTGTCGCATTGAAGTCGTGATTCATCGTGAGTCCATTCTCCGTTTACAAGCCGACGGCAGTCTTGAGCTTCGCAAAGTCGGGCGTTCCGAGTCCCGTAACCTAGCACGATGCCGTTCAGCGGAAGACAATTCATGCACTCCCCTACCAATACTCACCGGGTCCCAGCCAGCGCGAGCAGGGAAACCGTTCGTGTTGCATCCAGGGTTGCTGCCCGTCGTGATGTCGTTCAGCGCCGCCTTGCCGGTCGAGTACAGGAACGGATTCAAGAAACCGAGCGAAGGCTTGCCCGCGGCGGCGAGGTCGTCATTGAGAAGGGAGACGATACTAGCGAAGATCGGGCTGGAGCAGCTCGTGCCCCCAACGAGCCCGGTCTCGCCGCCGACGATGATCTCGACGTCGTCGCCCTGCGCGGCGACGTCCGGGAACGCGCGGCCGGACCGGTTGAACTTGCCCGAGTTCGTGTTCCCAAGCGCGGTGAGAAATGTCGAGACTGCGCTGGACTGGTAGCTCGGCTGGGCAAAGAAGTTGGAGAACCCGCCAGACGAGAAGGACGCGGAGGTCTCGGGGACACCGGTGGTCGCGCCGACGGAGGTCATGCTGATAATAATGTGAGTACGTAGGGTTGTGAGATGTCTATGTTGTTACAGTTGCTCACAATGGGCAGCCCGAAGGGAACGTTGGCAAGAATGTCGTACAGCGGGAGCTCTGTGAGCCGGCAACACCCCCATCGCCAGACGCGAAGAGGATCGAGACGCCGCGCGCGCCGAGCTGTGCATAAGCATTGCACAGGTTGCTAAGGGGTAAAAGACTTAGTAATTAGCCCCAGAGATGACCGCAGCTTGACACTCACTTGGCAAGAGCCCTGGAAATTGTGTTTTCGTTTTGTCCGTAGCTGGTCGTCAGCACTTGGGGAGGCGCGCTCTCACCCAGGAGGAAGTTGATGATGTCGAGGAAGCCTTCGAGCGCGCCGTCGTTGAACTGTTCGCCTACGGAGATAAAAGTAGTTGGTACTTTAGTTGCCACGCCAATTGTATACTGAATATCAAGGTTCTATATGCAATCACTGGAAGGTCAGCTCGATTGGAGTGGCCTCATCTTAGAACATTTACGCACAGCCTCAACACCGGCCTCGCTTGCAGCCTGGGGGTTCTGTCCTCCATCAAGCGTCTGTAGAGTGAAGGTGGTGGTAGCAGGGAGATCGGGCCGGAATGTCGACAAGAAATTCTGGACGTGCGCATTGAATTATTCGGCTGTACCAGCACACATGCGCGACCTGCATACCTTCAGATCAGCCTGGTTGGCGAACTGTTCGATGAACCCGCTGACGGCGAGTTTGTTGGAAGCGACCTTTGCCGCAGTGGTTGGAATGTTGTATAACGCCTGCAGACAGGCAGGGGTGATGACCGACGAGCAGGAGGCCGGAACGGCATTAGAAGTGAGGTTCGCTGTGGGCTTGATCTTGGGCGGGGAGATCATAGCTGGGAGGCGCGCGAACGGGTTTGGGAACCTTCCACACCGACATGATCAGTCAAGAGCGCGATGTGGGGGACAATCAACTCACGTAATAGTAGGGTGTACTAGATCAATGTGTGCCTTAAGGTCCGCGGGGATAGAGTAGGCCAGAGTCCGGATGGACGTCTGTCCGGTCTCCTGGTGAGTGAAGATGGAGAAGTCGGCGTCGAGCAACTGGTTCGCCTTGCTGACGGGGACGGAGAAGCTGAGCCAGTCTCCGGCAGGAGAGATGGTTTTGGCCTCGATGCCGTTCTCGGCGAACCAGGCGTTGACTGCAGCAACACTATCGGGTGACGGCGCAACGAACTTCTCAACCTGCTCACGATGTCAGCGTATGGTCTGGGCGTTCCAAATGGGGTACTATACCTCATCCTTGCTGAGATGTTGACCGTAGAGAGCACTGGACGGCGTACTGACGTCCATGAGGGCCTTTTGGAGGCCCTCCGTGTCACTCTGCACGAGCGCGAGCCGCAGGTTCAAGACCTTGTCCTGGGGCGCGGCGCCGGAGTGCACAAAGCCCTCAGGAATCACTTCCATGGCTTCGTGCAGCTGCAGGCTGCGCGCCAGGGGCTTGGCGACGCAGACAGCGGCGAGGTAGACGAGAACGGCGACCCTAGCGAGCATGTCGAGTGCTGATCGAGAGTCGGGTCCGGTGGTAGATAGCCATGACTTTGTTCGACAGCGGTTTTATATGAGAACAGAATGAACTCGAGGAGGTAGGCGAGGGAAACTACTGTCGGGTAGGATGGAGTTGCGTGCGGTCACCGTCAAGAGTGGGAATTGTGGAAGGCTTCGACATGTGGAGCGCGCATGGGAAGCGCCACCGTTATGGGTCATTGTCGGTATATAGTGAAGGGCGAGTATGTCCGGCGGTCTAGGAAACACCATAAACGGTCTCCACCACGAGTGTATGTAGTTTTCATTCTCAGGCGATGGTGGGCCTGGGAGCGCTGCATGCAGAGAACGAGTGTCGGATAAGATATCGTGTATAGCACCTATCGCAGGAAGCAGAACCTCAAGGAAGATCGTGTGGATAACGAGGCCGTGTGGGGAGAGTAAAGGGTCCAATGCAAGTCATGTTGACAGGGATGCCAGGTGGAAAGAAGGGAACGGACGATAACATGACACGAAGACTCACTTCGGGCTGGAAGAACGTGATCGGCTGCTTTCTTCTCGTACGCTGCGCACGGAAGCTTTGTTCGAGAGCAGGGAAGAAGAACGACCATGGTGCTTGAGAAAGCCTGAAGGCGGACGTTGTTCAGCATGCGCGAGCCACCTATGCAGAGAACGTCATCAGGAGAAGCACGTCCGTGCGATGGTTGTGCGCAGTGCTTTCCCCCAGTTTATCCGTCAATGCATCTCGCCACGGGTGTGGGTTGTGCGATGGTACACAGAATATGAAAACATGGCGCCCATGTGCATCTTCATCTTCAAGCGCCCAAATGCTTTTCTCTCCCGTTTCAAGACATTCGTGGACGAAGAACATCTATCGTGGAATCAAACATATGGGACAGCGCAAAATTTGGTATGGTGCGCGGCAAGTTTCTAGTGTGTATGCAGCAGCTTCAAAGTGATCATAGTGATTTTTTAGTCTTCAGATTGCGACGAAATGGGCGCCTGCCATCTGCCTGCTGTTCTTCTGTCTTGTTAGCTGCATTGCGCAGCCTCGCTGCAAGTCTCTATTTGATGCTTCTATGCATATGAAACTGATGTAAACTCCCATTTTCTCTTCCGTAAAAAGCTTCTGGACACGATTTTCCTTCGAAGGCTCGGCAGTATACTTGCATCTACCTGAACGGTCTCCTCATTTGCACCGCATGTTTTCGGCACACAAAGTAACTCGTCGACGATGCTGGCTACCGGACTAATACTGGAAGAGCATGTCAGATACGCAAACAAGCACCAAAAGAGCGGCCCTTGAAGGATCTGCGTCGTGAGGCCTTCCTTTTTTTCTTTGAATCCTCGTTTATTGCCCTGGAGGACCGAGCCCTATGGCAGGCAATACAGCACAAGTAGCTACGGGAGAGAGCCGAGGGATCAACATGCATACGTAGGGTCGCGACAGTACATCACATAGTTGCGCTACGAGTTGGGAAAAATAGACACACCCGAGGGCCAGGCAAGACGAGTAGATTATATAACTGTTACATACGATTTACAAGCGGTCCCCTCCCAGAACCTGTCAATCAAAGTCCGGACAACAATCAACGCCTTTGCTCATGTGTGCTTGCCAGCCTCCTTCTCGACCTTCTGTGCTCCGTCAACAACCTTCTGTGCGCCCTCGCGCTTTGCCTCGTCGGCCTTGCTCTTGCCGTAGCCGAACCAGCTCCAGAACCAGCCATTCCAGGACTGAGCCTCCGTCTTGGACTTCTGCACCGCGTCTTCGTACGTATGCTCGACCTTGTGTGCGGCATCAGACACAACCGCCTTTGCGTTGTCGTACTGGCGCACAGCGGTGTTTCGCGCGTCGTCGACTGTTGCGGACGCCTGAGCGCGAGCGGACGCGAGCTTGTCCTTTCCGGATGCCTGGGATCACGCCAATCAAACTCCATCCTCTTCAGTGGGTCAAGATGCAGGGAACGTACCTTGGTCTCGTCGTACTTCTTCTCGCCCTCGCGGACGACGTCGTGCGCAGTCGCCTTGCCTGCGTCGCGGAGCTCCTCAGCCTTCTTCTTGAGACGTTCTTGATCGGCGATCCGCTGCGCATGAGGATCCTGACTCTGGCTGTAATAGTAGTATCCCCCGCCGATCGCTGCGACGCCCCCAGCGACGAGCAGGAGGGTGCTTCCGCCGCCACCGCCCGAGGGCTTAGGAACGTCGTTAGGCTTCGGGGTGTCTGTGGGGTGAGTGGGGTCGGGGACGGTGGCATAGGTGCGTGCGTTCTGCGGTGTCGTTGTGAGCAGGTGTTTGGTGGTGCGTGGTGAGTATATGCGTACCAGACGTGCAGCGCGAGCGGCGGCGGGGGCTGCACGGAGAGAGGCGCGGAGAACGGCAGAGGACATGGTGGGCGATGGCGTTTGAGTTGGTGGTCGTGATGAGAGGGGCGTGTGAGCGGGCGAGAGGCAGGCGAGATGATCAACAGCGCCCGTCTTCGCCCTCGCCCTTTTCATTGCACGCAGGCAGACCAATGACGACATGCCCGCTCCTCATCACACCCTTCCCATGATGTCACCGACCCGGGCACGGTCACGTGTCCGCGACCGCCTCTGGGTCGTTGTCAATAGCATTGATTTATATTAGCTGGAGGATTCTATGGTGCGGGGCGCTTAGTCACCGCCTAGTTGGGCAGTGGCAAAATCGGCGGGTCAGCATCGAGTGGTTTTAGGCGCCGGGAGCGAGTCAAGAAGCGCCGGGGGCCACCTGCGAGGCCCACACTTTGAGCTTAGACTGAGGTACTGAGTGATGACCTGCATAGTTACAAAGATATACAATATGTTTCTTACTGTCCCTCTCATGCAATGTCGCTCACCACAAAGGCGAAGAAGGCTTCTATCGCCCGTGCACGTGCTACCAAACTGTCGCGCCTGACTTCTGCGCTCGAATCTGAAGCTCTCCCATCCGAACCTTCCCCTGGTCTTGATAGCGCTCTTGCGTCACCAGCCGACCCGGCTCAGGAAGACGACGATGACCAGTACACATCTTGGGCCAGGAAGTCGTTGAAGCTGTAGGCCACATGTGCATCTTCTTGCCGAAGTACCACTGTGAGCTGAACTTCATTGAATACTTCTGGGTGCGGTGAAGAGATATCTGCGCGAGAACTGTGACTACAAGTTCAGTACTCTGCAAGAAAACCTACCCCACGCGCTGAAGTCCGTCAGCGTTGAGCTTATACGGAAATGGGAGCATCGTTCTGTTCGCTGAATGGACGCTTACAGGTTCAATCCTGGGTCAAAGGATGCTCAAGCTCAAGTAAAAGCTTTCAGCTCACGTCGTTATAAGTCTCATCGTCGCATTCCCGAGACATTGGCCCGTATGTTGGATGCATAGCTGACTAATAGAATTGCCTTATTTGTACGCATCTACCCTAATGCGGAAGGTTGTTCCCACCACTGGCAAAATTTGCGACCCAGAAAAAAATGAACTCGGTCAGTTTTGAGAATAAAAAAAATTCACTTGACAGAAAGTTTCCTATCGGTAATCTGAGCATTTTTGTCAAGTGATTAAGGAATCCGACGTCGTGTGACCGATGTCATTGCTTGTTCAAGATAGGCGGTGACTAAGCGCCTCGCACCATAAGAGCATACACGTCATTAAAAATAGGCCGACAGCAGAGGACATCATGCCTATGGCTTCTTCCCGGTGTATTTGTTGCAGAGACCTAGAGTATTTCATCGAAGACAACGTGCGGTTCATATGTTCAATCAGCGGCAACGCAATCTGCGTATGGCGAAATGTAGAGACAAGCACTGTTACTATCGTCTTTTTTCGAATTGATTTCAAAGTTCCCGGGAAATATAGGACGGTTGGGACGGTGACGAGGATGAGCTCGTACAAAGCCGGGCCCAGACCGGTGTAACGGCACGCGTCGAGGAGCGGGTCGAGGCGAACGAGAGGCCGCGGGCGTGTTACGATGCGAGCGGGACCTAGCGAGTTCGAGCGAGGAAGCGAGAGCAAGCGGGGGCGTGAAGGAACGACGTTGACCAGACGAGAGTACAAGACGGCGAGGGCCAATGTATATACGAGTGCGATACATACTTGTGGCGCGGAAGGTACCGTACTCGAGTCGAGGCGGGAGTCAAGGATACAACACGTACAAACAATAGTCCTAATCGGGCGAGACCAACGAGAATAAGACCGTGAGGCTCGTGTAATGGCTCGCGCCATTACACTACCTCCTCCTCAAGGGCGAGCACGCGACGCAAACGAGCCCCAGCAACTGGCGACACTCGGCACGACACGGTTACCCCTGGGAGAGCGCGACGACACGAAACGGGTCCCCAGCGACAGGCAGCACCCCGAGTCATGCGCGCGACCTCGCCTGCGCAAGTGCGACTCCGGTCTCAACACCCGGACGTCACGCGTCAGGACGGGGCGGCGGTCGTGACACGCGTCCAGAACGGAGCGTTGTCGACGACGGCGGCGTGTACTCGACACGCGGATCAGCGCGGACGGACGGCGGCGAGGGAGGACGAGGGGCAGCGGACGGGATGGCAGGACGAGCGGGCACGGCGGGAGCGACGGTGGGCAGCGCGGATTGGAGGGGAGCGGCGGGCATGTCGGGCGCGGACGACGGGACAGCGGGCATCTGTAAAGTAGAGGGAGAGGGAATAAAATCATTAGTAGCATTGAACACAGAATGAGCGGAGTGGTCGAGGACAGAGCGGGGAGGATGAGGAGCACGAGGATGTCGACGGTGGAACCGTTCGATGAGCTCGTTGGCGGTGGTCGGGATGTCGGATAGAGGTACCCAGGAATCCTCATCAGAGGACAGGCCTCGCCAATGTACGAGGTACTCGTAACGTTGCCCAAGCTTGCGAGAATCGAGGATAGAGTGGATAGTGGAAGGGTTGTCATCGACGAGTTGGAAAGGAGTGGGAGAGGCGTGTGGGTGAAATTCGGAGGGATCATGGTAAGGCTCGAGGAGAGAGACGTGAAAGACAGGATGTAGGCGGGAAAGATACGGGGGTAGACGAAGGCGATAGGCATGGTCGGAGACGGCGTGGTCAATAGGGAAGGGTCCAAGGCGCCGGTGGTCTAACTTGTCGGACGGGCGTGTAGTCTTTATATGGCGACGCAGCAACCAGACGAGTTGGTCGGGTTGGTAGCGGGGCGAGTCAACGACACGTTCGTTGTAGTACCGGGCTTGACGAGTTTGCGCTTCCTTGAGCTCGGCACGCAACTCGTCATGAAGACGAGCCAGGCGCGTCGCTAAGTCAGCGGCAGCGGGGACGGCGGAGTCGGTGAGATGAGGCTCGAAAGTGGGGTGGAAACCGAATGCGGAATGGAAGGGAGTCTGCTTCGTCGAGGAGTTCACGTGGTTGTTGAATGCGAACTCTGCGAGTGGTAGGTAGTCGACCCAATCATCCTGTTGATACGAGACGTAGGCCCGGAGGTACGTCTCAAGGGTTTGATTTGTACGCTCCGTGAGGCCGTCTGTCTGTGGATGATACGCGGTCGAGTGCTTGAGCTGAACTCGAAGAAGGGATGTCAGTGCTTTCCAAAACGCGGAGATGAAAACTGAGCCTCGATCGGAGATGATCGACTCGGGGAGGCCATGGTACCGGAACACACGGTCGAGGAACAACCATGCAAAACCGGGAGCGTCAAGCGACTCCTTGCACGGGATGAAATGTGCGTAGCGTGTGAGGCGGTCGCAAACGACCCAGATCGAATCGTAGCCATGAGAAAGAGGGAGCTTAACGATGTGGTCCATGGATATTGAACGCCAAGGACGGTCGGGGATGTCGAGTGGATGTAAGAGTCCGAAAGGCTTGTGTCGTGGCATCTTGATCCGGCCGCACATGTCGCACGCACGAATATAATTGCGCACAAACGTGGCTATACCGGGCCATGAGTAGTCGCGCTGAACGAATGCGAGGGTGCGCGCTCGTCCAGGGTGACCGGAGAGTGGTGAGTCGTGACGGGAGCGAAGGATGTCGTGGCGCATAGAGGGTGGAATGTAGAGTCGGTCGTGATGGTAGACCAAGTTGCCTTCGAGCTTGAATGACTCATCGCCTCTGGATATTGCGTCACGCCACGTTGCATCCGAACGAATAGCAGACTTGTAGCGCTCAGCGAACCCAGAATTGTCGAGGGATAGAGTCGTGAAGGCATTGATGTGGACGGGAGATGGAGCGCTTGAAAGTCGCTGTGTGTGCAAGGGCGTAAGTAGGACTTTCTCATTGGTACGGAGGACGTCATCCCCCTCTCGAGGCGCGAAGTCGGGACGTCTCGAGGGCGCATCCGCAGGGTTCCGAAGACCCGGAGCATAATCCAAACGAAAATTAAACTCAGAAAGAAACATAGACCAGCGTGCTTGTCGCCGGTTGAGAACGCGAGAAGACATAAAATACTCAAGGTTTTTATGATCCGAAATGACGGATACTGGCGGGTCCGTCCCCATCAGCCATGCGCGCATGTCACGGAAGGACTCAACGATGGCTAATAACTCCTTGTCGTACACCTCGTAGTTGATCTCCGCAGGCGAGAGCTTCCGCGAGAAGTATGCGACCGGATGCAGGTAGCCATCGGAGTCGGGCTGATGGAGGACACCTGCAATAGCAAAATCCGAAGCGTCAGTAGCAAGAGTCGAAGGAAGAGAAGGGTCGAAGTGGTGCAAAACAGGTGACACCGTGAATGCACGCTTCAGCGCTATGAACGCATCATGAGCGGCTGGTGACAACGTGAACGGTTCACCGTGCTTGTCCTTCTTGGTGAGCGCATTAAGCGGCAGGACAATGCGTGCGTAACCATCTATGAATCGGCGATAAAAGTTAGTGAACCCAAGAAAAGATTGGACGTCTTTAACAGAAGCCGGCAGAGGCCAATCGGCGACTGTCTCAAGCTTGCGCGGGTGCATCTTGATGCCTTCGGAGCTGAGAAGGTAGCCGAGATATTCGACTTCCATCCGCTCGAAGACGCACTTCTTGGCATTGGCAAAGAGGCCAGCTGCGCGAAGCCGTTCGAGCACCAAACGGACGTGGCGCTCGTGTTCCTCCTGAGAGTGAGAGAAGATGAGTATGTCGTCAATGTAGACAACGCACACGACGTCAAGGAGGTCGCGTAATGTGTCCTGAATAAAGCCTTGAAAGATGCCGGGTGCGTTAGTAAGACCAAAGGGCATAACAAGATACTCAAAGAGTCCGAGGTGAGTCCGAAATGCGGTCTTCCATTCGTCTCCCTCCCGAATGCGGATTAGATTGAAGGCGTTCTTCAGGTCAAGGACCGAGAACACCTTGCAACCCTGGACGCGGTCAAGGAGATCGTCGACAAGTGGAAGCGGGTACCGATTCTTCTTTGTGATTGCATTCAGACTGCGATAGTCTACGCAGAGGCGTAGCTCGCCAGTCTTCTTGCGCACGAAGAGGACGGGAGAAGCGGCAGGGGAAGTAGAGCGTCGGATGAAGCCCTTGCGGAGGTTTGTCTCGACGTAGTCGAAGAGAACCTCGCGCTCGTGCTGGGAGAGGTGATACAGAGGACCGAATGGAGGTGTCTTGCCGTCCTCAAGCTCGATAGCTGCATCGAAGCCCGGCCGGTGAGGTGGCAGGTTCTCGACGTCGACTGGCGAGAAGACCGAAGCAAAGTCATGGTACTTTGCGGGAATGTGGTGGAGATAGTCGTCAGCAGGAGTTGAAGAGTCGGAAGAGTCAGGAGGGTCAGGAGGGATTGAGTCGACAGGGAATGTGGATGCTGCTGCAAGGGAGGCAGCAGCGATAGTGTAGCTGCGCGTGCCTGTGGGGTGGTACCAGAGGATGGCGGAAGGATTGTTGCGGGCGTGCTTCCGAAAACGCGCAGAGTTGATAAAGGCGATGTTGAGGGTAGGAGATGTTGTCGGAGGATGTGGCGGAGGTGCATCAGGAGCGGGGAGCGTGATGGGAGTGAACGAGACTGAGCCGGTTTGACCTCGGCCAATGCCGGACTCGGGCAGAGTACGTGGGCGTGGAAACGGGGGAAGCGAGAGTCGAGGGGCATGCCAGGGGAGAGTTGTCGAAGACGAGTACGAGACACCTCGAGCGTGAGGCGAGTGCGTCGCTTGATCGGAGCGCGCTATGGTGTCGGGCTGAGCGGGTGCAAGGACACGGCCGTTAAGACCTAGGCCTAGACCGACCGATGTCGCAGTGCAAGCATGAAGCGAGGAGACGAAGGAGGGCGATGGGGCGAGACCTCGGCCTTTTCCCAAAGCCGATACGGGGAACGAGGGGTTGGCGCCACAGCACGATAGAGCAAGCTAACGCTTGGCCCAGTCAATGCTTGGGTTGTGACGCTGTAGCCAGTCCATACCCAGGATAACCGGGTACGGGACAGAGACAATGCCGAGGGCAATCATCTCTGCGTGGTCCTGTAAACGAAGTGACGTGATGACGTCGTGAGTGACCAGACCCGTCGCGATCGGGCGGTCGTCTACTGCGGTTATTGGTACAGGCTCGTCCTTCAGACGGCGCGGGAGTCCATATCGATTGGCAAAAGAAAGAGAAATACAAGATGCTGTAGCCCCGCAGTCCACGAGGGCGTATGTGCGGATGGGTTTTCTGTTAGGTAGATCAAGAGAGATAGAGAGGAAAAAATGATCGGGTGAAGACTGAGACGAATGGACATGAGACGAAAGAGAATATTTGGGAGCGCCAGCAGGCTTGGGTGCCCACACGCCGTTGGCGAGACGGACGTGTGTTGGAGCCCCGGGCGTGGGTGCCTGAGTCCCTTGTGGTGCCGGGGGCTCTGGGACTGCGTCAGAGTCCCCGGCTAGGCTTTTCCCGAAGCGGGAGCGGCCTTACGGTTCTTCTTTGAAGCCTCGGACATGTTGGGGCACTCGGAAATACGGTGCTTACCTTGGCCGCAATAGAAGCATAAGCCCTCCTTGCGGCGACGCTCGCGCTCGGCGGCCGTGAGCTTGCCGTGCTTGATCGCGTCGACCTCCATCGGGACAACATCGTTGGAACCCGAGGATGACGTGGTCACCACTTGCGAGGCGCCAGCGGAAGTAGTAGCTGTGTGTGGGGTACGGTCAGTAGTACGAGCCGTTTGAGACGCCGGCTTCGATGGCTGCTTGCCGCGTCGGCGCGCCTCGACTTGGAGGTTGTGAAGCTTGTTGTCAGCATCGACAACAATCGGAATCCACTCTGTTAGAGTGGCAGGCCTATCCTTGGTGACAAGAGTAAGCAGTAAATCGGGCTTTAAGCCACGGTCGAACTGCGTAATTGCCATCTTAGATGTCCAGTCGAGGTAGCTGAGGTACTCCTCAAACTGGTTAGCGTACGCAGCAGCAGAGCCCGTTTGCGTGAGACTCTCGAGCTTATGCAAATATTTCATGACGAGGTCGGGGTCTTCGAAGCGCTTTCTAAACGCGACCACCAGCGACGTCCAGTCGCTCAGAAGAGCTGGCTGTTTAAGCCGCAGTGCCGTGAACCAGGACTGCGGGCTGCCGTCGCCGAGGAAAAGAGAGAAATAGGTGCACTTAGCGGTGTCCGAGGAGCGCAGCGCCGGTTGAAGGGAGATGACCGCTTCAACCTCGCGGAGGAATGGCTCCACTTCAGACGCCTTTCCCGTGAACTTGCGTGGGTCGGGGGCCCTGACGTTGCCGCCAGAGGGTGCGGGTGCAGCTGGCGTCGTGGTGGGTGCGTATGCGGCTGAGGCCTCGAGGCGGTAAGCGAGGGCTTCGAGAGCGCGGCCCTGGACCCTCTGCACGTCTTGCTGCGTCATCGACATCTGTCCGAGAGCTAGGATAGCCTCGAGAAGGTGGTGTGTAGCCATCCCGTCAGATGTCCCAGACGGCGGAGGAGCTGCTTGAGGGGCCGCGTCTTGTTGAGGTGGTGCGTCGTTCATGGCGTCGGGAGGAGGCGCTGCGGGCCCGGAGGGGAGCCCCATGGACGACGAGTCTCCCCAGGACTCCATCCCTGGGATGTTGTAAGGACCTGAAGACATAGAGTAAAACTAAAAAGGTCAGTAGAATACGAGCGCTTTGGGCGCAGAGGCGATGAGTAAGGTAGCAAGAGAAATACCGGGTGTCTTCCGCAGCGAGCCCGCTGCGAGAGACGTTGATCAGGGGTGAATACTAGGATAGGGGGGGGGGGGGTCTGGTCAAACTGTAACGGCACGCGTCGAGGAGCGGGTCGAGGCGAACGAGAGGCCGCGGGCGTGTTACGATGCGAGCGGGACCTAGCGAGTTCGAGCGAGGAAGCGAGAGCAAGCGGGGGCGTGAAGGAACGACGTTGACCAGACGAGAGTACAAGACGGCGAGGGCCAATGTATATACGAGTGCGATACATACTTGTGGCGCGGAAGGTACCGTACTCGAGTCGAGGCGGGAGTCAAGGATACAACACGTACAAACAATAGTCCTAATCGGGCGAGACCAACGAGAATAAGACCGTGAGGCTCGTGTAATGGCTCGCGCCATTACAACCGGGGTCAAGCAAGTCTCCAGATCTTCCGTAACATCCTCCTCCTAGTCGTCATAAAATCCTCCGCCGTATCATTTTCAGGGCTATAAAGTCTTTCAATAAAGATTGCTTTGGGCGCAGCGCACTGACGGGTATCGGTCGGCGAGACTACGCTTCAGGCCTTAGCGCCGAAACAGTGTGTTATCCATATGCACGTACAAAGTATTGGGAAATCCGGAGCTCTTTATACACAGTCACACCACAAAACTACAATCTAGGTACGTTGAACGACGTTGTTGTTGCAAACACCTTGGTCGATCTCAACATCAGATCTCGCTTTGACCAATCTCGAACGGGTACGCCTGGATCTGATAGTACCTCCCCTCCGAAAACATGTCGTCCTGAGTGCGTAGGACGTCGTTGCGCTTTTTGCACGCCTCTATTCCATTCACGACGCGGACATCCCCCTGGCTGCGTGCTTGCTTGACCAGCGATGCTGTGCGTTCAATTCGCAAGCCCTCGTACTCACGGAAGATTTTCCCCAAGAGCTCCGTCGATGGCCCAGCCGCATCTGGGTTGTGCCTGGAAAGAAGGCGCACGAGGTGGTAGATGTCTTCAAAGGCTTGGTTGGCGCCTTGCCCGAGGTGCTGCACATGCATTGTAATTTTTGTGATCATTGCTGAGGTTGTCAAGACTTACCGGACTTGTAGGATGCGCCGCATCCCCTAGGAGTACAACCCGGCCCTTGTGCCATGACTGCAGCTCGGGTCGATCGTACAACCCATACTACGTCACAAGTTGCTTCAAGCCGTCTTTCTGCCGCATAACATCATCCCAAACGCACCTTCACTATCTTTGTTCCCGTCTCCACCATTTGGCCCGCACCGAAGGGCCACTTTGAATATGTACCGCGCCTGAACGCTTCCTGCGCTGCTTCGTCTGCCGCTCGCCAGCTCTCTTTTGCCTCCGCCTCTTGAGTAGTGATGCTATGAACCAAATATTGTTAGCGGCTCGCTCGAAGAAGGCATGTGTAGGTCTAACACTTACGCCCAAGAGGTTTGGTGCGAATTAACAGGGTAAGAAATCATGTGCGTCCCGTCGCCATACATATTGATCGCGGTCCGTGGCGTCAACAGTTCTGTAGGTGTCTCCGAAAGGCCTCCAGTCTACTCATCCGTGCTTAAGACACTAGGTATTATCTGAACTGCGTGCTCACCGACCTGTACAAGTCCCGTGAAGATAGGCTCCTGTCTTCCGAAGAGGCATTCCCGCGTGTTGCTGTGCAGCCCGTCACACCCGACCAAGAAGCTCGCGGTGTCCTTTTTCCCGTTCGCGAACTCCGCCGTGACGGAATCCGCTGTCTCTCCGAATGAAACAAGCTGGTGTCCAAAGACGATCGGGATGCCCTTCTCGCTGGCATGCTGCAATAGAGTATGGTGGAACGCTGCCCTGTTGACCCCCATCATCCCGAAGCCGTACTTGGCCTGCACCTGGGCGGGCCCGTCACTCCGCGAGAGCTCGCCCGAGTCTTCAGGTAGTGTGGAGTACTGGATGAGCTGTTCAATCTTGCCACCCTCGACCTTATCGAGCAGACCGGGAAGCAGGGAGAGGACCCGGAGGCCATTAGTCTGTAGTCTGGGGTGCGTTTTTAGTTTTTTTTTTTAGCATGAAGCCTTGGATTGCCACTTACGCGAGGCTCAAGCCATGAACCGTAGGATGATCAGTTCGCTCGTAGATTATCGGGTCGTAGTCCTTTGCTTGGAGGAACAGGGCTAACACGGGGCCAGCTATCCCTGCACCAGCGATAATGACCTTGGTTTTAGGCATGGCAGATAGTGAAGAGGAGGGGACGTATTCGGCTGAGCGAACTGCAGTCATCCTCTGGAACGCGTTCCGTTTTTATGGCCGTCGGCGCACATAGGACGATGATAATCGCCGCTCCAGCGCACTCATCCTTCGCTCTCACTCCGGCGACCATGCGAATCGTACGCGTCTCCCATCGCCTTCGCCGAGGAAGCAAACGGACAGTTGTAGCTGCATACGGGTTCGGCTGAGAGAAGAGGCCAGGTATCTCACCCGTAGCCCCGAACGTGTCGGACGCGCCATAGTATCTCGACTCATTCGGATGCTGTAGTCAGTATGTGTGACGGAGCGCCCATCCTGAGTCACCGTGGTCCGTAGTCACTTGAGTTCCACACAAGTTCCACAGTACTGATCTGACTGCCCACGGCACACCCTCCCCATTGCCACAACGACGGATGAGGCCGCAATCAAGTCGTGCACATCGTCTGCACATAACTCAAAGTCCAAGTTGTAACCTCAACGTTGAACCGGCCAAAATGCCGATGCCGTCTGGTGTACGGTAATCCCGACGGTCTGGCCAGGCCCAATCGTAGTCCCCAATCATCGATTCATTTTTGGTGTATCGCAAAGTGGCGCAAGTCTAGTGGCTCAGTACTGAGTCTCCAGCCTTTTGGATGGTGATACCAACTTTCTTTGTTCCAGGTCGCACGAGTGTGCGTCCCCGAGCACATCTCGTTGACGCTCTTCAAAGTTGTGCCGAAGACTGACTACACTGGGCCTGCAGGGTAACACCACTCTGGACTGTGTACTTCTGGTTGCTATGGGACCTTCCTTATAATTACCTCAAGTCCACGATATTCTTATCCTTCTGGCTTTACCCCGTATAGCCTTGCCACACCCCTTCCTCCAGAATCCAGCTGCGCAATGCGGAGCTGTGCTATCCCCCCCGATGCTCCAACACCCTTTGTGGTCGTCATTGCGACCCGACGTCGACACGCCGTGTTCCGACTCGTCGTCTGCTCCACATAAGGATCGGCAAACAAACGGTGCGCTCTCCAGCCACCTCCCCTCATTGGACAATATGGCACCGACCCTAAAATGGACACAAGGCCGATCCCTGTATATTAACCAGGGAGTTCGCGTTCGGGACCAAAAGCTCGTAGTTAGCCTCGCTCTTTCACCCACATCGCTGCTCGACCGTTGGTAGAGCCACGGTTCCTGGCTTTCCGCTCGAACTTTACACGCTCTTTTCTGTGTCTGTTTCTGCTATCATTTGAGATGCGTTGCGCTACCATCTCGTTCGCTTCAGCCCTTCTCACTGCGTCCCCGGCCTTTGCTGGGTACAACCTCGTCAAGGAGTACTCAGGCGCTTATTTCTTCTCCGGATGGGATTTCTACGGCGCATTTGACAACCTGACGAATGGCGAGTCCTTAAAAGCGGAGCGAAATAGTATGGGCTTAAATCGCTGCTGAACGGCTTGCATGCAGGTGACGTCAATTGGGTCGACCAGGCCAACGCGACACAATCAAGGCTGGCGTACGTGAACGATGCCGGCCATGCCGTAATCAAGGTCGACGACACTAGTTTCGTACCTTACAACTACAAGCGTGATTCGGTGTGTACCTCCCGGTCATACACGCCTAACTGTGCCTGACCATCCTGCAGGTCCGGGTGACCACTCAAGACTACTTCCCTGTGGGTACGGTCGTAGTATTCGATGCAACTCACCTTCCATTCGGCTGCTCTGTGAGTGGTACCTCCCCTTCTATGACGAGTTTAGCACTAATACATGCGTGGAGGTGTGGCCCGGCTTTTGGATGAAAGGCGTGGACTGGCCGACTGGCGGCGAGGTTGACATATTCGAGGGCGTGAACATGATGACACAAAACCAGATGGCGCTGCACACCCAGCCGGGCTGTGTTATATCTTCGTCTGCGAAGCAGACAGGGAGGGTCAACGTGACAGACTGCTCTTCGGGCACGGGCTACACAATTTTGGAGACGCAGGAGGACAGCTATGGCTCGGCATTCGCCTCTGCAGGCGGAGGCGTGTGGGCCACGCAAATTGAAACTAGCGGCATCAAGTGAGCGATCGAGTTTATACGCCTTACCCTCGCAGCGCTGACGAAGTGGCTTTACGCTTGCTTAGCATCTGGTTTTGGACCGTGTGTTATGACTCACCTGCAAGAGCGCTCCTCGTTGACCTGGTGCGATAGCGCAAGAATGTTCCCGCTTCGGTCACGAATGCGGGAAAGACCATTGATCCCTCTTCCTGGGGCACTCCGTCTGCTGCCTTCTCATCGTCTTCTTGCGACATTAACAAGTTCTTCGGACCGCAACAAGTGGTTATTGATATCACCCTTTGCGGTGATTGGTGCGTGGAGCAACTTCCTCTTTTCGTCTTCCCTCTCACGATTCCGCAGGGCCGGTGTCCCGTCCGAATATCAAGCAACTTGCGGAGGAGACGGGTCCCAGTCCACATGCGTGAGCACGCCCTTTCGCCCTTTGCTCTCGAACATTCACCAATGCATCTTGATTCAGTACGTCGACAACGTGATCAACAACGGCACGAACTACAACAACGCGTTCTTCGAAATCTCGTCCATCAAGGCGTTCACGACAGACTCTTCGGTCCTCATCGCGACCGTGTCTGGCGGGAGCACCGTCCTCGCTACCGCTACTGCGGGGGTCGACAGTTCCACGGCGAACGAGGCGATTAACAGTCTGCCTGGGATCGTTGGCACTTTTGTGGCTTCTGTCCTCGTTGCGCTCTCATGGACGATGTTGTAGTAGATTTGACCGGACTAGTCTGGTGGAACTTTGTGCTGTATCTTAGTTATTTCCCTGACTAGGTCGATATCGCTGGCGTGACCTTGTTTCATTGCTCATATATCATTTTTACCGTCCCTCGCATTACAAGACGGGTACACACAATCTGATGTGCCGATTCAATTGGCAAATTGAGGGGAGTTGATCTGGGCCTCCCGCAGGACACTGCGCGTCATGCACTACTATAGCACGCGAGCGCCCGTCATATCCGCGTAGTACCTACTGTTGCAACTTCACGACTACCACCACGCCGTTTACCCTGGATTTGACTTTCCTCCGGACGCTTTGATCTTTCTGCCTATTAGCTTGGTTGTTGATGTCTCCCCTGTGATATCTGTGCGGTCCAAGAACATCGCTTGACAGGCTCTCAGCGCTCTCACGATCATGGATTTGCCTCGTCCTAACAGTGCAGCACGGCGGAGTACGCTGAACATACCCCCGAAGCCAGATGCCAGTCTTGCGGAGTGGACAACCAAGATCAAGGAGCTACAGCGGCAGGTGGACGACGATGAGGAGGCCGAGACTAGGAGACTTGAGGCCGAGATTGCAGCCTCAAGGCAGGCCCGTCTTCGAAGGAGTACCGGCTTCGCCAGTCGGACTAACAGTGTAGACCTATGTAGGCGCAATTTCATTGTATGTACGCTCATAACTTCTGAAGCCACCACCCTGTCAGCCCAGAGCATTGCCACTTCTCTCGCTCGAGCTGAAGACAGTCCACACGCGTCCGATGCTGCATTTTCCATCGTTGACAAGCAGAAGGCCCAAGATGACGCGCTCAAGCGGCTCACAGGCGAGAGCCCTGCACATACGCCATCTGCGCAACCTACACCGGCCGCTGTCCCTAGCCAAAGCAAGCGCCCTCCAGAGCCCATCTCGCTCGCCGCCTTCATCGGCGGTCGTGCAACAGGTCCTCGACTGACCAAACAAGCCCCCCAGCAAGATGCTCACGACCCTACGCAGTTTGAACAACGCACCCACATATCGAACCCCCATCCCGTCTTTGGTCGAGGAGGAGTGGCCATGCCAGGCATGACCGGACATGGCAAAGCATCCGAGGTAGCTCGTGCGATTCGCGACCAAGAGAGTCAATCCTCCCCTTCGTCAAGCGGACTTACTCAGAGGGATCGCCGCATCAGCACCCCTTCCACAGTACGGTCTGCTGTAGAGAAGGCCGAGGAGCGCAGAGTCCTCCCCAGCTACACGGGATCGTCTACACAGACTACCGCCCGGCAGCGTACTATCAGCACCCCCACCGGTGCTCCTCCGTCAAGGATTAGCCCTGCTGCGGAGACGTTCACACCAAAGCCGAAACCGGAGACATTTTCTCGACCGATCTCTCATTCTCCCATCCCCGCTATCCGCCCAATCACACCACATGGAGGCAGCGCATCTCCGACTCCGTATACTGTCTCGAAATCGCCTGCTCCTCGACCCGTATCTGCCGCATCTCATCGTGCTGCACACACCCCGCCTCCGCCTCCCGCTACGCCCCCGCCTAAGTCTGGGGTGGCTATGCCCGGCCTGGCGCGTCCGATACAGCCCACTCCTCGACAGTCATTTGGTAGCCCACAAATGCCTCCTTCCCTGAACCCCTCTCCAGCGTTCCTAAAGCCACCTCCTGCCAAGGAGCCGACGCCAAGTCTTAGCAGACTCCAGGGCCGTGGTTTCGTGCAGAACATGGTGAAGAAGACCTCAGAGCTGTCCTCCACGCCCGAGGGCTCGCCTACTCCTGACCGCAAAGACGGAAGGAGACAGAGCTCGGTGCTTGACAGGTGGCAGTTCAACAGTGCCTCTGGCTCACCCACCCCTCCGCCAGTTATATCGCCAAAACCAATCCCGATGCGAAAGTCGTACACCGCCGACCCTGGGTCGCCCACCACGGCATCGTACAGTGTGCCGCTCAAGGACGACGCTACAGGCAGGACTTTGAAGTCGAAGTCCTCCCTCCCGACTCTTCCAACCATGCGCACGGGAGATTCTGTCACTGGCCCCTCTTCTATGAGTGAGAGTGGCTATGGCGGCCCACGACCCAAGCTCGGTTCCGCGAAGACGGTCATCACGTATATCCAACCCGCGAAGACCGGCGACCCTCCCATTCCCCAACATACACAGCACGTTGCCCCGCCGCCGGACGTGGACGAGTTGGGGATGCGCGTACGGACACGGGCGACGAGTGGGGGACTTGTACAGGAACGGGGCACGGCGGGCCAGCCGCTCAGTCATGTGCGTCCACTTTGGTAACATGTTTTGTACGTGCTTCGGGAGTACCTATGGGCTATTTCGTGCTGAAATTTATATTTGTTTCGGTTTCTTCCGCACCATCCCGGTCGTTGTTGCCGCTGCTGTCGAGAGCTGAGCTGACTTGTTGGCCCCTGTTATACGTGCAGCCGACGAAGGACCGCGCGAAGAAGCCGCGGAAGAGCAAGACCACGCCGGCCGCGGGGTTGTCGAAGCTGGCGGCGATACGCGAGGGATCTCCCACACGCGACGAAGCAAACGCTGGACCTGTACAACGCAAGACGAGCGCACCCTCGTTGAACGTAGCGGAACCCATCTCACATGTCCGCACGGCCTCTCCAGTGTCCCAATACCCCTCCCCGCCCTCGACCTCGGGCAAGGCGGCTTCCGCTGTGGCAAAGCCTGTCGTCCCTGCAAAGCCCTCTCTCGATGTTCTTGTCCCTACTGTCGTAACCCCAGCAAAGACGGACTCTATCAGCCAGCTCATGCCTCCCCAGCCCGCACAGAGCCCGTCAACTACGCCTCCACAGAGCGCCACACAGAAGCCGCCTGCGAGTCCTGCAAGGCACACACGCATACCTAGCACAGGCAACCGTGCAACTGTCATGGATGTCGCACAAGCGTTCAGTGAGGTCTTGCAGTCGACGAGCCCCCTCTCCGTTTCGCCCATCGAGACAAAGCCCCCACAGCCAACGCCCTCTACGGAAAGTAAGCCCGTTGCGCCGAAGGACGATGCCCAAGAGGGCGAGGAGAGCTGGGAACCTCCCAGTGTGAAGAACGTGGTAGCCAACTGGGGGCCGCGCAGCAATGGCGCGTCTCCAACTCTTACTCCGCCCGCGATGGAGCGCCGCAGGTCGAGCTACGACAAGTACTCGGCGTTTGTTCTTCCGCCTCTCAAGGAGGAAAAGACGCCTGTCTCGTCGCCTGCGGGGACGCTGGCTCGGGGCGCGTCGCCTGCTGTTGAACCCGTCAAGGAGGAGTTCGCATTGCCTACGGCGGAGGAGGAGACAGCAGCGGATGTGGTGGTCGCCGTCGAGCCGGTTGAGGTGAAGCCTCAACCTCGCGACGAGCTCATCCGTCTGGGTAAATCTTCCGCACACCTAATAGCCCCTGGGTGTTCGATGCTGACGAGATTGCGCTCCAGTGCACACTGACGAACCACTGCCCCATGTTGACATCGACTCGCTCTATCACGCGCCCCGCTTAACATATACCCCGACTGCCGATGTGACTACGGTCTCAGTCGATGTACTCTCTATCATCGGGAACACCGCAAGCACCATATCAAAGGACGCAAACATCTTCTACGATGCAGAAGTCCTCGCTATCATCCATCGGGCCAAGGTGCGCTCGAGCGGCCTCGTGGAGACGAAGGTCTGGGGATGGCTGGGGCGTCGTGCACAAATGGGAGAGCGAGAAACGCAGAAATTGCAGGAGCTCGCACGTCGGTATGGGACCGCCCCCGTGAGTGGCGTGCTTTCACTTCTTGTGTAGACGATACTGAGTAAAATTTTCGTAGGTCTTCGTGAGCCAAACTCGAGAGCCCGCGGAGTTCGTGTCTGTCCTGGGAGGACGGCTGGCTGTACGACAAGGTACGCGCACACATTGGAGCGCGGACAATACGGCGATGCATATCGTCCGCGCGCTCCAAGGTGTGGTGTACATCGATGAGGTTGACTTGGTACGCCAATTTGCTGATGTAGTATCTGATGTGGAGCAACACCGTCTCACGCCCATTGCAGAACATCAAGAATCTTTGTTCGGGATACAGCTACTGTATATCCATTCTCGATACCTACTATGTGTGGCACGGCCGTGGCTCCATTGCCACCGAGCAGCAAGCAGCACGCGCGTATGCTCAGTCGCTGGCGTCCTCTCCCGAGCGACTGGTTGACCTTACGGAAGACGAGAGCTATGCGGACGACATGTTTTGGATGATCCTCGGTGAGGGCGAGCACGCGAAAGCAGATTATTGGCAGTGGCGTTCATCTGCGCCCTCCGTCGACCCACGCATCTGGGTCATTGATGCAAACCAGCACGATGTTGTGAGTTGCTGTCGTCCTGTTTGCACACGGATTAGGCTGATTATGGCGATAGATCCGCCGCCTTCCTGCTCTACCAGTGCACACGGAGTTCGGGCAATCCGTTCACCTGCTCGACTGCATCTGGGAGCTCTTCGTCCTTGTCGGCAGTGAAGCAAGGGGAAAGCGAGCAGAGATCCGCTTAGCGCTCTTCACGGCTGACGTGCGTACAGACACCATCTTTACGAGATAGATTCTTAATCTGTCTATTAATCATAGGCTCTGGCGCGAAAGGCGTCGTCCACGCGACCATTTACTCCGCCAGTCCATGTCCTTATTTTCCCTACTCAGATACCCGGTGACCTGCGCCTTACCTTCCGGGAGCTGGATGAGTCTGAAATGGTGAGTGGCGATTCTTTACGTTGGCGGGTGTCAGACTGACTCTGCGCCAGAACGGTAGCATTACTCCCGACCATATGAACTTGATACCTGCGGGCGACGCAATCACCGACGTACGGGGCTCTCTTCCGTGCTCCATTATGCTTGCGGCTGACAGTCTCGACAGCTTCAATCAACTACGTGGACTTCTGCGGCGCTTCGGGACGATACAATGCTGCCTCTTGGCGTGACCCCTTCCGTCTTGGGCTAACGCTGCTGCCTCAGGTTTACACCTCATTCTGCGTCAAACCTTGTGCCGTCGTGCAGGGGCCTGGGCCGTCTAATATTATTCGGAGGTATTCGTTGGAAGAATGTGTGCATGCGGATCGTGGCAAGTCGAACCAGCTGTCCTGATGCGTATCCCTCAAGTGTGATACCGTACGGACAGTCTTCGGGCGAGCTGCCGTACCGTACTGTATGTCAGAATGGTGCGTAGCCCAGTCCGCCTGTCTCGCCACTGGCCCGGCGGGAACGCGTGACCGACCGCCTGATGAAATCGGGCGGGGATCCACTGTGGCCCATGCGGGTTCACGTCTTCTGTCGAGTGCAGTTGGACAGAGGTTTGTGCCATCGATCCCGGTGTTAGTTATCTACGCTTCGTATTTCGCTTCTGATAGCTGCGATGCGCAATCCAACCCTATGGGCTTCAGTTCTAAGCAACCCAAAATGCCCGCCTCATGACCCGAGCAAGCTATCCCGCCTGGTCTCGATCCATGTGGGACGCTTGTACCTCAAAGTCAGCCTCCGATCCCCATACCGCCCGCGCAATAGACAACGCCTGCGCCTGCTTTGGCCCTCCTCCTTCGTTTTTTGTTCTGACGCCGGGCCCGCACCCGTTCTAAATGCCCTGGTGCTGGACACTATTTATACTCTCGCCCACTGCAGGCAGGCGAGCCCACCCTCACACCCACGAAAATGGCTCTCTACGCCCTTGTTCTCTCCCTCGCCCTCGTGCAGCTCTTGCCATCCGTCTTCGCGGTGCCGGCGCCGCTCAACAACATCGCCCAGCCACACCCCGAGCGGGCCAAGCACGTGCCTGCGCCCTCGAGCGCGAGTGCGCTGGTCAAGTCGCACGCGCTGCCCGCCCCGTTGTGCTTCCCGTCGCTGGGCTTCTTGATGCCCGCCGTTGTGCCCGCCGACAACTCGCAGTGGTGGTGTGACCCCGCGACGGAGTACGCGTTCGTTGGATTCAGCTACGAAGTCACGGCTTGTACGTCCCTCCTCGCTTTCGCTGAGATGCACTCTGTGCTGACGCTTTGATTTCGGTGTCGCAGGCCAGACCCGGGCCCAACTCCACAAGGAGTTTGCAGACATCCGGCAGCACTTCCAATCGCGCTACGTGCGGCTCTATGGTTTCTGCGATCGCGAGGGCTTCTAGTAAGGCTTGATTCCGCAGCGTCAAGGGAACTAGAGTGTGCTCATTGAGATACAGTGACGACATCGTCGACGCCGCATGGGCAAACAGTGCGTTTACACCAAGCGTCTTTGTTCTTACAGTTCGTCACGCTGACTGCGAACTGTTTTTATCTCAGCGCTCGGAGTGCATGCTCTAATTTGGGTAAGCGCCCCCATCTCGCCTCACATGTCTAATCAAACGATGCGTCCTGCAGTTCGGGTTTGACGGAAGCGACGTGTGGATTTCGCGCAGGGACACGCTCCTCGCGGCGCTGCACGCAAACCCCCGCGCCAAGTTCGTGACGCGCGTGCTGCAGTTTGGCTCGGAGCCGCTGTTCGACAACGTGCTCCCACACGACCAGCTCGCGCAGCAGGTCACGCTCGCGAAGGCGAACCTCTCGAGCCTCGGCATCCCGGTCACCGTGAGCGAGCTTGCGTACGGGTACCAGGAGCATGGGGGCGCGCAGGACGTGCTCAACGCGATCGACTCGATCAACATCCACATGCTGCCGTTCTTCTCGCAGCAGGCCTCGACGTGTGCGTTGGTTTTCATTCTGCGCTTTTTCTCTGCTATGCATTTCTGCGCACCGCGCGCGAAACCTGGTGCTGATGCAGATGATCAACAGCGGACCAGGCGTGGCCGCTCGTGCAAAACGACCTGAACTGGTTCATCGCCCATGGGAACGGGAAGAAGATGTACTTTGACGAGGTCGGTCCGACGCAGTTCCTAGCCGGAGTGGCACTCACCGGCTCCGCTCCCATCCACCAGAACGGCTGGCCGTCTGTGACGTCGCCCAGCGTGCAGCCCAACAGCCCAAACGCAGTAGCAGATGTCACCAACGAGCGGGTGCGTCCCATTCCCTCTTTCTCTTTCTCGACCTTGTTATTCCCATTCCCGGGCACACAGCCATCTTTCTTCCCTTCCGGGCTCCGCTCACCGAGACTCGTACACGTGCTGACGCTCGCACCTGCGGCAGGGATACTATGAATTGCTCGACCAGCATTGCCAAGACCTCAAGGCCGTGGTCGGGGGCGGCATCGGCTGGTTTGCGCACATATACTCGGACAACCAGGAGCCCGGGTACGGGATCTACGACTCGAAGGGCAAGATGAAGTTCCCGTTCGCGCCGCGTACGCAGTGTTGACGGGGGCTGGACACGAGTGCTTTTGGAACCAAGTTAGAAGCTTGCCGGTATGGCATGAGGCTTGAGGGCCGCAGCGTTATCTTCTTTCGTACTAGGGGCACTGTGGGTGTGTATTTTTGGGCGGCATATTGTTGTACGAATAGCGCGACTGTGCTGAACATGTAGGACAAATGACAACTGTATTGTTATGTTGTGAAGCCTTCAACTTACCCAAGTACGGTATCCGGGCTCATAGAGTGTTTGAGGGAAAGAAGAGATCTAAAGCTACCAAGTATTGGTACCTACCACTGGCATGCGCGGTCTGGTAGGGGTGCTGCGCCTGCGTGCGACGGCTGTCTTCTCATAATGAGATTGTACGCCAAGTACGAGAACCGCAGTAACAATAGAAAGAACTCTTTCTTCCCATGCCAACTGAATTCTGTGAAATGGATTTGCGATGCGGGCGTCGGGTTGCAACACCTTCATGCTGCGCCCCAGCCGCGGGGTGGTCAAGGGCAAACGACACTCGCCTGGATACGCGATTGTGAAGCTCGCCAGATGTGCCCTCGAACATGTTCCACAGTGTTCTGGGTATTTTCGACACAGGGAGTGCATGAGCCGCAGGAGTGCGATCGAGAAGCGGGGAGGGATGGCCTTGGTGAGGAGAGGGACGCGACGGAAGCGCGCGTGATGGGGCGAGCCGAGCGCGGCATGTCTATATATGGGAGGAGGTGGCGGGCGTCTACGGGGAGGACACAGCATGGCGGCTGCGGGAGGGGGAGAGTTTCGCTTGTGCTGCTTGTCTTTGGTCATCCTCCACCGACGACCAGCCGCACATAAATCCCTTCGTGTCCGCAGCAGGCTGCACTCTTTCGCTCTCTCCTTCTCCCCCTCCCAGCCCGCTACTTTCTACACGCTCTCTCCCGTAATCATGTCTTTCAGGAAACTCGCCGTTGCCGCCGCCTTGGTCGCTGCTCTCCAGATGGCTGGCTCCTCTGCGCAATCGTGAGTACGCTCCCACGGATCCCCGTCCACTGCTGTTACAACCTCGCTTTCACTCGCGATATTGCCTCGTCCTCTACCCGTGGCTGACCGTGTCTCCAGACTTTCTACTCAGTGCCAGGCCGCACTTGCTTCCGTCGTGTCGTCCTCGGATGCATCCTGCCTGAACGCGCAGGCCCTCGTCGGCCTAGCTCTCGCAAGCTCCAGCTCGTCGAACAGCTCCATTGTTCCCACCGTCAACAGCTGGTTGACCGGCATGTGCTCTCGCCCGGCTTGCAGCAACTCCACCCTTGCCTCCGTCGTACAGGTTGTCACCTCCGGCTGCCCGTCGGAGCTCAGCCAGCTCGGCCTCTCCAACGTCGATGTCAGCTCTCTCACGACGCTTGTGCAAACTGCGTACCCCACAGTCCGGCAAGTGGCTTGCCTCGGAGAGTGAGTGCCTTGCTTGCGGAGCGCCCAAGCGCGTCTCCCTTTTTCTCACTGCGGAATTACCGACTGACGATGTGTCATGCACAGCACGAGCAACAACAACGCCCTGTGCGTGACCGAGACGCTGAACAACATCGAGCCGTACACTGGCACGCTCACCATAGCAAATATTGAGGCACTTTCCTCGCAGATCATGGGGGGTACGGTCCCCAACGTACCCTCGAACGTCACCTGCACGGACTGCACCAAGGCTGCGTACGGCATCGTCCAGCAGAACTTCGACGGTCTCATCTCGGGTTTCTCGAATGACGTTAGCACCACGTGCGGCGCGTCCTTTGTTGGTACGTTTTTACTTGCATTGCCGCTCCTCATTCTATCCTTGTACCGCGAAACTGGACGCCGACTCTTCTTTTTTAAGACGGCACACAGCCCGCTAGCGTCACCCAGCTTGCGTCCGATAGCACTGCGTCCGCGTCTGTCACCCCGAACGGCGCATCCGGCATGTTCTCTGCCCAGATCGGCTTCGCGCCGCTCGCGGGCGTCGCTGTGTCGGCGCTCCTGACCGTCACTTCTGCATTCTTTGTCCTCGCCTGAGCACTTCTTCGCGCTCAAGTTTGGGGTAGCTAATGTGAGGGAACAGTTACGGACTTGCTTTATGCTACTATTAGCAGTATTCACTATCAAGTCACGCCTGTGTGGCGGTCCGCAATTGCAGTACATACATACAGATATCTGGACATTTGCATCGCAATAAACATGCTTTGGAGGAATGCGACCACTCTGCTCCGAGCTGTCCGGGATGGTTCCAAGTCAATACCATGTTAGATGCATGTGTATCTCAACACTTCGCCCGCAGGAATCAATCGCCGTACCGCATGCACGAATGTCAGCAACTTGTTTGATGTCAACAACCCAAAAGATGACGGGCGAACTAGACCCTGTTGCCAATGCGTGAAGGGTTGGCGCACGGATGATGGGCGCAATTTGTATGCCCTCGGTATATGGGATAACAAGGTGCGTGTGGGCATATATCACTGTCTCAGGCAGAGAGAGTCCGCAACACCTTGGCATTCCATTCAACGGCCAATTGATTGATCACCGACACGTTCACGCGAGGGCAAAGATGCGAGTTTCCGTGACATTCCTACGTAACAGTCTTCAAGGGTGTACACAAGCCGTGCCCTCCCACCGCACGCTGCGCTGCATCATAATCCAACATGTCGCATTCCTTTCGGGAACGGGAACGATTACAAATTCCATAACTCTACGCTTGCCAATGCCCGCTCGAAGGGGAAATCCCCGTCCCAGCCCTCCACATCCTTCTTGTCTTCCATCAGGGCTAGATGAAGTGACCCGCGGACATCTCTCGCCTTGATAGCTTCCTCCAGCTGACCGCCATCGATCCGCTCCTTTGTGCTCTGTATCGCCTGGGTGAGGTCGGCGTCGATATCAGACAATAGTCCCTCCATCCGGCTTCCTTCTGTCCACCGCAAGCCAATAGCGGCCTTCACGACCTCGGTGAGGACCACGAGGCTCGGGAGACCCATCCCGGCTCCGTACAGCATCCGGCTTCGCGCCAGGACAGTGTCAAGCTCCGGTGTGGGCTCCCACCTGGAATCGCCGCCGTCCGCGATTTGGGCAAAGAGCGTCTCGGGAGCCGGCAGTGCTGCCACTGTCGTCTTCGCAAGATGGTGCCGCGCGGAAGCGGTGAACGTGCCCGCCACGGATGGGGGCGACGTGGCGAGGGTGGTGCGGATGAAAGCCTGCAGACTGCGCGCCGCTGGGTGAGTCGGGTGCAATTGGCATGATGCACGGACTGTCATACTCGTTCAAGCTTGCGTTCGCGATCAGCGTGTCTACCATAAGATTACTGCAAAGCACCGCGGTGAGCAACGATCCTCGCCAGGCGGCTCTGTACGTAAATGAGTACTCACACATGTCCGAGTGCAGGGCTAGACTCGGTCGGGTTATGAGCGGGAGACGGCATATGGATGAATGAGAAATGGGTAGGGGTGGCGCTGTACTTGCCAGACGGCTTGAGGTGGGGCGTATCTTATAGTGTTTCCGGAGGCTAAACTATACCCGGCTGCTCTGTGTGGCTGCAGTTGAGCATGCGGCCCTAATGTGCCACCAGAACGATGCTTCTTTTTTCGATACACGTAGCGCCACCACGGCCCGATGAGCCAGGGATTGCCAGTGCACAGCGGCTCGACAGTGCAGCTAGAATGGGGCAGTCCGAGACGGCTTAGTGTTCTTTACATATGACGCCTGCGCCACAGCCACTTGCGAAACTGGCTTGGAGCTGCATACTCACATTCATTCATTCCGGATATGATCGTTCCGAAGATAGGTAACCAATCCCCGGCTTCAACGCGTCGAGACTCTGAGGATTGCCAGGTGGGGGTGCGGGCCTTAGCTGTAGACGAGGATGTGACGCATCAAATTCGCATCATACAGAAAGGATCATCTATATCCAGCTAAATCAACAGAATTTCTAGTCCAGAGTGATTGTCGAGTTGATCAACCCACAGTCCGGTCGGCTGCGGGTCCTGAGAGCCTCATGGGTTATCCGCGTGCTAGATGTGATGGTGACTTGTTTGAAAGCCGTACGCCACACCAAGGCCGTGTCCAACCCGTCTAAAATTTAGTTCAAACACGAGACCTTGTTTGGCCCGAGTCGAAACATCAAACCTTCATGCAGACGGATAAGGAGCACACCTATGCGTTGGCAGGGTCGTTTGTGGATGTGGAAAAAAAACCCTGAAAGCCATAAAGGGCAAGAAAATGCTCAGATGCCAAACCTTGTATAGACGGGCGGTGACAAAATAAACACATCGACGCGTCAATTGCGGCCTTTTGAACAGCCAGTGACTAGTGCTGAAATCCCGCAAAGCAAGACGTGAGCTTGGATCGGGCTGCGCCCGATGCCCGGGTCGGAACGAATCGTGTCGACACCGCAGGAAGATGACAGTGGATGGGCCAGGATAGGAGACCGCCGAAGTGGGACAGAAACCATTCGATGCCGACATGATGCTCGGCACCAAGCTGTTTGGAATCTATGCGAAAGGGACGGATGTGCGACGAGTCGCCGGAGACTGCGCCACTGAAGTTGCGCTGTTACAATCTTACGTGACAGGAGTGCCCCTGTCACAGCCACCACCTATATCGAGAGAGGACACCGAGCTGTGACAGGATGGGCAATATATGGTGCAGCGGCCCTCGGCCGGACTTGGGCGAGTCGTCTGTCCCCATAAGATGATCTCCGTCGCCAGCAGTGACATCGCTCCCTCCACGTTCCACCGCAGCTCCATGAGAAAAGGCAGGGCAATAGCCGGCGACAGTCGCCAGCGCTGGCGTCGATATCTCCTGCCACGGCTCGTGTTCTGATCACGCTGCCTTGCATCGCCCCCGGCGAGTCTTTTATATACCGTGCCCATACCCGGGGGTGGTATGTCGCCTCCATTACGCCGGCTCTTCCGCACACCGCACAGAGGATTGCCCTACTTAAGTGCCCTGGCAGAGGCCTTTCAAGCCCAATCATCTCTCCCAACCCCTGTAGAATCGCACCTACGATGGTGACCATGCCACTGCCGCCGCCCAGGCCTCAGCCCCTCGAGACCTTCCAGCTCGGGACCTTCGTGCTCCCACGTCTATTCACGGGTCTCTGGCAGCTCTCGAGCAACTCGTGGGGAAGCGCACCCGCTGCCAAGGTTCGTCGTCAGATGGGGAGATATGTTGAGAACGGCTACACGGCTTTCGGTGGGCGGCGCATCAACTTCTCCGCGTCCGAATCAGCATACTGACTTCTCTCGCAGATATGGTGAGGATGCTGCTTGGCGAGTCTATCTGAGAGAAGGCCTCGATCGCTGACACAGACCTTCCCTCGCGGCCTGAACGGTGATAGGGTACGCTTGCACAGTCTGGAGCTCGATCCACTGCTTACTGCATGCGACATCTCTGCAGCTGATCACTATGGACCCGCGGAAATCTTGTTTGTAAGTGCTTTGAGTGTGTCGTGGAAATTATGCTCACCCACTCCGTCTCAGGGCGAATTCAGAGAGAGAAGGACACAACTGGAGCGCGCATTCGGCGCCACAAAGTGGTGTGTGTTCCGACAGGTGGCCCCTACCCGAGAGGTCGTCGAGGTAGCGATACAAGACCGACTCAACCGGATGAAAACGCAACGCATTGACCTGCTCCAGGTATATTCGGCAATAGCACTGATGAACGGGACGTTACTGAACAGCGTCCCATAGTTCCACTGGCAGAATTACGCAGACCCTGGCTACTTCACTGCGCTCCAGCACCTTCAAGATCTCCAGCATGAGGGGAAGATCTCACTCATTGGCCTCTGTAACTTTGACTCTGAGAGGACGGACGAGATCTGCGAGGCACTCGGCCCCGGCAGTGTAGTCTCTAACCAAGTACAGGTGAGATGATGATGTTGCAACCCCCGAAGAGACCACGTAAGAGAAGCCTGCTGATCGTCCCGATGTGCAGTTCTCCCTTGTCGATATCCGGCCGCTCTACGGCATGGCGGAGGTCTGCAGAAAACACAACCTGAAGTTGTTGACTTATGGCAGTTTGGTCGGTCGCCTGCTATAGCCCACTGCCCACACATGCTGATCAAGTATAGTGTGGCGGCTTTTTGTCGGACACGTGGCTGGGAAAAGAAGAACCAGACCTCTACTCGGGCGCGCTAACCCCGTCCCAGCGCAAGGTTAGTTTATATCGGCAGGCCAGCCGCGAAGGTATCATGCTGATCATGATGATTGCATCGCAGTATCTGGACATGATCGTCAAAGCATGGGGCAGCTGGGCGCTGTTTCAGTCCCTCCTTATGGTTCTGCGATCAATTGCAGACAAGTACGAGGGAATGAGCATCGCGAACATCGCGACCCGCTGGGTGCTCGACTACCCATTCGTTGGAGCGGTCATCATCGGTGAGCACTAGCCTTCTTCTCATTGCTCAAAAGCGTTCAAAACGCCACTCATCAGGCGCGCGGATGGGTGTTTCGGAGCACACCGATGACAATCGGAAGGTGTACGGGTTCCGACTGAGCGCGGAGGACCGGGCGGCGATAGATGGTGTGCTCTCGCAGTCAAATGGAGCAAGGCTGATCGAGACGATTGGCGATTGCGGGGCTGAGTACCGCTAACGTTGTGTCCGAGTCAGTGCTATGTATTCCTCGTCCAGTCTGTTCAGCGTAATGTGTATTCACATAGAAACTTTCGTTACAATCAATATCTGTGAAGGCACGCTTTCAAATTCCCTCGGACAGATGTGCAGCGTATTCTGCGTCAGAAGCATCAATTCGTAAGGTCATAGTAATGGTATATGTCTATTCTATTCTTACACGGAAGTTACGGTGCAGTATAAACAAGAAGCTGATTTAGAACTGAGGCGCTGTAGCGCCCTGCCTGGGCTGTGGTCCGTGAGGCTCAGTGTCCCGGGCGTTGGCGCTCGATCGCCGATCCTTAACGGGCCGCCTGCACGACAGCAATGCTTGCGTTGGAGCCTGTGGCGACAAACGCAGACGCCACGTCACCGAGGATCTTGGGAAGCTCGGATCCAAGCGAAGCGTTGTGCTCCACGCACAGCTGGCGCAGCTCGTCGAAGTGCGACTCTGTGGCCATCCGCCGCGAGCGACCTGCGACGACCACGAGCCGCGCGCGACTGGACGAAGAGCGTGCTGCGAGATCCAGGACTGTGTGGAGGGGTGCCGCGGACGTCTCTTCCGCGAACTCGATGCGGGAGAGCGATGAGCCGAGCTCCAGCGTATGCGCCGTGGAGGTGTACCGCGCCCACGCCAAGTTGTCAGCAGTGTCTGAAGCCAAACGCGTTTGGGTAGTGTGAGCACCATACACCGTATCTGGCAGGACCTAAGGAGGCGTGAGCTATTGAATCTTTCACAAAGCTCAACAGCAACATTGTTGCTCACCGTGTGCAACGTCTCCGAATGCAAGAGATTGCGCGCCTTCGCCTCATCGATGGATGTCATTGGCGAGACGGCTTCGTTGTCTAGTCGCCGTACCCTTACCACGGTAGCGGTCACCCCGGGGTTCATGCACAGCTGCGCGACGAACGAGAGTGCGAGCCGGTCGTCTGGTCCACCGAAGAAAGGCAAGAAGAGATGATATGCCGCGGCGCTCGTGAACGTCTGCGGAAGGCCGCGATCCCAGAAGAGTGCAACATCCGCGGGGGCGTCCGCGAACACGCGGCGGATGTACTGTGCTTGCCCAGCCACGGCGCTACGATCCCGCTTCTGCTGGAATAGAGCGTCGAACGGCGCTGCGCCCGGTGGGGAGGTGGGGGGTTCGCTAGTAGAAGCTGCCTGTCCGGAGGTCGGCACTGCGCCTTCGTCCACTGGTGCAACGGGAGTCACCCATGGGAGAATGACCATCTGGCTTGAGACATCGCGCACATGCTGCGCAACGTGGATCGGGAAGTCGTCCGAGCCTACGACGGCAAGCGCGGTAGAGACATTCATCCCGTTCAGGTACCCAGACGTCTTCAGCACGGCAAGAATTGGATCGCTATGCACGAGAGTCTCCGCCTCTTGCGACCGGAGCACCGCGGATGTGCGATTTGTGAGCTCAATTAGACGCAGGGCGTCAAGCGATATCCGACGGTTCTGGGGTGAAACACGTGTATCACTGTCACCGGTAAAGGATGACACAGAGTTGGCATGTCTGAGCGATGCTTTCTCGTCCACCGTCGAGGGGGCCGGTGCTGGAGGTGGTACGTGGAGGAGCTGCATGAGGGTCAACACAGCAGGAAGCTGCTCTATCCTGTCGACGATGACCGAGAATCGAGACTTCAGATATGTCTGGAGATCGTTGTTGGGCGGGAAGGCTCTTCCAGCCTCTATTTCAGATCCAGAAGGGTTGGCGGCGCCGCCGATGTGTGAACGGTGTCGGGCCGGATAGAACAGAAGCGTGAGGGGGGTGGTCATGAATGTCAGGATGATCGCATGCAGCACAAACATGGAGAATGTGCGCGTGTCAAGGATGCCCGCCGAGAGACCGACATTGAGTACGATGAGCTCGACGAGGCTGTACCAGTATTAGCGATGACATTCACGACAAACAAGAAGCGTTACACACCCTTTGCAACTCATCAAGGTGCCGATTGCACCAGACTCCCGCAAGTTGAAACCTGAGAGCTTCGCTGCGATCGCACAACCGAGGAACTTGGCGAAGAACGCGACAACACAGATGAGAACAACATAACCCCACGTGATGCCGTCATTCAAGAGACCAAGGTTCGTGTGCAGCCCAGAGTACGCAAAGTACTGTATATATGGATGGTGAGCTGCTAGACCGAAAGGAGGCGTGAAGAGA